>CM038794.1:65379864-65512552 GCA_021764765.1 Vicia sativa
ACGAAGGCGCATTTGTTACCTTCTAGCGGACATCGATGGCTAGAAGATTTTTGAACAAGGTTACTGGTCCACCATGGAGCGATTGTCACATCGCTCGATCTTGTCACAAATGTCGGTTATGCGGACAAAGTACGTACCTCCGGTACCTCTGAATATTTTAACCTCCTTGGCCTTTGCAATGTGGGGCATTGACATGATCGGAGAAATCAAGCCTGACTTCCAATGGACATCGTTTCATCCTTATGGCAATTGACTACTTTACCAAGTGGGTGAAGCGACTCGTTCGCATACATTACCAAGAATGTTGTGGCTCGATTCATCGACATAATCTTATCGTGGTATGGCACTCCGAAAGGATTATCATGATAAGGCTTAATCTCAATAACAAGATGATCACCGAACTTGCATGATTCAAGATCAAGCATCACTCTTCTCCTTCGACCTAAGATAGATGGCGTTGTGGACCGCCAACAAGAATATTAAGAAGATTGCTCTGATGTGATGACTTACAAAGATTGGCATGAGATGTTACCATTTGCTGCTTCATGGTTGTCGCTTTTCTGACGCGAACATCAATGAGGCAACCTTCTCTCTCACGGTATGGAAGCCGTCTTGCAGTTGAGATACCTCAACCGGAGTCTCCGAGGCGGAGTTAGCGAAGATGATTGGGTTCGAGACTAGAAGCGACAGATTAATTTGATTGATGACGACACGCATCCATCTGCCATGGGCGGATATCGAGCGACGATCGAGCATTTAACAAGAAGGTCAAGCAAGGTCTGATCGGTGATCTAGTAGTCAAGCGTCATTCTTCCTGGTGATCCCGAAAGAACCCCACTCGAGGGGCCATTGTAGTCAAACAATATTTTTCGGCGGAGCTATGATACTTAGCACCATGGATGGTGAAGACTTCCCACCACAATGACAGAGACATAGTCAAAAATACTATAAAAGAGACCGGCTAGGTCGGTGACCTGAAGCAAAAATAAGGGCATCACGGCGAACCAAAAGGTTGGGCAAAAGTTAAGGATATATAAAACATGTACACGACAGTCGAAAACACGAAAAGGCGACTGGGCAAAGGTATCCTTGGGCTAAAAAGAAGGCGAGTCTAGGCAAAAGATTAGGATTTAAGCGTGCGATTATGTCTCTTCGGATCACTGCTTGAGACTTATCAACATTCAAGATTCAAATGGCGGATCGGTTACTCACTCTCTTGACGAGGAGATGAGATAGTTGAAATATAGTACCAGCATAGTTGGAACTTAAGTTGTTTCCGCATAGCTTTTTACTTTCTTGTGTATAAACTAGCCATACGCATACCTTTCAAATAAATACAAGTTCTTTCTTTACAATTTTCACTATTGTCGTTTGCAATAAGTCCAACGTTTGTTTGAATGATTATCGTGTTTGACAATAAGAATCTAATCGCAAACATACGAAGTGAACTCAAAGTAATTACTGAGCTCTAGGAATTGAGATGACGAGAAAGTCACCAATCTGATTCCCCACAGAACAATTTCCACAAAGAGGTGTCCTCTATAAACCTCCCCGTGAGTATATGTTAATCCAGACGTGATTCCACTCAACCGAGCAATGTTACATCGGTCTCCAAGCGATATACTTCATCCCCGAGGTATTTATCATCGTGAATATCTCAACAATTCCACTACTCGTGGTATCCGGACTTGAGACTTGGTGAGATAGTGCATGGAGAAAATCTACATCTATTCCCCGTCGGAGATTCCAACGACTACAGGTCTCCCAAGACCATCGGCTCTCAGATGAGATCTACACTCAATCCCTAGTAGGCGCCTCTTAATTTTTCCGACAAGATCTACATACAAGATCCCCAATGATTCCCTCCCAGTTCTCCCAGTCATGAGATCTCAACAACGATTTCTCAATTTCCCTTCCTCAGCAATATCTGAGCCCAAGACTTGGTCGGATAGTGCATCGGGAATCAAAATATCTTTCTTCGGGGTCTTCATCCTCAATGATCAATCTCAGCTGAGAACATCCGCATCTTCTTCAAGATGGATATGTTTTGAAATACCACAACATATCATCCATACATTACTCATAAAGTCATAATTCATGCATATGTCATTCATATATACTTGTCATGCATCATACTTTGCATAAGACTAACAAATATTCTATCAAAGTTCTCTTGTTTTCCCAAAATTGAAGTCACTTTTTTGCCAAGCAGTCCAGATTAAGCCCGAATCTCGGCGGAAAACTATCGAAAGACCGCTCCTAATTGTCCTCCATGGTCGAGATTAAGCCCGTCTGTGGAAAAATCTGACGACCGCCCTCGTTGTCCTCCGACAATGGATCGGGATTAATACTAAAGCCGGGCGGAAACCTATCCGAGCGATCACAAGTTATCCTCGAATGTGACGTGGACAATACACCGATGCACAACGGGGAAGCTATCACATTTTGCCAACTACTATTCCCTCGGAGTAATCAACAAAGATCTATTGACCCTCTCTTATTATCAACAAGACTACGAGTCTCAGCGTGCGACTTCGATTGCCTTGGATGGCATCTTAAGCCCATCTCCGACTTCTTGTCAACCTTTCTCACTTGATCTTGCATTTTGGTTAAAATCAACCCACAAACCAACTTCATTCAAAGATGAGCACGAAGTCTAATGATACGACTCCTGATAGATCTTAAGCCACATCTCCAATACCATTCGAAACATCTACAAAGCCTAGCGTCGGCTCACTTTCCCAACTCGATCTTTCGGATGGCATCTTAGAAGCCCATCTCCGACGGGTTCTATCGACAACCTCGAGTCTAGCGTCGACTCATTTCCCGGTAATCTCTACTTCTCCAATGGCATTTTGTAAGCCCATCGCATCATCCAGCAGTGCAAATTTTCGGTGTACTCGGTGTTTCAATCATCTTCTACCTCCAGGTCACAGAAAGCATGCCAATCTAACCCTTCCGGTACAAGAAGATTGAACAGGGCCATTTGTCATACCCAAAATTTCCTCCATCTTCTCAAGATATCATACATCCATACTCAAGGATTCCTCAAGAGTTGATCGGACAAACCTCTCTGAACAATCAACCCAAACTAGGGTTTGGCAATTCGTGTCAGATGGACTTCAACATCTCCAATGGTCTTCATGCCTCTCTCATATGCTAAAGATCCTCCATGTCAAGTTTCAAGCCTTACAAGTCAAGTTTCCTCAGACAATTGCTCGATGGTTGAAAATCGGTTGTATTGGACAAAAAGTCAACTGTGGTCAACATAGGTCAAACTTCATAATTTTGGTCAACATCCTCATTTTGAAGTTACATTCATCATTTGATCAAGGGTTGATCATGATTCATCAAGAAAACTCAAGATTTGCTCAAAAGTCAAACTTTCTAAATTAGGGTTTCTAGGTGAAAAGTCAAGCTAACTTTGATGATCATAACTTTCTCATACTTTCTCGAAATTTTTCCACCACCTCTTGTTTTGAAGGAAATTCTCTACAACTTCATGTCTCACAAGAATGTCCAAAATGCTTCATTTGAGAGGTATGGTCAAAACATTGCTGAGTCATTTTCAAAGTCAACAAAAGTCAACATTTTGTTTTGAAGATATATTGAGCATGAAACTCCAATTGAGATGAGACCAAAAGGTTGGTTAGAGGACTCTTAGAGCTTTCCAAGTCCAAGAACACTCAAAATGTGGAAAATTGAGCAAGATACACCATTCACAAGTTGGGCAATTTTGAAGAAGTGCACAAAGAAATACTTCTAAAAATCAAATTTTTGCAAATGGGCTTACTTTTTCTTCATCCAAACTTATTCCTTACATCATTAGGAATATCCAAGCCCAATGCCACGAATTTTTATTTCTATTTAATTTGGAATTTATTCATTTAAATACAAATTAAATTTAAAATAAAGTATAAAATCAAAATTAATTGCAAACTTGATTTTATTTCTTCCTTGGGATCCAATCAACTCATTAAAAGCCAGCAATTTCGAAATTTGATGGATATGGCAAGATTGGATTGAAATTTGATCAAAATTGGAAGATTTGATTTTGTACAAAATCAAATTTGATTATTCATTGATTAAATCTTTCCAAAACACTCCAAATCCACTATATATACAATTACATAGCACAGATTAGGTGAAAATTGGCTCAAGAACCCTTGTTGCAACTCAAAAAAAAAGCATGGCAAACAATTTTGATCCTATTCCACCTTTTCAATCGATTTTGGTTCAACACATTCCTTGATACCTTAAGTCGATCCGGACCTTTAATTTGATCAAACCATCCGGAATCAAAAATTGAATTTGGTTTGTTCTTGAAAATTTCAAAATCGTATTATTCATTATTATTAACATGTTTGTGTTTGTTTTTGTGATTAGTGATGAGTTTGCAAGCTTGGGCACTTTAATTGCATTTCCATGGCCAGAAAATGATATGCCATAACTAGGGTTTCTGAGCTCGATTTAGGTTTCCATAAATGGAAAATTGGACCATGAGACCTATACCAATGCGTTGAATGATCAGGTGAACCATGTTTAGTCATTTATATTATGTATGCTTTGATTTTGATTTTGCGGGGCACAGCGCGAGAAAGGCGAAGCTTTGAAAATTCAAAAGCGAAGGCGAAATCTGGCGCGCAAGGGAGGCAATCGAAATCGACACTTGTTTCTCTTTCACTAGCTCAGTTTCAAACAATGTACGCTCCGGCTCGCTTAGCAGTACGCGTTCTTCTTAGGGGTCCCCGGTTCGATCCTTGGCCATGGTATGTTATTTTACTCTTTCCAAACTTGCATATTTTCATATTTTTCTAATTATTTAATATTTTCATGTTATTTTAATTTCTTTTCATATTTTATTTCATGCATTAAAAATCATCAAAATTATTTTCTTTTGCATTTATTTTCAGAAAACCTTTATTTAATTTATAAAATTAAAAATACAATTTATGCATATTTATTTTATTCATAATTTAGCATTTAAATCACTTTTAATTAGTTTTAATTATTAAATTGCATTCAAAAATCCCAAAAATTAATATTTATATTATTTCCAATGTCATATTTTTCTCATTCAAAACTTGCATTTTTCTAACATTTTCTCTTATTCGATTCATCGTATTTTCCGATTTCTCATTCTTTTAGTCGTTTTCCGTTTGGACGATTTTCTTTTATCGTTTTATTTTTCCAATAATGTAACTGCCATGGATGTAATAGTTTAAATTAGGTTTTATTTTTCCATAAGTTTAAATTATGTATCTCCCCAAAGCCATGTAATAGCGTAGGACATTTACTTTCCGCATCTTACATTCCGCATTTAATTTCCGCACCCTATAAGGCTAGTAACTTGGCGTGTGGCAAGATAAAATTGACATAGCCACCTTTCAAGATAAAATATCCGAATCAACACACTCTTTTCACACTTCCCTTAGGGTAATTCTCTCTCATTACCTACCAATTTCAAATGTAAGTTGCGTCCCTCGAACGATAGAGATTCTAGCACGTTGCTTCAAAACAAATCATCATAGTCCTTCGATACAAAGATCATAAGACCCACGATGTCGCCGAATACATGATCTTGACCTCGATTGTCGCCTACGAAAAATGATGATAGTCCTTCGAATGCTGGGATACTTCCACAAGTTGCTTTCGATGACCATCCGTGTCCTTCGAATGTCCTCTTACATCCAGAATGGAGTTACCTACCAACTAATGGTATGGATGGCGCTATTCTAAAGGAACGTAACAATACAAACGACCAATTCGAGTAGGTAATAAGACTTTTAGTTGCTTGCTCTATCAAAATGCTTTTCACACCTCACACTTTTTCAAAGTTCAAATCTTTTCAAAACAAACATTTCCGAACACTTTGTATACATTCACATGAATCATTACAAAGTCAATAAATGCCTTTTCAAAACATTTTGTCAAACACATAAAGCAAATTTTAAAGTGATCTAGAGCAACTAAGAGCGTGAATAACTACGGATGGAAAGTGCTAATACCTTCCTTTTCATAACCTTCTCCCTTACTCGAGAATCTAACGAAGGTCTTTTTCTGTACTTTACCTTCCTTAATTGGATAAAATAAAAGTCGGTGTGACTCTTGCTATCCGCACATTTGCGATAAAAAATCCTACAAAGTTAGATTCACCGTGTTACAATGTCTCTAACAAGCGGCGATATCCATTGTCTAGCGAGACAATGAGATGGAAATCATTGAAAGGCATGGAGGAATTGCCAGCATTACCTCTTATTAGTACAGGAGAATCAACTACAACCCATTCTTGGCGAGGCGTCAACTCGGGTATGCAAACTCTAGTAAACCTCTTGGTTTCTGATGAGGAAATTACTTTTATCATGAAGGGAGGATTAGAAGGTTTAAGCGAAATGATCTGAAGCTTGGCACCATCACATCCGAAGGAAGGAAGAAGGAGCAGGAAAAGCAAAAATTGTGTAGCCATGGAAATCTACACTTCTTGAGTAAAGAAAAATGAAGGAATTTGAATGTTGCAATATAAAGGAACCCATGTTCTCAATCAACTTCCAAATCAACGAATTTTTCCCGTCAAACTATAGGAGAATACCAAGAAGCTTTGGCCAAGATGAGGCTGAAAGAAGCTTTGGAAAACAAGTTCCTTAAAAGACTAGTCTAGGAATGAAAAGCTCGAAGCAGAGTGGTCATGAAAGGCAGCTTTTACCCAAGATGAATGGCTATGGAGAAAGATGAAAGATTAGTCGAGAAGATACTTGTGATCAAAATCGTCAAAAGAAAAGAAAAACAAAGCTTGAAATGACAGCGATCACGCTCCAGGCAAGTGGAAAGTCATTAGAAGCTAAAGCGAGAAGAAGTTGAACTAAAAGCTCACTATGGGAGGAAATCCTGAAGTTGAAGCTACATCAAGCCTTTGGATCTTCATCCGACGAGGACGATAATTAGTTTAGATTGTAATTTTTTATCATTTATTTTATCATTTTGTGTGAGCAATGTTCAAAAACGAATTGTTGTAATCTTCTTTCAATAATTAATAAAATGTGTGTTTTCCATCCAAATATTTGCCCAAAATTTCTCTTTTAGCATAAATTCTTTGGAAATCTTTCTTTACTTTCATAATCATGCATCATACTTTGCATAATGAGTCTATTGTCTAGAGTTTGATCTTTTGGAATTTTTTCCAACATATAGGAAAAGATCACCAAGCTGTCGCGTCTTAGAGTTTCTCGACCGCGTCCACAGCCTACTCGAACATACAATACACGTTCAAAAAGAAGGAAAGTAATGGAAGGATTTGAGGAAGAAAATGTTGAGCTTCGTAGCACAGTAACAACACTACAAGAAGGTGGAGAGACTCACTTCTTTGGTCAACTCATTGTTGCGCAAAAGTCAACAAACGACATCGGCGATCAAAACCAAGCTGCGATTTGAGAAGACACTACTACTCCGGTTTCAACTTGAGCGATAATTCACTCTTGATATGCGAAGGCTATCCATGTGGCATGCCTTTCAACTTTGGCATCAGTTTAGCCAACCGACTTCTCAGTGCAAACAACCACGCTTGAAGTACCTACTGCGTGAACTCAACACTTACTCCACAACATGGAGTAACTCTTCCAATAACTATAGCGGTTTCTCAACCGATCATGACAAACTCAGCTTCCGTAGTGCACACTATTGCAGACGAAGAAGTTCACCATATTCCAAGACATAACTGCAATTCCGTGGTTCAATGGAGAATCTCTAGAACAACTCAAAATGCAGCTTGAGATAAAAATAATTATTTGGGAAAAAGCCCGGGATCTTTGCTTAGTCCCTCGCGTAAGGATACCTGCGAAATCAAAGTCCCTGACTTTGAAAAGTACAAAGGAAACTCCTATCCACAAAGTCATCTTACGATGTATGCCGGAAAATGTCCACGTACACAGCGATCACCGATTGTTAATCCACTACTTCCAAGCAGTCTTCCGTTATCGCCGAAGTGGTACATGGGATTAAACAGCGCAAGTATCCGAACCTTCAATGACTTAGGTGAAGCTTTTAGTACAACAATATAAGTTCAACTTGGACATGGCTCCGATCGGGATCAACTCCGCTCCATGTCTCGAGAAAGAAGAGAGACATTCAAAAGTACGCTCAGCGATGGAGAAATTGCTGCCCAAGTCAACCCACCATTACAAGAAAGAGATGACTATGGTATTCTTAAACACTCTTGCTTCGTTCTACGCGAATGATCGCTTCACTCACAGGATTTCACCGAGATGGTAGGCATGGGAATGCGGCTAGAAGAAGGAGTTCGAACCGGACGCCTAACCAAGGAAACAGGATCTTCTAGTGGAACTAGAAAGGTTGGGACCAGTTTTCCAAAGAAAAAAGAGCATGACATAGGAATGGTATCCCAAGGGAAACTTAGTACGAATCCAAATGTGCAAGCAAATCCACTTCCCAGTCACAGTGGACATGCAGTGAGTTTGATACTAAGAAATACGGATCGATATCTTGTCACAGACGTGAATCTGATCAGAGGAAACTTAGTACATCTCCATGAAACATACAGTACGATGGGTGTCTTCACCAAACACGATTACGCAGTCTGCAACATCTGCTTCAAGAATCCTCAAGGATGTTCCACCATAAGAGCAGACATTCAACGATGCTAGACATTGGTGACATACGGATCTGAAGCAGAGATGACTATGGCGTCATCCGGTGGGTATTTTCGCATGAGCTTTTAGTCTCGAATCAACTCGGAGAAAATCCGAAGTAAGCGTTGTTATCCCTGTTTCCATACGCCCAAACATATGGAGATTGAATACAACGGTTCCAATGTGCGAAGTCTCCTTTGGTGATTTGCTTACACGATCATTCTATCGGTTCTAGGCGATTCCTATCAATACAATGCAAGCTGTAATAGAGGATGGGAAGGAAAAACCCATGCCAACTCTTCTAGCTAATGTCAACATAACTGAGATAGGACGAGTAACACGAAGTGAGCGAGTACACACTCCATACCACCAAGACCGCTGCGGTTCTGTTGTTAGACAAAATCCGGTTAACATATCTCCGAGAATCACGCAATGATTCCATTGTAATCAACACGAATGTTGGTCCTCTGATAGAACCAACGTCAACACAAATTTTGATGAGATCTTGAAATTAATTAAGAAAAGCGGTACATAGTAGTGGATCGGTGATCACGAGACTCCTCAAGATTTCGATACTATCTACCTTTTAAACTCGAAGCTCACCGAGAAGCTTTAATGAAGAGTACTAGACCAGCTTGTAGATCACGATGTGACTCTGAGACCCGATTTGGTATTGTGGCAACATAACAACTGCAATAATCTAAGTTTTGATGAGAGAACTTCCGGAAGAAGGAAAGATCACAATTTGGCTCTGCGCATCTCGATGATTTGCCGATTGATTCTTTGTCCAATGTATTGGTAGATCGGTTCATCTTTGAGCGTAATGCCAAAACGACACTTCGTTTGACTTACAAAGGCACACCAATGAAGTTCAATGACATAGTAGTAAGAGCTTTCGACGGGTCACGGAAGTCAGTTATTGGGGAAGTAGATCTCCCGATGACAATCGGGCCGCACACTTTCCAAATTACTCTCCAGGTCATGGACGTGCCAACTGCTTATAGTTGTCTACTAGGAAGGCCTTGGATCCACAGCGGGCGGATGATCTACTCTCCATCGAAGCTGAAATTCACAGTAAATGGAAAGTTAGTAACCATCATCGGTGAACAAGCTTTGCTCAAAAGCCATTTGTCCAGTTTCTCTTTCATCACAGCCAACGACTTGAAGGGACACATCTCCCCGAACATCCGTTAGAAGATGAATCTACTAGCAAAAGCCGATTATCTATTTCTTCGTACAAAGAAGTGGCACAGATAGTAAAAGATGGCAATGCTGAAGGATGGGGACAAGTAATCAAACTTGTCAACAACGAGACAAAAGTCGGACTTGGGTTTGCACCCATATTCTCCAAAGACAAGCAAAAGGATGAAGCGCTTTGTCCAATCAAAGAGGTATTCCACAGTGGGGGTTTCTTAAACCCCGTTCTTCAAGAAGTTAACGTTGTTACCATTGAAGATGATGAAGATGATCTCTCTAGATCTGAAGAGTAGAGCACTTATCTGAATAGCCCTGAATATGTGTCTCAGGAAGAATCCTACGCACCGTCTTGTCCTCAGTGAAGTCAATTCAAAGGCATGTCCAAAGCATGAAAATCCACCTGTCCCTTCTAAAGTTTGGGATACCTTGGGAGAACCAAGTGGTAAATTTGACTATATGGTGAAATACACTGCGCCAGAAAGCTCAAAAATCAGGATCGAAGATATCCAGCCTACTGGATGGGGTGATTCTTTTGAGTATCCTAGTCAACCAGAGGAAGAATATATGTCTTCTCGATCTCATCAACAAATCGAGATCCCCAATGAAGATCTCTGCTTTAATGCGCCCGTGGAATTTGTTAAACCAGATCTTGACTATCACTACATCAACGTAATCACTAAAGATCAAGAATATGATTCGGGACACGAATTGGAAAGTGTCGCCGACAATGAGTCTCTTCACTCTGAAGATTGGAGGTACATCCCGAAATTCAACCTGAGGCCAGCAGGCACATATGTTGTATCCCATACTTCATCTATTCATCAAGCGGAAGAGGACTACTTTAGCAGCACGAGAGGCAAAGTCCGTCGTCCAGAGTCTTCAAAGCCTTCTCAACCAACGACCAAAGTCTACTCAAGGATTAAACCAAGTGGAAAACTACCAGAGTACCTTGATTTCCAAGGAGTTTGCCCTCTTTGGGCTTTGTTGAAGTTCGGACTAATGTTCATAGTTCTAAGTAGTTTATCTTTGCTTTTGTTTTGAACTCGCTTACGAGAAGAGATGTTTTATAGGGTTTAGCTTTTAAAATAATTTCTCTTTGTCTTGCCCAAGACAAATGAGTTTGTATTTAGGGCCTGTTTCATATTGTGAGTCATAAATAAGCAACGTTGTTTGATTCCACATTTTGTGTTTTTTTTCATTTTACCCTTTTCTTGGAAATGATAATCCTAAAAAACACAATAAAAATCTTCAAAAAAAAATAATAATAATCTGCATACACTTTCACATTAACTTTTTCTAAAAAAAATGATGAAAAAAAGAGAGAGTTAATTAATCAAACATAAATCAAATATGCAGATTAAGCAGGATGGACAAATCCATTGAAAGCAATAACTCTATGCTCTCTCGAACTTTGAAATCCCGGTGAAGTCGTGAGGAAGAAGTTGAAGAAGAGATCCCGGATGAGATTTCTCGACTACTTAAGCACAAGGAAAGAATCATTCGACCTCACAAAGAACCTGCAGGAAGCAATCAACTTGGGTTGAGGAAGACAAAAAAAAGTAAATATCGAGCTTAACTCGACAGCGTCGAAAGCAAGCGATAGATCTTCTCAAAGAATATGTTAATGTGTTAGCTTGGTCCTACCAAGACATGCGGGTTTAGATACCGACATCGTGGAGCATCATTTGCCATTAAAGCGGGTGTCCTTGATCGAACAAAAGCGAGGAGAGTTCACCTGAAATGGCCAACAAAATCAAAAGGAAGTTCAAAACATTTCGATGGGGTTTTCTCGTCACTTCTGAATATCCTCAATGGCTAGCCAACATAGTGCCTGTCTCCAAGAAAGATGGAAAGGTCAGAATGAGTGTTGACTACCGGGATTTGAACAAAGCAAGTCCAAAAGACGATTTCCCACTACCGCATATCGACATGCTAGTGGATAGTACTGCAAAATTCAACGTCTTTTCTTTCATGGACGGTTTCTCTGGCTACAATCAGATCGGAATGGCTCCCGAAGACATGGAGAAGGCATCCTTCATCACGCCATGGGACACATTTTGCTACAAACTAATTCCGTTTAGATTAAAGAATGCCGGCGCAACTTACCAAAGGGCAATGACTACTCTCTTTCATGACATGATGCACAAAGAGATCGAAGTCTACGTAGATGACATGATAGAAAAGTCAGATACTGAAGAAGAGCATATAGAATATCTCTTGAAGTTGTTTCAACGACTAAGGAAATTTCAGCTTCGCCTGAATCCTAACAAATGCACCTTTGGGGTAAGATCACGGAAAACTCCTAGGTTTCATCGTCGGTCAAAGAGGTATTGAAGTTGACCCTGACAAAGTCAAGGCTATTCAAGAAATGCCTCGCCACATCGGAAAAGCAAGTAAGAGGATTTCTTGGACAATTGAATTACATCTCGATTCATCTCTCAAATGGTGCTACTTGTGGGCGATATTCAAGCTTCTCATAGAATCAAAGTTGTATGGACGATTGCCGAAAGCTTTTGGCGGTATCAAGGAATACACCGAACCTCAAATCTTGATCCCTCGATCGAAGAAAGACCATTAATCATATACCTTACCGTGCTAGAAGATTCCATGGGCTGCGTGCTTGGAAAGCAAGATGAAACCGTGAAGGGCATGCTATTTACTACTTGAGTAAAAGTTCCTGATTGTGAAACTCGTTACTCCATGCTCGAGAAAACATGATGCACTTTGGTGTGGGCTTCAAAACGTCTCCGCCAGTACATGATCAATCACACAACTTGGTTAATCTCCAAAATGGATCCAATCAAATCGTCTTTGAAAAGCACTTAGCAGGAGAATTGCTCGATGGCGGATGCTATTATCTGAGTATGACATCGATCCGTGCCAAAAGCGGTCAAAGGAAGCATTCTCGCGATCCTTGGCTTATCGGCCGCTCAGCGAATACCAATCTCTCAAGTTTGACTTCCCAGATGAGGATGTTATGTACTTAAAGATGAAAGATTGTGACGAACCGCTACCTGAAGAAGGTCCAGATCCAGAGTCTAGATGGGGCTTAATTGTTGATGGAGCCGTTAATGTTTTTGGTAATGGAATTGGGGCAGTCATCATTACTCCCGAGGGTTCTCATATCCTGTTTTCCGCCAGATTGCTATTTGATTGCACCAACAACATCGCAGAATATGAAGCTTGCATCATGGGTATTGAAGAAGCCATCGACTTGAGGATCAAGATCCTTGACATATATGGAGACTCAGGCCTTGTGATCAATCAAATCAAAGACAAATATGAAACTCATCATCTTGGTTTGATTCCTTACAGAGATTATGCAAGACATTTGTTGACGTTCTTCAACAAAGTTGAACTACATCATATCCCTCGAGATCAGAATCGAATGGCAGACGCCTTGGCTACTCTATCTTCCATGTTCAAAGTCAACGATTGGAACGATATACCTAAGATCCGTATCATAAAGACTGCGTATGTATTATTTTGAAGTAGTCTTCGATGATAAACCGTGGTTCCACGACATCAAACGCTTCCTCCAAACACGAATGTACCCGCTCGGGGCATCGTACAAGGATAAGAAAACTCTAAGGAGGCTTTCTAGAAATTTCTTCCTGAATGAGGATGTACTATACAAAAGAAACTTCGACATGGTCCTTTCGGATCGTCGACATGGTCACTTTCGGACACGATCATCCATGAAGTGCATGAAGGATCCTTGGAACTCATTCAAATGGGCATACAATGTCTAGAAAATCTTGAAGGCGGGATGCTATTGGATAACGATGGAATCGATTCTTTGTAAACATGTCAAAAGATGTCACAAGTGCGGATCTCTGCGGATAAGATCCATGTGCCTCCGACTCACTCAGCGTTCTCTCCTCTCGTGGCCTTTCTCCATGTGGGGCATTGACATGATTGGGATGATTGAACCAAAAGCGTCCAACGGACA
Source organism: Vicia sativa (assembly GCA_021764765.1). Classification (NCBI taxonomy): domain Eukaryota; kingdom Viridiplantae; phylum Streptophyta; class Magnoliopsida; order Fabales; family Fabaceae; genus Vicia; species Vicia sativa. The sequence continues at coordinate 65,393,656 of CM038794.1, forward strand.
TCGCTTCATTCTAGTGGCTATTGATTACTTCACCAAATGGGTCGAGCGGCATCTTACGCCAGCGTTACCCGGACAAGTGGTTGTGAGGTTCATCAAGAACAACCTCATTTGCCGATATGGAATTCCAAGTAAGATCATTCTGGACAATGGATCGAACTTGAACAACAAAATGATGAAAATTGTGTGAGGAATTCAAGATCGAGCATCATAACAAATCTAGATTACCGTCCAAAGATGAATGGCCGTTGAAGCGCCAACAAGAACATCAAGAAGATCGTTTAGAAGATGGTCATCACCTACAAAGGCGGCGCAATCTTGTTTTGCTCTGCATGGATATCGTGCTTGATCGCACTTCAGGAAACCCCTTTTCTCTAGTATACGGCATGGAGCGGTGCTCCCGTAGAAGTTGAGATTCCATCAATGAGAGTTCTCATGGAAACTATGTTATCGAGGCGAATGGTGTCAAAGCGGTCGACCGGTGAACTTGATTGAAGAAAAGCGCTGACGCTACGTGTCATGGACAACTATATCAAGAAGAATGAAAGCTTTCGAAAAAGGTCCGACCTCATGAATTAGAAGGTGACCTCGTTCTTAAAAGATTACATCTTTTCAACGATTCTAGGGGCAAATGGACTCCTAATTACGAAGGCCGTACATCGTCAAAGAAGCTTTTCGGCGGTGCTTTGACTCTCACAACCATGGGCGGTGATGAACTCCGCATCCGTGAATCTGATCTGATCAAAATACTTTGTCTAAAAACAAAACGACTCGGTAAGTCGAAAACGAAAAGGCGGCAGGCAAAAAGCGTCTCGGTGGATTGAAAACACGAAGGGCGGTCAGGCAAAATTAGAGACAATAAGCGAAATTATCACGATAGATTGAAAACACGAAAAGGAAATCTATGCAAAAGTAAAGGATACAAAAATGACAAAGTAGCGCAATCGGTCCGTGCCGTCGATCGAAGAATCTTCCATCAACGGATCTTCAATCAAATCTTACGAAGCAACAAACACGGTTGGAATTCAAAGTTGTTAGGGATAATAGTGGTTATTGTTTTCAATGTAGCCTTTTCCCAATAAATTATCATTTCAACTTTTGTAAATAGCTCATGGAATCACGCATTTGCCTGATTACCATTCTATCAATAAATTTGAGCCTTTGTGCCCTTTTGTTTGCGAATTCCTGCTTTATTCTATTTTGCAAAATAACGCTTTTATTGTGAGAATCACTTTTTGAAACTAAAAAGTTTTAAATGAATTTTTACTTCAAAATCTTGAAACAAAAGCGAAATTCTCCTTTGAACTCTGAACACAGAAAGAACTTGGTTCCTACAGTGTTTCGATCTCCGAAGGATAGAACGGCTGCTACAGAAGTCTTCTCCTCAGCAGAAATCATCAAAGGACGGTATTCTTATCCAAAAATAATTCCCAACAAAGTTGCCAATGAAATGCCTTTTTTCGAAAAGTTTAAAGCATACAACTCAAATTCTTCCTTAAGTGAATATCTACGCCACTGTGGCAGATTTCACTGAGTATTTGTTTGAACTGTGGCGTGGTCCTTTTCCCAAATACCTCTTTATTGTTTTGTCAAGTATTGTCAGCATGCATATAACATTCATGACATTCATACATAATAGCATCATTCATGCATTTTTGCATTTCTTGAAATGTTTGCTTCCATATCACTGGTTTAAATCACGCTTACTCATGTAGGTACGATTATATCTCCAGCAGATTATCCCCAAGTAGAGAAATACATCTTCTCTCTATTATGTTCCCCAGCTGAGGGTATTCCTCATTCAGGAACAATGTCTTGATTGACCATTTCTTTCCAGTTCTTTCCTGGATAGAACCCTGTCTCTAATCAGCAAAACAATAAGCAATAGCTTCGCCATCCGAACCGCTTATTTCCTTTTCATTTGTCATAAAAAGATTGTTCTTCTCGGCTAATTCAAATCATGACAGTTCAAAATTTTCCACAGTTGTCTTTCTGTCTAAAAGAAAACCTGTGTCTTTCAATCAAAATGCCCGCATCTCCTCGAGAGAGAGATCCCCGACAAGATTATAGCTTTGAAAATAGAAACTCATTCGAGATCTGTTTCCATCATTGTCTGTTATTCACAAGGCTGAATACTCAGTAATATATCTCAAGATTTACCTTGTTATAGTTATCACTTTGCTGATAATTGGTAATATCTTCAAAACTTGTTTGAGATCCTTTTCCATCATTTTGTCTATTATTCACAAAGCTGAATACGCAACAATTCTCTCAAAAGATTTACCTTGTTATAGTTATCACTTCGCTGATAATTGGTAATATCTTCAGAGCTCGTTACCATAAACTATCACAAGGCTGATAATTGGTAATATCATCTCCGTTTACCTTAAACATTGTCACAAAGGGTGAAGGTAATCTCTTTGTTTCCTTAAGCGAAACAGATATTCACATGTTTTGTGAATCTCTTTTCCCCAGCGAGACATATTACTTGTTTCTCAACAAACAGGATCCTCTTTTCTTAGATAGATCGAGTCTTCCTCACAATTTTTTCCCCATCATGTCATTTCTTTGATATTTTATGGGAGAATCCTATTATAATCATTTTGCATTACTCGCATCTTTTGGTATCTTAGGTCCAAAATTTGTGTATTCTGATATTTAAGTCTCTTTACACCTATCAAAACGAAGATATTCATCTTCATATTTCAGGTTAAAGAAACTTAAATAGGGGCATCTGTCATACCCCAATTTTTGACCTAATATACCACTTTACATTTGCATCATTGCATCACTAACAGTCCAGAACAGCATTGATCGGGTGTGGCATTCACAGGTCAAAATTAGGGTTTCATCAAATTTTCATCTGATTCAAGAGGCAATCAATTAGGGTTTGAGTTTTACTCACCTTATTTGATCTATCTTGATCAAATCATCAACCTCTGATCTTCAGATATCAAACTTTTCTCATTGATCTATCAAGGATTGACCAATTAGGGTTTTGATCGAGCATGAGTAATCTCTGATTTTCTGATCAATGAATGACTTTTTTGGTTGGAGATTGATCTTCATATCTTAGATACAACATCTTGACCTAATTTCTGGATTCAAAACATCACAGAAGTTCACAGGATTCATCAGTCAATTTCTGAAACATCTGATGAATTTTCATCTACACAGAAAAGTCAAACTTTGACTTTTCGTCAACTTTGACTTTTCGTCAACTTTGTCAAGACAAAACCTTTTCCAACATCAAAATACTTTAAATGATCCATCATGATCATAAAAAATCAAAGAATTTGGAAAAGTCAACAAAAAGTCAAAATTTCCAACACTTAGAAAAATTTTCAAGTGTTAAAATTTTGTACTTTTTCCAAACTTCATGGCATTTTTTCACATAGTTCCACTTTGAATTGGAAAAAACTCAAAACATGAAAGTTGTAGCTCTTGAAACAAGCTTTCCAAAATGTCCAAGAACTCTTAAATCTATGGAGTCTAGCTATACTTTTGAAATTGAAACATAAGGCTCCATAATCATGAATTTCAAGTTCAAAACTTCAAGATTATAGGTCATTTTGCATTTTCTTCTTCTAGAACATTTGCCACCTTGCCAAGATAAGTTAGAACTGATAAAAATCAGTTGGATGTAATTATTATAAGATAGGATCAAGTTGAAATTAACCATGGTTAAAAGAAGGAAGCTTCCTTTTGCATTTAATGCAAAAAAGACTTCCTTGCCCTCTAAGGCAAGCCAAATTTACCAATGGCCAAAGTTTCTCAATTATTTTCAGAACTTGAGGCCTATAAATAGATGTCTTACTTGCCATTAAAACCACACCAAAGCCATGCAAGTACATGCTTTCATTCTACTTTCTCAAAATTTCATGAAACATAGTGTAAATTGAGTACAACTTGCATTTTTGAAAATTAATGAAAAACTTTGAGTAATTTGGTGTCTAATATGTTTTAACATCCATATGGAACTTGTTTGAAACTTAAAAGCAACATAGACCAAGCTAGAAATCATATTTACATGCCATGCTCATAAGCTTATACAAAACTGCCTTAAACTTCAAATTCATAGGTTGGCTCGAGCAATTGATGTTCTGATCATCCAAACACCATCCATATACATCATAGAGATGATGCAGATCATAAACAACAACCTGTAACACCTCTAACCCAGAATTCGAAGTTCCATTTTAAGCTTATGCAGGTCGACTTGAGTAGAGTGATCCAGGCAAGCTCATGAAGTGCAGACCACTCCCACACCTTCCATAGAAGCCGTTGGTGCTCAAGCAATCCTCAAACAACAACTGGAAGCACTCAAATCCAGTTTTCGATTCCAGCTTCAACAGGTAAGAGCTCGAACTTCAACTCTATGATTCTTTGATCCAATTGAAAAAAACTCTTGGCCATTTGTTTTCTGCACCTTCCACGATCATTAACCCTCAACCAATTGAATGAATCATCAACCATACACGATTTCAATTAGGTTTTTCAGTTTTAGGGTTCTTCGTGTTCATCAGAAATTCAGTTATGTTAGGCTTAGAATAAATGAAATTAAGTGATGCCATCATGTTCCTGGGTTCAAAACGATCAACTTTCATGTTTACTTCATTCAATTTCATCAAGAAACACGAAATCCATGGCTGACTGAAGATTGGAGAAGATGATGAAGCTTGCGCGCGTGTTTTTCAAATTTAAAATAAGAGTTTAAAATATAAATTCATAGTTTGAACACAATACACGGATGTATTGCCGCCCCAGCGGTTGCCAGCTCACTCTTAAGTCATTGTGCCACGTACTTGCCTAACAGGTCCCGGGTTCAAGCCTCCATGGGACCATTTTTTTTCAAACTTTTGTTATTTTTTACAAACTTTGACATTTTTTAAAACCAATCAAAACTCCTCATTTTGAGGTGATTTTTTGTACACTTGTCAATTAATGTATCTATTTTAGGATAGTGCAAAAATTTTCATAAAAAACTTTCATCCGATTATGTTTTAATCGAGCCGAAAACGACACTTTGAGCACTTTTCAAAACACCTTTAAAAGGTGAATTTTTCAAACTTTCAAATCCCGATTCTTTTTAAAACTTCTTATAAGTAAACTTCACATTTCAAAAACACTTTCAAATAAAATTCTTCAAAACTTTTCATCAACTTGTATTTTTCCATGATCGATCTGATTTAAACGATAAAACTGAATTCGTTTTCTCTCGAATTTCTTAACCGATCATGGGCCTCCCTTACGGTGTAAGTCCCAACCAACATTCTTTATGTACATACATATTTTCCTCGTACATATCAAGTTCTTTCCAAACACATACAAATTTTTACCTGTACATAATACAGATACTTTTTGTAAATACTCAAACACAGATAAACTTCGATCGTTCGTCTCCGTTTCGTCTGTATATACACTGAAAACCATTGGTATTGAAAGGAGCATTATTCCCGGTGAAATTGCTTTTAAACCAATGGGCCACCCTTATGGTGTAAGTCCCAATCCTTCTATGTACATCCACATCCTCCTGTACATAAACACTCGTTCGTGTACATGTTTACTTCCTTGTACACATTCAAACTTGTAGATAATCAAGTTACGCTCGTTTTAAACGTTCGTTTCACAGATACTTGTTTATATTTCCTTCATAAACTCTTGTAAATAAACATCATGCATCTGTTTATATTTCCTTCATAAACTCCTGTGAATACATATCACACACACACACTTGTTTATACAAACTGTCTAGTTATAACATAACAACTAGTCTAACCAATAGGTTCCCCATAATTAGCCTCCTCTTGGGCTTTATACAAGATAACTCTCCCACAGAGTTAGCCTCCTCTTGGGCTTTGTACAAGGTAACTCATACCTCTGAGTTTAGCCTTCGCTTAGGCTTCATATAAGACAACACTCCCCTGTTGAGTCAGCCTCCTCTTGGGCTTCGTTCAAAAGAACTCCTCATTGAGTTTAGCCTTTTCTTGGGCATCATACAATGAAAGAGACCATAAAATCTCTTAACAGCCTCCTATTGGGCTTCCAATAAAAAGAATCACCCGCGTTAGGATAGAACCCTGAGAGTATAATTTCCCGGTGAAATTGCTCTTAATTCCCAAAGGATGATTTCCCGGTGAAATCCCTTTTAAAGCCAAAGCCAGCCATACCCTATAGCTTCCTCTTGAGCTTTGTACAAGGACCCTCGATGACCCTCGATGACCGTCGATGACCCTCGGAATGCCTCCTCTTGGGCTAACAATACAAGGACCCATGGGCTTCTTAAAAGCATCCTTTAATCCAATCAATTTCTCCTCGAGATTTAGACGTTTATCATCTCTATGGAAGAAGTATCTCATCTATCACATCACATACAATCAAAAAACTTTTCAAACTCTTTTCAAACAAAAACATCTCTTAATTGTATGTGGTAATGCTTGTACACTCAAGCAAAACACCCAATGCTTACACTTAAAAGATTCAATCATCTTTTTCAAAACATCTTTCTTAAACATGTAAGTGGTAACGCTTGTACACTCAAGCAAAACACCTATAACTTACGATGAAAGATTTTAATCAATCAAACTTTTCAAAATGTATGTGATGAAATAGATTAGATACATTTTTCATTAAGATGACATTAAATGCGTGTCTCTTACTAACATCCCGTTGCTTCCACTAGCATAAGTGGGAACTACGATTGCTCGACTTTCTCAACATCCTTTTGAGAATCGTGAGCACAAGGTCTCATCCTTGGCGAGCAAATTTCTTTCTCCTCGGACCAAACAAACCATAGATCCAGCAGATCCGAGCTACAAATGCTACGATTCCCAGGGGATATGTATGCAGAAGATCCAAAGATCTTTGCGAGCACAATAATAACAAACACTAGGATCCCATATAATCTACCGTTTCTTAAAATCCAAAGGAGAAACTTTCCTAATCATAGAAATAGCAATTAAAACACACAAACATATCAAACATATTCATATATAAAGCTATAGATAACTATATATATTTAGGGTGCTCCATCTATTCCCTTTATATAACAAACCCCCTTACCTAGAATACTCCCCAATGCGTTGCGTCTAGTTTGCGCTAGTCGTTACGCATATCAAAATCAATTGAGGGTATTAACAGCTTTCCCCTTTTTTATAATCATTAAATCATCTTTTCTTATGTTGAAAATAATAAAGCTTGATGCTCGCGGCATCTTTATAAACAAATCAAAAGAGTAAATTGTTTCGAGCCAGAGGATTCGAATCCCGATTCGATTCCTTAGCGCGTCACTTTTTAACGCGAACAATATGTACACAACAAAACCTAACCTTCAATATTATTATCTATTCACAATTATACCACTCAGGGCCGGCCCTGGATCAGGGCAAGTAGACCCACATCTCAGGGTCTCAAAAAAATAGGGGCCTCATATTTATGGTTGTGGGCTTTATGAATTATAATGGTCCAATAATTATATATTATTTATTTTGAAATTATATTTCCAAGCAGAGTTTCTGTGTTCGAGTCTTCCAGACTTGTTTTTATGTTTTTAATTAGTTAATTTAATAAAATTTCAAACTACTACAAACACGAATCGAGCTTGTAAATTGTGGTTTGTAAAACAGAAACATTGCCAACTAAACTACATATATTCTTTGTTAAAAACTACCTTATAGATATATATATATATATATATATATATATATATATATATATATATATACATATATATATAACATAACTTTCATTAACCCTTCTAATTTTATTTCTTTGAATTAAATTTTAGATAACATTTATTTTTGATAATTAAATATTTAAATGTTAATTATATGATTTAATATCCTGTGCATGTGTATTGTTTGGTATTTGAATGTGTAAGACACGCGTTCCATATTATATATATCGTTGTATATTGCTATTGCTTGTCTGGAATGATATATTATGCAGATGTATGGATTGATGTTCAGATGTGTTCAATACATATTCTATTTTGTGATTTATTTTCACATTATTGTTGTTGATTCCAACTCACGAAGTTCTGGGGTTTCTTTTGCTACTTTTTGGCATATACAGATTGTTATCCATTGGGTATTCCCTCGTGCATATTTTATCTTGCATTCTTTATCGTTTTCCTTTCCATAAGAAGTAGGAATATATGTGCCTGATTATTTACATCTTTCCTTGCCATGAGAAGCATGACTAGAGATGCATGTTAAGGTCCTTGCATTAGGCGGGCAATCTTTGTTTTAAAAGATCTATAGTAGGAAACTCCTATGTTTGTTTGCTTTTCTTGTTGTGTGTTTATATTTGTGCCAAGACCTCGAGAATGAGCGTCATTCCCATTCCTTATTGATAATTCCCGGAGAAGGCAAGTGGAGGGTCGTAATCAATCCCCACAATTTCGAGTCCATAGGTCGTTCTTAGCTCATGTTGTACGTCAATGCTAATGAATCGTGTTGCTCTTGTATCGAGTCGGTCTAATGGAGAAGGGTTCACAACCAACCCCCACACTTTTTTCATTAGCTCGCATTGGTCAATGTTTATGCTACATGGTCTCATTATTGTCTTCAATCGTCTACCATGATGACACGATATCATGTGTTTGAGTAAACATGACAATTCACTTTCGTTCTTCTTTTGCCAAGATTACAAGATATATTGGTTAAGGGTCAACAAATCTTTCTAGCTTGCCTTGATGATACAATATCATAGTTAAGTATATGATATTCCCCTAGTTTAGCTTGCCTCGATGACTCGATATCATGTTTCGGTGTCCCATTGCCCTTATCCTACCTGATGACACGAAATCATGGTTAGGTGTATGCTACATGAGTGAGTGGATACTCTTTAAGCGTTTGTTTTATTTCTATTATATGATTTACTTGCTATTGTGTGATCACATGCTCCCGTAGGATCTTTAGTTTATTCTTTGTTAATATTGAGCTAAGTAGACCGTATGATTGTTATCCATGCATGTGAACATTAGGTATATTTTTTCCCTTTTTATCCTGACCTTAGGGTTATCTTTGCATGATAACATTAGGGATAGAATTAGGTTAGTCTCCCTTAGACCTTTTCTCTTCCCCTTTTGCATAATCAAGACTAAAACTCTTTTTCCTTGGCAAATTCATAAAGCACCTTAACAATACTGAAACCCTTTTCAAGGTAAAAACAACCAAATAATGCAAACCATTTAGCCTTCAGACCTTTTTCTTTGAAAACCTTTTTGATAAGGACATGTTGTTTCAAATCCGAGCAAGTTGGATATGTTAAGTGTGCGAGTGGCCAAGCATGAGTCTTTCATAAGCTACAATGCCAAGCACAAATTTCAATCTTAATTGCAAGGATGCGAACATGGCATTATCCATAAAAGATAGGGTTAATAGTTATTTACCCCGCGCAATATAGGTGAGTTTTGATTTACCCCCCTTTAAAAATATTTTTTTTAATTACCCCCCTATAATTTTTTGGGACCCCCTTAAGCGTGTAAAAATCAGGGTCGTAAATCAAAAATATATATTTTTCAGGGGGGTAATTTTTACACCTAAGGGGCAAAAGACTTAGAATTTTAACATTTTAAGGGGGTGATCAAACATTTTTTTTAAAAGGGGGTAAATCAAAACTCGCCTATATTGCCGGGGGGTAAATAGCTATTAACCCTAAAAGATTTTAAAATTCATTGTTTATTTGAATTCATTGATGTTTCCATTGATATTTTAATAGGATATGTTATCCTTTCTCCAATAGAATGTCAGCTTTAAGCAGAAAGTGTTTATCCTATCATCATTTCCACTGAGGGATCCCTCGTGGAAGAGTAATGTTTTAACCCTCTTACTCATCATTTTACCTGGATGGAGTTGATACCTATTCAAATCCCTCTCCTTAGTGTGGTCAAGGATTGAATTCTGGCAATGATGTGTTGTTGATCTCTCCAGACTGTGAGTTGCGGATGGAGAGTGCCTTTATTGTGCACAAGAAGACTTTATCTCTTCAGCAGGCATGTGTTTGAGTTTCCTTAGGAATTCAATTCATCTCCCAGCAGCACTATTATAATCTTTTTTCTAATAGAAGGTGGCGATTTCTTTATTCCAAGCAACCAGTTTCCTCCAGTAATTCTGTTAGTTTCCAAAGTGGAATAATTATTTTCGGTACTCGGACGGGGAATATCTCATTGTTGATTGGCCAGATGGTTCCATTAGTTGTTTATGACATGTTGTTGAATGCTCTGATGAGTGTTAATCTCTATGTTATCAAAGGTAGGTCGTTATGGAATTATTTCATTTCGGTACTCCGATGGGGAATATATTGTTGTTGACTGGCCGAATGTTTCCAGCAGGTGTTTATGACTTGTTATTGAATGTTACGATTAATGGTAGCCTCGTCATTATGGGAGGTACTTTATAGATTATTTGATATTCCGATAAATGGTAGTCTCGTTATTATGGGAGGAAGTTTGTCGTTGATTAGATATTCCGATAAATGGTAGCCTTGAGATTATGGGAGGTAGTATGTCGATGATTTGAACTTCCGATGAATGGTAGCCTCGTCATTATGGGAGGTAGTTTGTAGTTGATTTGATATTCCAATGAATGGTAATTTCGTCATTATGGGAGATAGTTTGTCAATGATCTGTTGAATGCTCCAATGAGTGAAATTTTATCTCATTGTTGAATAATCGCCTTGTGACCCTTTCTAGATGAAATGTCTTGGTTAAAGAAGAAGTTGAGACCCATTCTTGGTGGAATGCGGAACTTTTGGGAGACTTAATTATTTGCGGGTGCCTTGTAGCTATCTTTATGGTCGAAATTTTTCGATGTTTGTCTTGAATATGTGATGACCTTTATAATGTCGGCATGTTTATTACGGTTTGCTAAATCCTGTGACGAGATAGTTTTTGCTTACATATGGGTTATTGTTATTAATTGCCAATTTGTTTTGTTTTGCTTCCTCTTTGGGACTTTCTCCCTAGTAGAGTGAGTTTTCACCTTCCCTTGTGAAGTCTTTGTGTTATGTTGCATGACATTAAACATCGCATAACATCTTAGGGCCAAAAATCGGGCTTGTTTTATATTTAAGTATCTTCAAACACGTCGAAACTAAGTTCATAACCCTCATTTCTCCTGATAGAAGACACTAAAATAAGAGCAGCTATTGTACCCCAATTTTCCCCCTAAGATTCTCTATCATCTCATACCATTGCATTGCACAAAGATCACAAGCTAGGGCTTCCTCTCTCTCTCTCTCATCTCTCTAAGTTTTCTCTTATGGGGATCACTAAGCACCTTGTTTGTGTACATTTTGTGCATGATGATTGATATTTTCTTAACCACAAGATATGTATAGAATTTTCTCTTTATAGCATTTTCTTGACCTAATTTGACCAAGGTACTTGAGTTGTGCATCACAAGTTCATGTTTTCATTAATTCTCAATACTTTGAAATGGTACTCCTTGATATGGTTTCCTATTATCATCTACAATAATCTCCCATCATATGGATATGATCCATGTATAAGAGAGATCATCAAAGTTGAAGAATTCTCCATGTCATAGTCAATGCTCTTGAAATTAGGGTTTTGGACTTCTAAGGACCATACCTTAGTTGTTGCTTGATATTTGTGGTTGATTCCAAATCCGTATTACTCTTAAAAGGATTCTTAACAAGTCTCTTCATTGGTTCAAGGGTTTTGTTTGATGAGAATATGCTTTGAGAATCAAAGATTACAAGCTCTCTCTAGATTAATACTTCATCTTTCTTGTGTGACTTCCAAAGATCATAACTTTGTCATCTTTTATCTTCTTGAACTAATTCTTTTTTCACAATTAACCTAAGGATTTCTACTACAACTTAGTTTCAAGTGACAAAATAGAAAATGTTTGGAAAATCACTTGGGAGGCCAAAAGATTACAAGTTCTTGGTGAATTTCTCCATTTGTTGATCATCAACTACAATGGATCATAACTTGATCATGGTTTATCACCTTGAGGCCATTATTTTTGCACAATAAACTTGAAAATGTGAGCTTTATATCCATTTGTGTTTCATGGCTTGAAGATATTTGTAAAGTGCTTGAAAACTTCAAAAGATGATAGGTCATTTCATGATTTTTCATCAAATTCACAAGGCCATAACATTCTCAATTTTTGGAGTTTTTGAGTGGTTATTTTTGCAAAATGTCATTCAAGAGGTCTACTTCATACCATAGTTTTTGGTCAAGGGGAAATTTTGTGTGGAAAACCATTTTTGAAGGCAAAACATTATAGGTCACTTTTAAAAGGCATGACATGTTTAACCAAGGGTTGGCCTACTTTTCAGTGTTTTTTTTCTCAAATCCTAATGGCTATATCTTCTAGCACGAGGGAATTGGATTTGGCCTTGGTGTAAACATTGTGCCAAAATCTGTTTCTAACTTAAAACCAGTTTCGCATTTTCTTATTAATTCATTTTATAAGCCAACTTAAGCCTTGTTTTCGTGCCTAATCGTGTTCAGAAACTTCAGAGAAGTGATTAGAACCTTGAAACATAAGTTTTAGCTGAGCTATGATGCACATGAAGTCAAACTTCACTTGTGCACACACCATGCACGATTTCAATCAAACCCTCACTAGTTCTCTTAATTATCATTACCATTCACTTCCTTATAAATAGAGGGACCTATCCCACTCCTTTTCTCAAGCTTTGATAGCCAGAAAACCGCTGCCAAACTTCCTCCACACTCCATATTTCTGAGTTTTCGAATTCATAGTTAGAGTGCTTCCAGTTTAAAAGTGATCACTCCTTAAGCTTCCTGGAACTTCACTGAAGCTAACAGAACAAGAATCAAGCCTTGAAGTGCCTTGAATCGTATTATCCAAGTCAAGTTTTAGACCTCTGAAAGTGAACTTCGTTCAGGTAAAATTGTTAACCAGATCAATCCAAATGAATGTCTAACTTGTTCTCCTCATCTTCTTGATCCTGTTGATCTTCACCGTTTTCATTTTCATTTAGAACTGAATTTGTATTTCAGAGAACAAGTGATCGCTATTATTCTGGTTTTCTTCGAATTTATCTTTGTACATTTTAAATAAATTTTTTGCGAGGGTACCATTGAAACTGGCTTGAAGAGATGAAGATAATGGCACTGGTCTAGGCTTTTGATTTTACAATTTGCAAAACCTGCAAATCGAGCTTGGAGAGAGGTTGAAAAAGACCAGCATGTCATCTTCAACCAATGATGTCGGGGCATCTGGTTTTTCAAATTTGTTTAAAAATAATTTGATTTCGTGCTTTATTTCTTAGAGTCCATGATATGCACAGCACACCATGTCCATTTGATGTTATTACTAACGCGTTTTGACATTATCTGATGGTACACATTATTTTGTTTTATTTCAATTTTTTAAAACTGATCCGATGTGATTTTCAAGGGGTCCATAACATGCACAGCACATCAATTCCATCAGATCTGCTTACTAACGCGTTTTGATATTGATTAGATGGTCCAAAGTTTTTCAGCTTTTATTTTTTTTCTTCTGATTTTTATATTTAATTGTTTTAAACTTCAAAAAATCATAGAAAATTCATTTTGCCTCATAAATTATGAAACAATTCACAAAAATATTTTAAAATATTCTCTTTCTGGTTTTTTTTCTCATAATTTTATTTTAAGATTTAATTTTTTTTGTGATTTTTCTCTTCTATTTGAGTTATTTAATTGTTTAAAAATACTTTTTGACATTTTTAAATTCTGAAAAAATTATGGAAGGATCCAATGGTCATTTGACAAATATTGGTGACCTCATTTTATTTTTATTTCTTATTTTACTATTTTTGCCAAACTTTGGTTTATTTTACTATTTTCTTTTACGTTTTTTTAAATAGTTTATGACTTTTAAAAATTCTAAAAACTTTTGTCAACATTCGTTGACCCTTGTTTGATCTTGGACAATTTTCTTGGAATTTTATTTTGATGTGTGTATACCATTATGTATTTCATCAATAAAATCTAATTAAATAATCCATTTTTCAAACCATTTTAATTAATTTTTTTTATTATTTTTACATTAAATATTTGTTTCTGATTTTTGATTTATTTGGAGTCATAAATTTCCTCAACACAAATGGAACTTGGGTGTTGATAGGTCTTGTTCGCGTTAAAAAGAGACGCGCGAGAGAATCGAATCGGAATTCGGATCCTCTGGCTCGAAATGATTTACTCTTTTGATTTGTTTATAAAGATGCCGCGAGCATCAAGCTTTATTATTTTCAATACAAGAAATTATGATTATGAAAAAGGGGAAAGCTGTTAATACCCTCAATTGATATGATATGCGTAACGACTAGCATAAACTAGGCATAGCATTGGGAGATTCGGGTAAGGGGTTTGTTATATAAAGGGAATAGATGGAGCACCTAAATATATATAGTTATCTATAGCTTTATATATGAATACGTTTGATATGTTTGTGTGTTTTAATTGTTATTTCTATGATTGGGAAAGTTTCTCCTTTGGGATTTTAAGAAGGATAGATTATGTGGGATCCTAGCGTTTGTTATTATTGTGCTCATAAAGATCTTTGGATCTTACGCATACATATCCCTTAGTGGGAATCGGAGCATTTGTAGCTCGGATCTAAAGGGATCTATGGTTTGTTTGGTTTGAGGAGAAAGAAATTTGCTCGCCAAGGATGAGACCTTGTGCCTCACGTATTCTCAAAGGATGTTGAGAAAGTCGGAGCAATCGTAGTTCCCACTTATGCTAGTGGAAGCAACGAGATGTTATTAAGAGACAGACAAATGTCATCTTAATGAAAAATGTATCTAATCTATTTCATCACATACATTTTGAAAAGTTTGAATCTTTAAATAAGTAAGTTACGGTATTTTGCTTGAGTGTACAAGCGTTACCACTTCTGAGTTTTTAGAAAGATGTTTGAAAAGATGATTGAATCTTTTAATTGTAAGCATTGGGTGTTTTGCTTGAGTGTACAAGTGTTACCACTTATGATTAAAAGATGTTTTGTTTGAAAAGAGTTTGAAAAGTTTTTCGATTGTATTTGATGTGATAGATGAGATACTTCTTCCATAGAGATGAGAGCGTCTAAATCTCGAGGAGAAATTGATTGGATTAGAGGGATGCTTGTAAGAAGCCCATGGGTCCTTGTATTGTAAGCCCGAGGAGGCATTCGAGGGTCATCGAGGGTCCTTGTAAAGCTCGAGGAAGCTATAGGGTATGGTGGCTTTGGCTTTAAAGGGATTTCAAGGAAACCATCCTTTTAGGATTAAGAGCAATTTCAGGAAATTATATTCTCTGGGTTATCTAGCGGGTGATTCTTTGTATTGGAAGCCCAATAGGAGGCATTAAGAGATTTCTGGTCTCTTTCTTGTATGATGCCCAGAATGCTAAACTTAATGAGGAGTTCTTTTGAGCGAAGCCCAAGAGGGGTGACTCAACAAAGTGTTGTCTTATATGAAGCCTAAGCGGAGGTTAAACTCGAGATGAATAAGTTTTCTTATATGAAGCCTAAGAGGTGAACTCGGATGAAATGAGTTACCTTGTACAAAGCCGAAGGCTAATACTATGGGGAACCTATTGGTTATACTAGTTGTCATGTTATAACTAGACAGTTATATAAACAAGTGTGTGTGTGATATGTATTCACAGGAGTTTATGAAGGAAGTATAAACAAATGCATGTAAAGTTTATTTACAAGAGTTTATGAAGGAAATATAAACAAGTGTGTGTAAAATGAACGTTTAAAACGAGCGTAACTTGATTATTTACAAGTTTGAATGTGTACGAGAAAGTAAATATTTACACGAACGGGAGGCCCATTGGTTTAAAAGCAGTTTCACCAGAAATATGTACACGAACGAGAAAGTAAACAAGTGGATGTACATAGGATGGTTGGGACTTACACCATAAGGGAGGCCCATTGGTTTAAAAGCAGTTTCACCGGGAATAATGCTCCTTTTAATACCAATGGTATTCTGTGTATATACAATTGAAACGAAAACAAACGGACGAAGTTTGTCTGTATTTGAGTATTTACAAAAGTATATGTATTATGTACAAGGAAAAATAATATGTACATGAAAGAATTTGATATGTACAAGGAAATATGTATGTACATAAAAAGAATTTTGGGACTTACACCGTAAGGGAGGCCCATGATCGGTTAAGAAATTCGAGAGAAAACGAATTCGGTTTTATCGTTTAAATCGGATCGATCATGGAAAAAGATGTAAGTTTGATGAAAAGTTTTGAAAAAAAGATTTTTGAAAGTGTTTTTGAAAGATGAAGTTTACTTACAAGAAGTTTGAAAAAGAATCGGCTTCGAAAGTTTGAAAAAATCACCTTTGAAAGTGCTTTGAAACGTACTCAAATGTATCGTTTTCGGCTCGATAAAAATATAATCGGATGAAAGTTTTTCTGAAAGTTTTTGACACTATCCTAAAATAGATATGTTAATTGACATGTGTACAAAAAATCACCTCAAAATGAGGAGTTTTGATTGGTTTTTAAAGAAGTCAAAGTTTGAAAAAAATATGAAGTAAAAATGAAAAGTTTATAAAAATGGTCCCAAGGCTACTCGAACCGGGACCATCGAGGCAAACAAGGCATGAATGACTTAAGAGTGAGTGGAACCGCTGGAAGCAATACATCCGTGTATTGAAACCAAACCAACTAATTATATTATAAAGCAGATATTTGAATTTGAAAAAAGCAGCGACTTCTTCCTCAATCTTCAATCGCCATGGATTCTTCATTTCTCCATGAAATTGCTCGATGTAAACATCAAACTTGACCTTTTAAGCCCAGGAACATGATGATGTCCTTTAATTTCATTTATTTTAAGCCTAACATGATTAAATTTCTCAAGAACACGAAGAACCCTAAATCTGAAAATCCTAATTGAAATCGTGTATGGTGAACGAATTGATCAATTGATTGAGGGTTATTGATCAGTGATAGTGCAGAAACAAAACGACCAAGAGCTTTTTGGACTGGAGGCAAGGAATCATAGAGTTTGAAGTTCGTGTTTTACCTGTTCAAGATGAGATCGAAATTGATGATGGAGTGTTTCCAGTTGTGATTTGATGACTCCTATAGCACCAACGGACTTCAAGTATTGTGTGAGGAAGGTCTGCTCACTCTGAAATTACTTGATTTGTTCTGACCAAGTCCACCTACATATGGTTCAAAGTGAAACTCGAATTTGATGTTAGAGCTATTACAGGTTGAAGTTAATGGTCTGCATCATCCATATGGAGTATGTTGATGATGTTTGAGTGAAAAAATCACAACTTGCTCGAGCCAAACATTGAATTCGACAGTTAAGGCAGTTTTGGGCAAGCTTGAAATTTTGAAATGTGACTTTGAGTTTTAGTGTTTCTTAGATTGATTTTAAGTTTCAAACCAATTCTATTAGATGTTTATGACATGTTAGACACCAAATATCTCATGTTTCTTCACAAGTTTCCAAAAATACAAGTTTTCTCAAAATACACTATGTTACTTGAAAATTAAGAAAGAAGTGAGAAAGCTTGTTTTGGCATAGCTTTGGTGTAGTTTCAAATGGCCAATATGACCTCTATTTATAGGTCACAAGTTCTGAATGGAAAGTGAAGGAGAATGGCTTTGGTATTTACAAGTTGCCTTAGAGGGGCAAGGAAGTCATTTTTGCAATAAATGCAAAAGGAAGCTTCCTTTTAACCATGGTTAATTTTTCAACTTGATCTTATTCCATAATAATTACTCTCCATCTGATTTTTTATCAGCTCTATCTCTCTTTGCAAGGTGTCATGGCTTCTAGAAGAAGACACTAAAAAATGACCTATAATCTTGAAGCATGTACTTGAAAATCAAGGATTTTGGAGCTCTATGTTTCAAAATTAAAAGCATAGCTAGACACCATGGATTTGAGAGTTCTTGGACATTTTGGAAAGCTTGTTTCAAGGGCTACAACTTTCATGTTTTGAGTTTTTTCCAATTCCAAGTGGAACTATGTGAAAAAATGCCATGAAGTTTGGAAAAAGTGTGAAATTTTAACACTTGAAAAATTTTCTAAGTGTTGAAAATTTTGACTTTTTGTTGACTTTTCCAAATTTCTTGATTTTTTTATGACCATGATGGATCATTTGAAGTATTTTGATGATGGAAAAAGTTTTGTCTTGAAAAAGTTGACCAAAAGTCAAAGTTTGACTTTTCAGTGCAGATGAAATTTTATCAGATGATTCAGAAATGGACTGATGAGTTCTGTGAACTTCTGTGATGTTTTGAATCTAGAAATTAGGTCAACATGTTGTTTTTAAGATATGAAGATAAATCTCTAATCAAAAAAGTCATTCATTGCTCAGAAAATCAGTAATTGCTCATCCTCGATAAAAACCCTAATTGGTCGATCCTCGATAGATCATGAGGAAAATTTTGATATCTGAAGACCAGAGGTTGATGATTTGATCAAGATGGATCAAATGAGGTGAATAAAAATCAAACCCTAATTGATTGCCTCTTGAATCGGATGAAAAATTGTTGAAACCCTAATTTTAACTTTAGAAGCTACACGATTAATTACATTACGAGCTGTAGTGATGCAATGATGCAAATGTAAGGTGGTATATTAGGTCAAAATTGGGGTATAATGCCCTATTTAAGTTTTTTAACCTGAGATATGAAGATGAATATCTTCGTTTTGATAGGTGTAAAGAGACTTAAATATCAGAATACGCAACTTTTGGACCTAAGATACCAAAAATGCGGATGATGCAAAATGATTGCGAAAAGTTCCACCTAGATATGTCAAAGATTGTTATGGTGGGGAAGAATTTGTGAGGATGACTCAATCTGTCTAAGAAAAGATAATCCTGTTTGTTAGGGAAACAAGTAATATGCTTCATTGGGAAAATAGATTCACAAAACATGTGAATATACATTTAGCTTTGGAAACAAAGATTACCTTTGTCGACCTTGTGACAATGTTTAAGGTAAGTGAAAGCATTATCAATTATCGACCTTGTGATAGTTTATGGTATGAGCTCTAAGATATTACCAATTATCAGCGAGGGGATAACTATAACAAGGTAATTCTTGAGAAAATTGTTTGAGTATTCAGCCTTGTGAATAACAGACAATGATGGAAACAGATCTCAAACGAGTTTCTATTTTCACAGCTACAATCTTGCCGGGGATCTCTCTTGAAAAGATGCGGGCATTTTAATTGAAAAGACACAGGTTTTCTTTTAGACAGAAAGACAACTGCGAAGATTTCTTGAACTTTCATGATTTGAACTTGCTGAGAAGAACAAACACTTTATGATAGGTTTCAAAATGAAAAGGAAATAAGCGACTCAGATGATGAGGCTATTGCTTATTGTTAGCAGGTAGATTTTTTCTATGAAATCTAAACCTGAATTGGTCAGAGATGAGGTTCTATCCAGGAATGAACTGGAAAGAAAAGGTCAATCAAGATTTCGTTTCTAATGAGGAATGATATCAGCTGGGGGATATGGTAGAGAAAAGATGTATTTCTCTGCTTGGGGATAATCTGCTGGAGAGATGACACATCCACATGAGTAAATGTAATCTAAACCAGTGATATAGAAGCAAACATTGAGGAATGCAGAAACGCATTAATGATGTTATTATGTATGAATGTTATGAATGTCATATGCATGCTGATAATACTTGACAAGACAATGAAGAGGATATTTAGGAAAAGGACTACGTCACAGTTCGAACAAATACTTAGCAAAATCTGCAGCAATGGCGTAGATGTTACTGTTGGTGAACATGAGTTGCATGCTTTAAACTTTCTGAAAAAGGCATTTCATTGGCAACCTTGTTGGGAATTATTTTTGGATAAGAATACCTTCCTTTGATGATCTCTGCTGAGGAGAAGAAGACTTTTGTAGCAGCTGTTCTATCTTCCGGAGATCGAAACACTCGTGGAGAAAACAGTTGAAGTTCCTTCTGTGTTCATAGTTCAAAGGAAAATTTTGCTTTTATTTCAAAATTTTGAAGTAAAATTCATTTAAAACTCTTTTTCAAAAGTGATTTTAATAATAAAAAACGTTATTTTGCAAAACAGAATAAAGTAAGAATCGCAAACAAACGGGCACAAGGCTCAAATTTTATTGATAGAATGGTAATCAGCCAAAAGCATGATTCCATGAGCTATTTACATGAGTTGGAAATGATAATTTATTGGGAAAAGGCTACATTGAAAGCAATTACCACTATCATCCCTAACAACTTTGAATTCCAATTGTGCTTGCTGCTTCAGAAGATTTGATTGAAGATCCGTTGATGGAAAATTCTTGATTAATCGGATGATTCGATTACTTTGTCATTTTTTGTATCCTTATTTTTTTGCCTAGATTGCCTTTTCAGGTTTTCAATCTACCAGGATAATTTCTGTTTATTGTCTCTAATTTTTGCTTGGACCGCCTTTTCAGGTTTTCAATCCACCGAGACGCTCATTTTTGCTTAAGCCGCCCTTTTCGGGTTTTCGACTTACCGAAATTTTTCTTTTGTTTTTAGACAAAGTATTTCTTGGCATCGGCATTCACAGGATCACGGGAGTTCATCACCGTCCATGGTTGTGAGAGTCATAGCACCACCGGAAAAGCTTCTTTTGACGGTTTGGGCCTTCGTAATTAGGAGTCCATTTGCCCTAGAATCGGTTGAAAAGAGAGAATCTTTTTAAGCACGAGGTCACCTTCTCGGAATTCACGAGGTCGGACCTTTTGTGGCTTTCTTCATTCTTCTTTGATATAGCTGTCCATGACACAGCGGTCAAGCAGCTTTTCTTCAATTAAGTTCAATGGTGGTATCTGTTTGACACCATTCGACCTCGGATAACTTAGTTTCCATGAGAACTCTCATTGTGGAATCTCGACTTCTACGAGACCTTTGCTTCCATGCCGTATACTAGAGAAAAAGTTTGCCCTGTTGAAGTGCGTCTTGAAATCGATACCCATGCGAGCAAGCGGCGACATTTCGTGCCATTCTTTGTAAGTGATGACCATCTTACGGACAATCTTCTTGATGTTCTTGTTGGAAGCTTCAGCGGCTTCATCTTTGGCGGTAAGGAGATGAGTTATGATGCTCGATCTTGAATTCCTCACAGTTCTTTCATCATTTTGTTGTTCAAGTTCGATCCATTATGCGTAATGATCTTGCTTGGAACTCCATATCGGCAAATGAGGTTGTTCTTGATGAACCTCACAACCACTTGTCTTGTAACGTTGGCGTAAGATCTTGCTTGACCCATTTGGTGAAGTAATCAATAGCCACTAGAATGAAGCGATGTCCGTTGGGCGCTTTTGGTTCAATCATCCCAATCATGTCGATGCCCCATGGAGAAAGGCCACGGAGAGGAGAGCGTTGAGTAGAGTTGGTGGCACATGGATCTTATCTGCGTAGATCGGCACTTGTGACATTTTGGCGTGTTTGCGACAATCGATTCCATTGTTATCAATAGTACCACTGCTCTCAAGATCTTTCTAGACATTGCATGCCCATTTGAATGAGTTCAAAGGAACCTTCATGCACTTCATGGATTATAGTATGCGCTTCTTGTCGGGCGTATGCGAGGGACCATATCGAAATTTCTTTTGTATAGCACATCTTCATTCAGGAAGAAATTTCTAGAAAGCCTCCTTAGAGTTTTCCTATCTTTGTACGATGCCCCGAGTGGGTATTCCCGAGTTTGAAGGAAACATTTGATATCGTGGAACCACGGTTTATCATCAAAGACTGCTTTAGTTGCAAATACATATGCAGGTCTTTCAAGGCGTTTGATATGGATATTAGGCATATCATTCCAATCATTGACTTTGAACATAGAGGATAGAGTAGTCAAGGCGTCTGCCATTCAATTATGATCTCGAGGGATATGATGCAGTTCCACTTTGTTGAAGAAAGTCAACAAACGTCTTGCATAATCTCCGTAAGGAATCAAACCAAGATGATGAGTTTCATACTTGTCCTTGATTTGGTTGATCCAAAATGAATCTCCATATATGTCAGGATCTTGATCCTTAAGTCGATGGCTTCTTCATACCCATGATACAAGCGTATTCTCTGACGTTGTTGGTGCAATCAAATAATGTCTGGCGGAAAAGCGGGATGTGAGAACCCTCGGGAGTGATGATGCCCCATTCCATTCTTAGAAGACATTAGCTGCTCCATCAAAAATTAAGCCCCATCTAGATTCTGGATCTGGACCTTCTTCAGGCAGCGGTTCGTCACAATCTTTCATCTTCAAGTACATAACATCCTCGTCAGGAAAGTCAAATTTGAGAGATTGGTATTCGTTGCTCGGTTGGTAAGACAAGTGATCAGCAAGAATGCTTCCTTTGACCGCTTTTTGAGCTCGGTACTTGATGTCATATTCAGATAATAGCATCTGCCATCGAGCAATTCTTCCCGTTAAGGCAGGCTTTTCAAAGACGTACTTGATTGGATCCATTTTAGAGATTAACCAATTTGTGTGATTGATCATGTACTGGCGGAGACATTTTGAAGCCCACACCAAAGCACAACATGTTTTCGAGCATGGAGTAGAGTTTCACGACGTGAACTTTTACTCAAGTAGTAAATGACATGTTCCTTCTTACCGGTTTCATCTTGCTGTCCAAGCACGCATCCCATGGAATTTTCTACCACGGTAAGGTACATGATTAAAGGTATTCCTTCAACTGGAGGAATCAATATTGAGTGGTTGGCGGTATTCCTTGATCTTGTCAAGCGTTTTTGCAATCTTACATCCACACAACCTCTTGATTTTGCGGAGAAGCTTGATTATCGGCCCATAGGTAGCGATCATTTGAGATATAAATCGGAGATGTAATTCAACCGTCCAAAATCCTCTTACTTGCTTTTACGTATGTGGTAGGCATTTCTTGAATAGCCTTGACTTTGTCGGTCAACTTCAATACCTCTTTGTTGACGATGAAACCTAGGGTTTTCGGATCTTACCCCAAAGGTGCATTTGTTAGGATTGGCGAAGTTGAAATTTCCTTAGTCATTGAAACAACTTCAAGATATTCTATATGCTCTTCTTGATGTCGAGACTTTGCTATCATGTCATCCACGTAAACTTCAATCTCTTTGTGCATCATGTCATGAAAGAGAGTAGTCATTGCCCTACGGTAAGTTGCGCTGCATTCTTTAATCGAAGCGGCATTACTTTGTAGCAAAAGCGTGCCCATGGCGTGGTGAAGGATGTCCTCCATGTCTTGGAGCCATTCGATCGATTGTAACAGGCGTCCATGAAGGAAAAGGCGTTGAACTTTGCGATCTATCCCTAGCATGTCGATGTCGGTAGTGAAATCATCTTTGGACTTGCTTTGTTCAAGTCCGGTAGTCAACACACATTCGACCTTTCCGTCTTTCTTGGAGCAGGCACTATGTTGGCTAGCCATTGAGGATACTCGAGTGGCGAGGAAACTGCGTCATTGCTTTTGAACTTCCTTTTTGATTTTGTCGACCATTTCAGGATGAACTCTTCTCAGTCTTTGTTTAACTGGTGGACTCTCTAGCTTTAATGGCAAATGATGCTCCACGATGCTGGTATCTAAACCCGACATGTCTTGGTAGGACCAAGCGAACACATCAACATATTCTTTGAGAAGATCTATCAGTTTGCTCTTGACGTTGCTGTCGAGCGAAGCTCCGATGTTTACTTCTTTTTTGTCTTCCTCAGAACCCAAGTTAACTGCTTCCAAAGGCTCTTTGTGAGGTTGAATGATTCTTTCCTCGTGCTTAAGTAGTGGAGAAATCTCGTCCGGGATCTCGTCTTCAACTTCTTCCTCGGCGACTTCACTGGGGATTTCAAAGTCGGGAGAGAGCATAGAGTTATTGCTTTCAATGGATTTGTCCATTTGTTAATCTGCATATTTGATTTATGTTTGATTAATTAACCCTTATTTATTTATTTTTTTATTTTGGAAAAAGTTAATGTGAAAGTATGCAGATTATTATCGAAGATTTTTATCGTGTTTTTTAGGATTATCATTTCCAAGAAAGGGTAAAAATGAAAACAAACACAAAGTGTAGAATCAAAACAACGCGTTTTATTTATGATTCACAATATGAAACAGGGCCCTAAAATACAAACTCATTTGTCTTGGGCAAGACAAAGAGAAATTATTTAAAAGCTAAACCCTATAAAACATCTCTTCACTTTGGGCGAGGTTCAAAACAAAAGCAAAATAAACTACTTAGAACCATGAACATTAGTTCGAACTTGACGAGGTTTCGATGATGGCGAACTCCTTGGAAGTCGAGGTATTACGGTAGTTTCCATTTGGCTTAATTCTTGAATAGACTTTGGTCGTTGGTTGAGCGAGCTTTGAAGACTACGGGACGGACCTTGCCTTTTGTGCTCTTGAAGCGATCTTCTTACGCTTGATGGACGGATCGAGAAGCATGGGATCTGATATATGTACTTTCTATTGGCATTTGCGTGGACTTACGGGATGTACTCTCCAATCTTGAGTGAAGAGACTCATTGTCGGCGACACTTTCTAATCGTATCCGAATCGTATCCACGATCTTGATAATTACGTTGATGTAGTGATAGTCAAAATCTGGTTTAACAAAATCCACGCGTTAAAGCGAGATCTTCATTGGAACCTCAATTGGTTGATGAGATCGGGAAGATGTGTACACCTCTTCCGTTTGACTAGGATACTCAAAGAATCACCCCATCCGTTAAATTGGATGTCTTCAATCGATTTTTGAGCTTTGTGTATTTCACCATGTAGTCAAACTTTCCACTTGGTTCTCCCGGTATCCCAAACTTGAAGGGATAGGTGGATTTTATTCTTTTGTAGGGACATGTCTTTGAATTGATCAGTCGGAGGATAGTACGGTGCGTACGATTGTTCCTGAGACACATAATCAAAGCTGTTTAGATAAGTGCTCCACTCTTGGATCCCAGATCTCTTCATCACCTTCATTGGTAAGAACATTAACCTCTTGAAGAGCAGGGTTTAGAAACCCCAGCATGGAATACTTCTACGATTGGGCGTACTTCATCCCTTTGCTTGTCTTTAGAAAATCTTGGAGCAAACCAGTCCGACTTTTGTCTCGTTGTTGTGAGTTTGATTACTTGTCCCCAACCATCCAAAATTTGTCTTTGCTTCTTTGTAGAGGAGATAGATAACTTTTACTTGTAGATTCATCTTCTAACGGATGTTAGTGGGAATGTCCCTTCAACGTCGTTCGTGATGAAAGAAAAATTGGATAAATGGCTTACTAGTAATGCTTGTTCACGATGATGGTCACTAGCTTCCCATTTCTTGTAAACTTTAATACGGTGGAAGTGGAAGTCACTCTGCTCGTGTATCCATGGTCTTCCTAGCAAACAAGCGTAGCGGTGGCACATCCATGACTTGGAAAGTGATTTGGAAGGTATGCGGACCGATTGTCATCGGAGATCGACTTCCCAATAACTTCCTTGACCGTCAAAGGCTCTTACCACTATGTCATTGAACTTCATCGGTGTTCCTTTCTAAGCCAAACGAGCAAGAGTCATTTTTGGCATTACGTTTAAGGATGAACCGGTATCTACTAGTACATTGGACAAAGAATCTGATTGACAAATCATCGAGATATGTAGAGCCAGATTGTGATCTTTCCTTTCTTTTGGGAGTTCTTCATCGTTGAAGCTTAAGTTATTGCAAGTTGTTATGTTGCCCACAATACCTCAAAGCTGATGCGTAGTCACGTCATGATCTACGATCTAGTACTTTCATCAAAGCTTCTCGGTGAGCTTGAGTTCAAAGTAGAGATAGTATCGAAATCTTGGAGAGTGCATCGGTGATCCACTCTGTACTCGCTTTTCTTGATTAGTTTCAAAATATCATCGAAATCTGAGTTAACGTCGGTTCTATCAGGCGGACCAACATCTGTGCTTGGATTAACAATTGGAATCCTCGTGGGATTCTCGGGAGATACATTAACCGGATTTTGTCTAACCACAGGAACAACAGGCGGTCTTGGTAGCAGCGGAGTATGTACTCGTCCTATTCGCGTTACTCGTCCGATCTCAGTTATGTTGACATTGGCTGAAAGAGTTGGCATGGGTTTCTCTTTCCCATCTTCTATCATAGTCGCATTGTATTGATAGGGAATTGCTTTGTTAGAAGCTGTGGGGACCGGTAAGCAAATCACCAAAGGAGATCTGGAGCGTTTGAACCGTTATATTCAATCTTCACATGCTTGGGCATATTGAAGCGAGGGACAATAACGTTTACTTGAAATTTCGAGTTGATATCGAGACTAAAGCTCATGCGGAAAATGCCCTCTGTATTCACGTCATAGTCATTTACATTTACGTAGATCGTATGTCACCGATGTCTAGTAATCGTTGAATATACGCTCTTATGGTTGGACATCCTCGAAGATCCTTGAAGAGATCTTAAGCATAATCGTGTTTAGTAAGCGCCCATTGTACTATATGTATCATGGGTGTACCAAGTTTCCTACGATCGATTCACGTCTATGACAAGATATCGATCTGTATTTCTTAGTATCAAATTCATGTATGTCCATTGTATTTGGAAGTGGATTTTCTTATACGTTGGTTGTATTTCTAAAGGAAAGAAGGTTAGACCTTACTAACCTTTGCACTTGACTTTTAGATGCAATGCTCAAGATCATGACCGGTGCCCCTTGATGAAAAGGGCAAGATCGTCTGCTTTATACCACCATAGTAATTTTTCTTGTCTTGGGGGTGACCTTGTTTACTGAATTCTTTTCTATTAATGCGGATATAGTTACGTATCGTCATTGGAATTGGGTCGAGCGAGACCACAGGCGCAGTTACGATTGTTGAAGCTGCGAGCTGCTTCGAAGCGATTGAGGTTGTTGGGCGAGAGTAATTCTGTTTTGAACTTGTATTAACGTGGGTGCTATGGCAACTACATCGTTGTTGGTGACATTCTTTCGCGGTTTCCCTCGGGATACCATTCCTATGTCATGTTTCTTTTTCTTTGGAAAACTGGTTCCAATCCTCTTAGTTCCACTAGAAGTCCCTATCTCTGGTCGGTGTCTGTTCGAACTCCTTCCTCTGGCATTCCATGCTTACCATCTCGGTGAAATCTCGGGAGGCTGGCGATCATTCGTTCGTAGTAAAATGGGCCAAGAGTGTTTAAGAATACCTTGGTCATTTCCTTCTCCTCTAACGGTGGGTTGATTTAGGCAGCAATTTCCCTCCAACGTTGGGCGTATTCTTTGAATGTCTCTCTTTCGAGACATGGAGCGGAGTTGATCCTGGAGCCATGTTGTTGAATAAGTCATTGAATTCGGATATTTGATCTAGCCATGTACCAAG
Organism: Vicia sativa; assembly: GCA_021764765.1. Lineage (NCBI taxonomy): Eukaryota > Viridiplantae > Streptophyta > Magnoliopsida > Fabales > Fabaceae > Vicia > Vicia sativa. The sequence continues at coordinate 65,420,979 of CM038794.1, forward strand.
TTAATTCTTATTGGATTAACAGGTGATTGTCGTTCCCTAAGCGTACATCGTAAGATGACTCTGGAGGAATTTCCTTTATACTTTTCAAAGTCGGGGACTTTGAATTTTGCAGTATCCTTACGAGGAACTAAGCATAAATCAATTCTTCCCAAACAATTCCTTCCCTCGGATCGTTTTAATCTCAATGCATTGAGGACTGTTCTCCAGTGTTATTTCGGACTATGGTGAACTTCTTAGTGCTACGGTTTGTCATGATTGGTTGAGAAACCGTCATAGTGACTTGCGGAAAAGTTACTCCATCTTTGTGGAGTAAGTGTTGAGTTACGCAAAGTAGGTACTTCAAGCGTGGTTGTTTGTACACGAGAAGGCGGTTGGCGAAATCCGATGCGAAATTGAAAGGCATGCCCATGGATAACCTTCGGCATCTTGAAGGGTGAACTCTGGCTGTGTTGAAGCTGGAATAGTAGTGACCTACGAAATCGCCGCTTGATTTTGAGCTCGATGTTGCTTGCGACTTTCTTGTGATTGCCAATGAATTGAAAAAGTGAGTCTTTCCACCTCTTCTTGCAGTGTTGTCACTTTCTGAAGCTCAACATTTTCTTGCTCAAATCCTTCCTTTACTTTTCTCCTTTTTGAACGTGTATTGTATGTTCGAGTTGGCTGTGGACGTGGTCGAGAAACTCTAAGACGCGATAGCTTGGCGATCTTTTCCTTTCTGGAAAAAATTCCAAAAGATCAAACTCTAGAAAATAGACTCGATATGCAAAGTATGATGCATGATTATAAATGCAAAGAGAAAGGAATTTCCAAAGAATTTACGCTAAAAGAGAAATTTCTGGAAAATATTAGGATGGAAAACACATATTTTATTGATTATTGAAAGAAGATTACGACAAATTTTGTTTTTGAACATTGCTCACACAAATGATAAAATAAATGATAAAAATTACAATCTAAACTAATTAATCGTCCTCGTCGGATGAAGATCCAAAGGCTTGATGTAGCTTCAACTTTAGGATTTCCTTTCCATAGTGAGCTTTCAGTTCAACTTTCTCGGCTTTCAGCTTGCTAATGACTTTCTTCCACTCGTCGGGAGCAGGATCGCTGGTTGTCATTTCCTCAAGCTTTCTTTTCCTTTCTTTGATGTATCTTTTGATCGCGTTATCTTTCTGGCGAATGTTCTCATCTTTCTCCATGAGCCATTCATCCTGGAAGTAAAGCGTCTTTTCATGATCTTTGACCTGCTTCTTAAGCTTCTCATTTTCGAGATCAGTCTTAAGGAACTTATTTTCCAAAGCCTACTTCTCGAGCCTCATCTTGGCCAAAGCTTCTTGGTACTCTCCCATAGTCTCGATGAGAAAAATTGTTGATTTGGAAGCTGTCAAGAACATAGGTTCTTCATAAGCATAAGGCATTCGAAATTCCTTTGCTCTTTTCTTTACCCAAGAAGTGTAGATTTCCATGGCTACACAATTCCTTGCATTACCTTTTTCCTTCCTTCGGATGTGATGCCAAGCTCTGATCATTCTGGCTTTCAAACCTTGGGAATCCTCCCCTTCATGATAGAAATAGCTCTCCACAGTAAAACCAAGAGGTTTACTAGAGTTTGCGTACCCGAGTTGACGTCTTTCCAGGAATGGGTTGTAGTTGATTCCTCCTTTCGTACCAATGAGAGGCGCGTTGGCAAATTCTCTGCAGCTCTCAATGATTTCCATCTCATTGTCTGCCAAGGTATACCAATGGATATCGTTGTTTGTAAGAGACATGAGTCTTCGAGACCAATGCCAATCGTCTTTGTTTTCGCGGAAGATATGGGATTTAGGCAAGTGTGAGACAATCCATTTGAAGAATAAGTCATGACACACGATAGTTCCATCTCCTTGATTCCTATGATAAATGGAAATACGTGTCACCAAGCAAAGTGGGAACGGGATTTACAATCAGAAAGATCCTTATGGCGTTGACATCAACGAAACTTGGGACGTTGGGAAACAACACCAATCCATAGATGAGTAAAGCTAAAATAGCTTCAAAGGCTACCATACTACCGGCGGAGAATTTAAGAGCCTTCTCCATTAGGAACTTTGAAGTTAGTCCAAAGAGTTTTCCTTTGGTAGTTAGGTTTTTGTCTATCTCAGATTTCTTTAAGTGAGTCATTGTTGCAATGACTAGTGACTTAGGAATGGCTTCCAAACCATTGAAAGGCACTTTGTCTGATACTGAGATACCTAGGATGTGTGCGTACTCTTCCAAAGTAGGCATCAACTGATAGTCAAGGAATGTGAAACAGCGATAGATTGGGTCGTAAAACTGAACGAAAGGGTTCAGAAGAGTTAAAAGAGTTCCATAGCGTTTTCTGAAATCCGAGGGATCTTCTACCAAGGATGCTAATTCTTTCAACTTCCCTACGTCAGGAATTCTAAAACTGTACCTCTTGGTGAATCTTCCTCTGACGTCCATCACCCTAACCTAAAATATTTACAAAGAAAAATCTCTAAATTCTTTGGAAATGGGAAGAGAAATGAAGTTTTTTGAATGAATGCATGAATGCTACAAACATGGTTAGTAGTTATACACACGGTCAGCGTTGATCACGAGCATGAGGCCAGCGATAAGAATCAACATGGGTAAGTTCTAAGGGCTTATTCATCGTGAAGCGGGTTCTCGATGTCTGGGCTCAACGCTTCTCTTTGAAATATTATCGGTTTGTTGAATACTCGAAGTCCAATAATATTTTTCAAGAAAAACTACTTTGATCGTAGTCTCGCATGACAATTATTCTAGGCTTACACCGAATAATTTACACTACATCTAAATGGCGGGATGGGTTATGTGTTCTCTGACCACTCGACCGCAAGTTCTCTTGAAAGAAAAATGTCTTCGCAAATACTTGCTAAACACAAATACTCCCAAGACAACCTCCAGAGAGAGGATCTCAAATTAACTCCGTAAGTCTGAGACTTCTCACAAGTTAATAGGACTATACCCCCCCTAGATCTTAAAATGTCTCTTAAATCCGGGTTAGGATTTCTTTCCATCGAGATGAAATCGCGAAAACACACAATAAAGAAAAACAAACATATGCATCTGAAAGCTTAACCCCTTTTTCTTTTGAAAACAAAAAGCTTGGTGCTCTTGAGAGTCACATTTTTTTGAAATCAAAGTTTAGCGTACTCCCGAGTCGCCATTTTCTGATCGCGTTAAAAGTGGCGAGAGAGAATCGAATCGAATTCGGATCCTCCGCACGATTTACTCTTTTGATTTGTTTATAAAGATGTCACGAGCATCAAGCTTTATTATTTTCAACACAAGAAATTATGATTATGAAAAGGGAAAGGTTAATACCCTCAATTGATATGATATGTAACGACTAGCATAAACTAGGCATAGCGCATTGGGAGATTCGGTAAGGGGTTTGTTATATAAAGGGAATAGATGGAGCACCCTAAATATATATAGTTATCTATAGCTTTATATATGAATACGTTTGATATGTTTGTGTGTTTTAATTGCTATTTCTATGATTGGGAAAGTTTCTCCTTTGGGATTTTAAGAAGGTGTATGATCTTTGGATCTTATATCCATGGGAATCGTGAATCGAGCATTTGTAGCTCGGATCTAAAGGGATCTATGGTTTGTTTGGTTTGAGGAGAAAGAAATTTGCTCGCCAAGGATGAGACCTTGTGCCTCGTATTCTCAAAGGATGTTGAGAAAGTCGAGCAATCGTAGTTCCCACTTATGCTAGTGGAAGCAACGAGATGTTATTAAGAGACACAGACAAATGTCATCTTAATGAAAAATGTATCTAATTTATTTCATCACATACATTTTGAAAAGTTTGAATCTTTCATCGTAAGTTACAGGTGTTTTGCTTGAGTGTACAAGCGTTACCACTTACGAGTTTTTTAGAAAGATGTTTGAAAAAGATGATTGAATCTTTTAAGTGTAAGCATTGGGTGTTTTGCTTGAGTGTACAAGCGTTACCACTTACGATTAAAAGATGTTTTTGTTTGAAAAGAGTTTGAAAAAGTTTTTCGATTGTATTTGATGTGATAGATGAGATACTTCTTCCATAGAGATGATAGACGTCTAAATCTCGAGGAGAAATTGATTGGATTAGAGGGATGCTTGTAAGAAGGCCATGGGTCCTTGTATTGTAAGCCCAAGAGGAGGCATTCCGAGGGTCATCGAGGGTCATTGTATGAAGCTCAAGAGGAAGCTATAGGGTATGGCTGGCTTTGGCTTTAAAAGGGATTTCACCGGGAAACCATCCTTTTAGGATTAAGAGCAATTTCACCGAGAAATTTCACCTTGAAAATTTTGACTTTTTGTTGACTTTTCCAAATTTCTTGATTTTTTTATGATCATGATGGATCATTTGAAGTATTTTGATGATGGAAAAAGTTTTGTCTTGAAAAAGTTGACCAAAAGTCAAAGTTTGACTTTTCAGTGCAGATGAAATTTTATCAGATGATTCAGAAATGGACTGATGAGTTCTGTGAACTTCTGTGATGTTTTGAATCTAGAAATTAGGTCAACATGTTGTTTTTAAGATATGAAGATAAATCTCTAATCAAAAAAGTCATTCATTGCTCAGAAAATCAGTAATTGCTCATCCTCGATAAAAACCCTAATTGGTCGATCCTCGATAGATCATGAGGAAAATTTTGATATCTGAAGACCAGAGGTTGATGATTTGATCAAGATGGATCAAATGAGGTGAATAAAACTCAAACCCTAATTGATTGCCTCTTGAATCAGATGAAAAATTGTTGAAACCCTAATTTTAACCTGTAGAAGCTACACCCGATTAATTCTGTTCTGAACTGTTAGTGATGCAATGATGCAAATGTAAGGTGATATATTAGGTGGGGTATGACAGGTCTCAAGACCAAATCCACCATGATGGCTGATTAATTTTGATGAAGTTAGACCGGATGAATTCATCTGACGCATTGTTGATTTTGTGACTTTATACCCCTCCCTCTTCATATTATCCGATTCCATTTTTTACATGTGTTGACAAACACCAGAGGATGATCTACATATCACTCCTCGTGTTTGCTTTTTCAATAGATAAATCATGCTTGACCGACCTTGTTGTAGGGTGACCTCTATATAGGTTACTTGGTGATTGCTTAACATAGCTCTACATTTTATCCGAAATTAGAAAATAATCAATTGGAGGCACAAACTTCATGTTTTACAAAGCCCCAAAAAATTGTTTGAGCTTTGATTTTGGTTCAACACTTGTGAAAATTGTAGTGTAGTCACTATAATTCTATCAAGCTTCTGATAAGTTTTCACTAACTTTGTCCAATTGAAATTCTCAATCATCTTTGATCAGATGTTGTAATCTTTTAGTGCTCCAAAATGGATGATATACTTGACAAAAAGCAATTGAGACTTTTCGTGTGGTCTCTATGATTCTATCAAGCTTCTGGCAAGTTTTCATGCGTAAGCTTCAGGATAATAATTCAGCTAACCTTACCAATTACTAATAATTAACTTTATTTTTACGCTTTTACTTTCCGCCTTTATTTTGAAGACATGAATTTTATTTGAGGCATTGGTTTATCTAAGACTTGGTATTTTTTGTCCGATTAATTGCTTGTGTGGTAATCCAAAGGAAGGAATATTGTATTGGATTTTTGATGTCAAATACTAAGTTTTGTACCCGGTTAGATCTTTCTTTACCCTCACCTTTTACTTTTATGTACATAGGTTAGCCTCTTCATCTCCTCCCATATTCTTCAATTTTCAAAATCTTCTCCCTTTTTCAAAGGATTTTTGTTTTCTAAACTCGAACCGCTTTCATAAAAAACTCGGACTTAGGTCCGGCATTTTTCAAACTTCTTTTTCTTAATAAACTCTTAATCCATTTAATAATACTTTAACATTTTTTAAGACTAAAAGTCAACTTACCTCACTCAAACCTTTTTGAGCCCTTTCTGGCTTTCCTCTCCAAAAACCATTTTTCTCTAAGATTAGACTCTTGTCATTTGAACCGCTATACTTCTACGATATGTAGTAAAGTGAGAATTTTCCACATGGTGTTGAGGATGCTTGTTGATAAAAATCTGAGCTTAAATTCTCCGCTTTGAGTTTACGAAACACTCATTTCTCATAATTATGGGTAGTAGGCATGTTTACCACTCGAATATGACGATGATGTCTATTCTTCTTAAAATTAACCAACACAACAATTTCAGTCTTTTTTACCCGAACTACATGGGTTTTGATTTCAACATTGCACATTGTTGGTATGTAGGCCTAAAACTCGTTGGAAGTTCTATCAAATCAAAAATTTTAAAAATACTTCTTTTCTCACCCCCACCATCTAATTTGTACAAATCTTCTTTTTTAGCACATATACAAATTTTCAAAGAGGTCCCTGCGGATTACCGTAGATGCTTAGGGTGCCTAATACCTTCCCTTTGTATAATTAACCCTGGTACCTTGATCTCATTTTGTTTTAGGTTTTATTCGCTCTTTTTCCTAGTGACTTGGATAAAATAAAAGCTCGGTGGCGACTTCATTGTTATATTTACAAGTTGAGTCAATCAATGGCCTAGTCTCGGTAGAGTTTTTTTACTGCTATAACAATATGCATCATACTCATCAAAACATCACATATTCATCCATAATACATAAATAATCCAAATAAACCCATTTAAATAAATAATTTTAAAATTCAGGGTGTTACAACTCTTCCCCTATTTAAAGAATTTCTGCCCCAAACATTACTTGAGGAAAACAAAGTCGAATACAACTCCCTCATCTGATCCTCACGCTCCCAAGTCAAACCGCCACCACCTTGTCCATCCTACAATACTTGTAATTACTTCACCTCATGAACTTCTATTTGGACGAATGATGCTTCCCCATTCGGGTTATCTCTCACTTGTACATCATCCACCTAGATCACATGCGAAGGATCTGGAATGTATTTTCTCAACTAAGATATATGAAATGCATCATGCAGATTTGTGAGGGACGGCGGTAAAGTAATTCAATAAACCACTTCACCTATCTTCTATGATATCTAATATGGACCAACAAGACACGTCGTAAGCTTTCTCAACTTCAGAGCTATACCAACACTAGTCACCGGAGTGACTCTCAAAATCACATGATCATCTTTTTGGAACTCAAGTGTGTTTCTCCTCTTACCATGATAAATCTTTTGAAGACTCTGAGAATATTTCATCCTCTCTTGGATCATCTTGATCTTCCTAGTTGTTTCCTACATAACCTTAGGTCTGAGTAAAACACTTTTTTCTGATTCATACCAACACAATGGAGTTCTACACCCCCTACCATACAACACTTCATACAATTTCCTTCGAATACTAGAATGAAAACTATTAGTAGAAGTAAATTGTATCAACGGAAAATGGATGTCTCAAGCACCTTCTTGTTCCAACACATAAGACCTTAAAAGTCCTCTAGAGACTGGATAGTCCTCTCGGTATAACCATCTGTCTGCAGATGATATGATTAACTTAACCTCAACTTAATAATAAAATCATTTTACAAACCTTTCTAGAACTTTGATGTGAACCTCGAATCTCTATCCGACACAAGACTCAAAGGTATACCGTGCAACTTTACAATCTCATCAATATATATCTCTTACAATTTCTCCTTGGAATGATTAATTTTCATCCGTAATAAATGAGCCTAATTAGTCAATCTATCGACGATCACATAAATCAAATCATCGCTCTTAGTATTCCTTGAAAAACCCAACACAAAATCCATATAAATACTATCTCATTTCCACTATGGAATACTCAAAAGTTACATAAGACATGTAGGCTTTTGATGTTCGATCTTTGACTTCTAGTGTTTGATCTTTGACTTCTGGAAATCCACACAGGAATACACCAATTTGGAAACTTCGTTTTTTATCCTCAACTAGAAAAAAAAATTTCTTCAAATCCTGATACATCTTCGTAGCATCCGGATTAATACTCAAGCCGATTCGATGTCCTTCCTCAAGATTACTCTTCTTAAGCTTTGAAACATCTGGAACACACACTCTATTACTAAACCTTAAAACGCCATTTTCATCCACTCAGAATTCACCACTGTTACCTTGGTTTATCAATGTTAACACCTGGTACATTAGATGCACCAAACGGCATCAGGGTGTACTCATAATGACCATACCTTGTTCGAAAATTCGTCTTCAGAATATCATCGAGTTTAACACAAATCTGATGATAACTTGACCTCAAATCAATCTTGCTAAACACAGTAGCACCAACCAACTGATCCATTAAATCATCAATCCTCAAAAGTGGACGCTTATTCTTAATAGTCACTTTATTTTACTATTTGTACTCCACGCACAACCTCATACTACCATTTTTCTTCTTAACCTACAACACATGAGAACCCCATGGAGAGACACTCGATCGAAAAACTTCTTCTCAAACAATCCTTCTAATTTTTCTTCAACTCGCTCAGCTCTGAAGCTAACAAGCTATGGGGAGCCATTGACAACGGACTTGTATCTTGTATTAATTCTACAACAAAATCAACTTCTCATTTTGGAGGAAAATCGCTGATGTCATCTAGAAACGCTTCTGGAAATTCACAAACAACCGGTGATTCCACACTTGTAGTTTCACGATCAACTCGTAACAACGCAAACATTGCAAACATTAAATTTTTATCTTCTAAGAGTTCATCCACATGCGTAGCAGGAAAAAACACCATTTCTCCATTCTCACCAAACTTGGGGAGCCTCACCGTCTTATTATAACAGTTGATGTGAATATAGTTGAACTTCAACCAGTTCATTCCAAGAATAACATCAATTTGATATAAGGACATACACACCAAATCCAAAACAAAACTCTTACCATAAATAGTTAAAGGACACTTCAAACAAACGAGAGTAGTAGTAACATAATCATTAGCAGAAAGTTCTACTACCATACCCTCATTCATATTCGACAACTTTAATCCCAACATAGTATCACATTCAAATGAAATAAATGAATGAGTAGCAGCAATATCAATAATAGTGATTAACTCGACATTGTTAATTAGGTTGTCCTTCTTGGCAACCTCTAAACCACTAAAAGCAAACACTCTACCATTAGTCTGAGCAGCCGTAATAACATTTTTCTTTTGCTTCTAACACTGGATACTGATGTGACCTTATTCACCACACATGAAACAAGTAGGACCTTCATTCTTGCATTCAGTAACACGATGACCAGCCTTGCCACACCTGTAACATCTCATCATCTTATTAGTGCAAGCATCAACACAGTGACCTAGCTCGCCCCACCGATAGCATTTCATAGAAGCGGGAGCTCCTCCTCCACTTAGATTCTTCTCATCATAGGCTTTCCACTTACCTATATCAGCAAGAGAAGCATACAACTTACCATGGTTTTGATTCCTTCCCTTTTCTCATTATAATTCTTATAAAAAGAGGCTTTGTCCCTACTATCTTAATCTAAGATTCTAAATTTGTTCACTAGTATAGGAAACTGATGAATCTCAAGATATCCAATGTCTTGCTTAATGTAACACCCTATTTCCCCAACGAATAAATTTATAAAACCTGGTCAAGTATAATAAACAGATACATAACACAACAACTTTGGCTGAACTGACAACAACCTTCAAAATAGTCTCAAAATTCAACTTTAATATCACGACGAAAAATAATTACTAATCATCTTTCAACATCTTAATTCAAAACATGAAACAACAAGCAATCAACTAATAGGAATTCAATTTGCTCCAACAAAAATTCTCAAAACAAAGCAACAAGTAGAAAACGAGTATTCAACCCCCCGAGTGTTACATATCATAGTATTAACACCCAATCTGAATAAGAAGAATAACGTCTTTGACTCCTGCTACTCGAACTACTCCTCAATATGTGCACGTTACCCACGTAGAGGTAACATAACAACAGAAGGAGTGAGATATCATAACGATATAATAAATTATATAATTACAAGTATACGACAAATATATCATGCAAGAATTTAGTACTCAACATCAACCACTAAGATATATTTCACGTCTTTCATAATCACGCAAGACAAAATAAGACACGACTATGATATGCATGTGGTACTAACAGGGCTTCAGCCCCATTGCTAATTTCCAATTATTAGAGGCATTCAAACAAGGAATAAGACTTCATCACAGGTTTCCATCAAGGCCAAGACATAAGCCTTTGTCGTAGGTTTCCAATCAAGATCGTCGCAAAATATGCAAATGTATGTGACTCAATGAATGCAACATCACATATAACAACAACAATTAACATCGCAAGGCATATGGCTATATCACCATTATACCAATAAATAGAGGTACTCATCGTCACTTCAACACTGCTCATAGGCCTGCAACTTGATATTGCCAAAAATTAGAGACAATACAATATATTTTCATCATCACCTGCAAATTCACATTTTACCGCAACTTATACAATTCACCGTCTCAATTTCCACAATCAACATAACATGTTATAAACAATAATACACTATTTTCCATCAACCCATTACAAATAATGATCTAATGATCTCTACTATATTTTTATATGATAGAAGATATTTTTAGCTTCGAAACGGTACGAACGATGCGTCAAACGGACACCCGAGTCAAAAGTTATGGATTATCAAAGTTTAGAAAAATCTATCTGTTACAGGTGTACCCGGTTACTGCAGGGCTGTTACCCGGTTACACCCCTGAATTTGGCCTAGTTTATCAAAATTTTCATAGTGTACCCGGGTACCCTCCTTGTTGAACCCGGTTACACTGCGTACAGAAGCAAAAAATGCTATTTTTCCTATTACAAATTTCCCATCTTTTTCACCCAAAATCAGATTTGTAACCACACAAAAACATGCCATATCATGAGATTATCAACCCACATCAAACATATCAATACAAACACAATCAACATGTCAATTTTATCATTCAAACATCATCATTTGGCAATCAATTTCATCATTTAAGAATCACAATTTAGCAACCAATTTCAACAATTCCTCTAACCCAAACCTAAAATGAACATCATCATCTACCCATAATTATACCATCTATTATAGAGTTAGAACCCCGCCCTTACCTTAGATTGGAGGTTCCTAAGTTTTCTTCACCAATTGCTCTTGCCCTATCCTCTGAATGCTCTTCTTCCTCTTCTCTTATTCTTCATTTTTCTTCTCTCGTTCCAAAAATGTTACGATCAACTAAAATGCTAACTTTTCCTCTTATGACAACTTAACCCCTAGGACCCCTAAATATATATATTCAAATTTTCCCTTCTTGAATTAATTATTTAATTAATAATAATAATAATAATATCACCATTCTATCAATTAATTAATTATTATAAAATATTAATACTAATGTTTTAATAACAATAATACTAGTAACTATATATCTCCTGACACCCCTAACACTTCATTCTCCATAATTTCTAGGCCTCTACTCACCAACCAATTGCATCACATTACATCATAAAATTCATCAACGCATATTAACACATCATATAATCTATTTATTTTAATAAAATAAATTCTAATTAAATCGGGGTGTTACACTTAATCTCGGGACGTAGCCCGTTCTTAAAATTAACACCTCAGTTGTTGGATTGTTATAGTGCGCACAAAATTTTACTAGTTCGTCAAACCTAGCCGCATACTCAACAATTTTCAAACTTCCTTGCTACAAGTCAAGGAATTCAACTTCTCTTTTACCACGCACGTCTTCGGGAAAGTGCTTATCAAGAAAAGCAGTTCTATATACAACCCAAGTAATTTATGTGCCCAGAATTTCCATCCTCTGGTTCCCATTGTACCACCAGTCTTCGGCTTCTTCGAACATGTGAGGGACAAAGTGCAGCTTCTGATCCTCCTATCAGATCTCTACTCAAAAAATATTTTCAATACCCTTAAGCTACGCTTGCGCGCCATCTGCATTGTGACTTCCCTTTTAGATTGGCGGGTTGTTCCTCTAGAACCTCCCTCTTGCACGAGCTCCATCATCAATCTCACTAATGTTAGGCGGATTATGCACAGCCTATGCAACAACATGAAAGCTAGCAGCAATTGCATCATCATTTCTTCCAGACATTCTTTTGGTTCACATAACAACAACAACAATGGCTAGAAACTATTTCGACAGTATTCAACTATCACACACTACAGACCTAACAACCTAGTCGAACAAACAAACTAGCTCTGATACCACTAATGTAACACCATTCTAAAGGCCCACAAATAATTTAATTAAATAATAATAGTAATGCATCAAAAAGGTTCCACATGCTTCATAAACCTCATACATGCATATCTTAATCTGTAACTTGATCTTTTCTACATTTATAATCATTTCCTTTCGGAATATAAACAAAATAATTGTTTAAATAACTTAATTAATACTTCAAAAACAACTCCATTTCTCATCATACGAGAGTTATAAATGAAAGCGTCCTTAGCAAAATGAAATAACATCCAAGTCATGTCAACAAGATGAAACACAAGGTTCAAATAAAACATTCCCGACCCCAGTGTTACATGATTAGATCAAGACCTTCTGAAATCAACAAAAAGTAAACAACACACTCCAAGCTATCTTCTAAGCTTCTACAGACTACTCATGATCACCTGCGCGTTACCCACATGAAGTCAACATTCAAATAGAAAGGGTGAGAAATCATGTTTATTACAAAAGATATACGGAATAGACATAGTAGTTCAAACAAGAAAATTATAACATCAATTAATCAAAAATCATTATCAATACTTTGTCAATTTGCACAACAACATATACAATGTCATCCAGTCAAAAATCATACAATTCCATAATAACATGAAGTGCAACAACTTAGACTCGTGCATATTGTACCAATCCATTATAAGAACTTGACTCATCACCCTCCAAAGATCCCCAACGTAGGGTCGATTCCCTTTAGGAACTGGAGCACAACATCAAACACACTTGATCCACACAATGGGATTAAGGACAACATTGTACTAACATCCTCAATAAAACTAGACATATGTCCTAATGAACACTGGACTTTCTTCCTAACAATGTTATGAATGTATGATGCATAATCAACATAATTCTCACGACCACAACTAATCAAGTGCACCATCATTCACTAAATCATCAACAATAATCATGAAATTCTGGTATCAGATATGAGATGTCAAAGGTGATGTCACGACATTAATATATGTCCTATGAACACTTACAATACAAAATTTAAATGCAGAAAACAATAAAAACACAGTGAATTATTTACCCGGTTCGGTTCCAACCAACCTACGTTTGGGGTCTACCAAGCCATGAATGAAGTCCACTATTAGCAATATTAATTTCGAGTTAAACTTCCTGTTTACAGTCCTCACTTAATCACTATCCAATGACCCTTCCACCTAAGAAACCTATCCTAGATATGACAACCTTTGCTCGCTCCCCACAGTCACACACAGTGACAATTAACAAAGACAAATATTGAAGACACTCTTCAAGGACACACAATCACTCTTGCTTCAAAGTTTATGGTTATTGGCAAAGTACAACCCAACTAACGTCCTACTCAAGTATTAATTAATACTAGAGAGGCTCACAATAAACAGCCAACAAAATTAACAACCAACAATCTAAAATACTACGCTTAATTTCTTTTGGAATGGACAACTCAGAAATAGGTTTAACAGCCTATTTATAGAGTTACAGTAGATAGGGTTGTTACACATTTAAGTCTTCAGCGATCCTGACCTTTCTCCATGAAATTAGGATAAAAACTCTCCAAGTATATTGTTGAAGATCGTTCCAAAGCTTCCTTAATCGAAGCATACAATTAAAAAAAAACGGACTCCTAAAATATCTGAACTTAAAATCAGTTCAGTAAGTGTTACATGTCAGGACGTTTGCTATGACATCTACTATGTCAGTAAACTTCATGGCATTTTTCTAAGCAGAATGGTTTACCAAAATTGCTGCCAATTAACAGAACCAACAAACTCCCCCTTTGGAAAATTTTGGCTAAAACATTAGTTGGGGTACAAGCCATATAATAAAAACACAACATCACAATTAACACTAACAGTTAACCACATATAGCTGGTAAGCTCAGTAAGTTCAGCATCACAGAGTATCAAAGATACAGCAGCGGAAAAATTAGATGTTCAAACATTAGTTAAAACATTCACAGGTGCACACATAATGTCATTTTTCCCCTGCACACATAATTAGTCATATTTGGAATCACACATATTAGCTGCTCCCCCTGCACACAACATCACATTTGGAATCACACATAGTTGTTCATAATGTTGCTCCCCTGCACATTGTAACGCTCCGAATTTAATTAATTAGTTAATTAAATTATTGAAGGATTTAATTATTGGAAATAGATGAAGCTTGAGAATTAATCGAAATAATTGGATTTGTTGGTATTATTTTAATAAGCGTATTTGGATTATTAAGTTTAAGCCAGATTATGTAGTCGATTTAATCGGAAGAATAATATTAAGAATAATATTATTTATCCATTGGAATAAATAGGAATTATTTTATTGGGTTAAATTGTGTAAGTTGTAGTATTAAAGGAGGTGTAGTATTGAGCCCAAAATAATATTGAGAATAAAAGTATTATTATTATTAAGTATTATTATAAATTAAGTGGGATAAGAAAATTAGGTTTTGGTTGAGAAAAAGATGTAGTACGTGGAAAGAGGAAGCAAAAGAGGAATAAGGGCTTTGGAGAATTGGCCGCCGGAAGAGGAATTGTAGACCAAAAAGTCAAGCCGGAATTCGACGGGAAATTAGAGAGACCGTCAACCCAAGGTAAGGGATGGGATTCTTTCTCTATAATTGGGAATATGATGAGTGATAGATAGTTGGGGTTATGAAATTCTGATTTTTGTGTCTTGTTGTTGTTGATTGGAATTTAAATTGATGCTTGACAATCCATAGAATTGGTTGATGAAAGTGATAAAGGTTGTTGTAATTTGTTATCCACGTTGTTAGAACCTTAAAATCTGAATCATTCTGGTTTATAGATGTGTTAGATGCCAACAAGTTAGGAATTTAGGTTAAGGAAAAAGTTGTTCGCGTAGGGAAAACCCATTATGTTACATTAGGTTCGCGGCAATGGGTGCCTTGCGCAAACCGAAACACGCTAAACTTGACGAAGAAAGGAAGCAGCGTCTTGTGCAATTTTGACAATAAATTCTGATTTTGAATTATGCCCAAATTAAGTAGTTAAAGTAGATAACTTTTAGTAGACTTTTATGAGTAAGATAAAAATAATAATTAATAGGTAATGATACCGGAATTGAGTAGAATTAATATCAATTAGAGAGTTAGTAATAGAAGATATTTAAGAATTGGTAGTTATAACAGTGAGCGAAAGAATACCGAATTAGCTGAATTAGTAATTTAAGCGGTAAGATTGGTTGTCCGTAATCCATTGAAAATTGTCAAGGTAGTTCGTATGTTTTAGTACGTATTTGTGATTGGTTTGCTTTGGTGAATTATGTCGAATACATTGTGTGGTTGTTTGCGACGTATCTGTGAAGTTGTTGTTATTATGTTGCTACTATATTTTGTTTTAACGCGAAGTTGCAGGATATTTTAGTGACGATGATTACCTCTAATAATTGGTAATGACAGTGATGTAGGCGTATGCCTCGTGAAGTGGATTCTTGATGTTGTTGTATGTTAATTGAGTTGCATACATTTGCATCTGTGAAGGTCTGTATTGGCAGATTTGTGAAGGAGGCTTATGCATTGTGCCTATATTATATGGAAATTAGTGAAGGGGGCTGAAGCCATGTTGGTACCACATGCATATGCACAGTTGTGTCGCATCCGAATTGCATTTTTTATCTTTGATGATAATCGTGAATGTTTCTTGATTGTTGTGTGTCATTTTGAAATTACATAAATGTGGATGTTGTGAAGGGAATAGATTGATGATGTTTTAACTGTGAGGTGATAATTTTTGTATGATTTAATTCTATATATTATTTATCATAATCTTAATTATATAGTTTGATATCTCACCCTTTGTATTTGTTTCGCCGCTGCCTTTATACTGGTAACGTGCAGGTAATCAGGAGGAGTAGTTGTTAACGCTTTAGTCCAAGTTTGGTGTCTTTTTCTCTGATATGTAGCACTCGGGGGGGAAATGAACACTTGTTTTATTTAGTTGTTTTGTGTTTGAACTTTTGTTGTTAACCAAAGAGTTTGTTATGTTGTCGTTGTTATATGACTTAGAATATGCTATATTTAATATGGAGAATATTTATGAAATTGCCGCGTTATTAATAAAGTTGTTTATGATTATGAAGACTATATTTGAGTGTTATGTATCGTTTTTGTATGAAAGTGACAGGTTTATGTATTTTGTTGAAAAGTGTGACATCCTGATTATGTATTGCAAAAGAACTTTGCACTCTAATTTTCTATATAAATAATTGGGGTAAATTGGGGTGTTACACACATTGCATCACATTTGGAAACACACAATGGAACTGCTCCCCCACAACATAATCATCATGGAACCACACAATCGAAACTGCTCCCCCTAAACATAATCATCACAACTTCAACTTCTCCCCCCTTAACATGATCATCAAAACTTCTCACACATTCACATCATTTAGGCTCACATTCATACCCACTCTCCCCCTTTTTAGCCATAATATGCCAAACATATAATTAACTTATAGGAGATGACAGAAAAATATATTCTAGATTGAACTACTGATTCACTGTATTCTAGAGTTAAATATAGACCAAGATAAGTTTTATGCACTTAAAAGCCAAAATTACACACAAAGAAAATTCAACATTGAGCCAGTGGAAACACAATTGACCATTTTATAGCACATTTAGGTTTCTGCAGAATTTGCAGACTCCCCAGTTTCTTCACTTCCTAATCCCTGTTCAGAAGATCCTTGAGTTTTAGAGTGGCCTTCTTCTTCTTGCACCTATTGTGTAGCACTTGTAGCATCATTCCTCTTAAGAGCTTGAATGGTTTCTTCAAATTCCAGCTTCTTTGCTGAGCTTATATGTATAACCTCATCCAATTCTTTGCAAGCTTCAGTCAGTTCATCAATCAAATCACCCTTATTTGTGGTCTTGGTTGTAGCAGTTGCAGATGTTGAGACAATGTCTGGGACATGTTCTCCTGCAAGCAGTTTCTGGTGGAATGTCAATGAGGATCCTAGGGTGTTGTTAGAGGATTATGCCACATATCAAAGTGGGAAAGGCAATAAGCAGCTTTTTAGCAAATATGTAAGTACCATAGTCAAATGCCTTTTTCATTCCAGCAGCATAGATAAATCTACCGATTCCTGTAACACCCCATATTTTCAATTATTACTAAATTAGAATTTTAATTATTTAATTAATTAAAATTTAATTTTTGGGAATTATTGGAATATTAGAATTTTTGGAAAATAAATAAAAGGAGGGGTGTATGGAGTAAAAGCCTCTAATAATATATTTTATTGTTATTATTATTATAGAATAAAAATAAAAGGAATAAAAAGAGGAAAAAGAGAATTGAGAGTTATTTGGAGAAACTGATCATACGTGAAAAGAGAGAAGAGGCAGAAGGAAGAGGAAAACCTAAAGCTTGAGAAATTCAAGAAATTGGCTAAGGTAAGGGGTGATTTTATGTAGTTAGTATGCTTATAGATTTTGGGGAATGATAGGATTGATTGAGTAGTTAGGAATCCCAATTTAGGATTTCCTAGGTTTATGAGTTTAAACCCAAAATCCATGAATTTTGATATTTTAATTCAAATGGATGTTATGTTGTTAGATGTTGTTGTACCATGATAGAATTGCATTATAATCATGTTTTTGGAACTGTTTTGATGATACATATGTTCGGGGTCGAAATTGGTTGGATCGGGAACCACTGTTGCTGTCAAATGCAGTATTTTAGCTTCTGCTACAACAAGCAATTGATTGTTGTTTGGTGTAAATTGATTGCACTGCTTTGAAAATATGATTTTTGGCCCCTGGAGCTGTGTGAAATCGATTGCAGTCTGGTGCAAATCGATTTGACCCTGTATGATAGAATTTTGGAAACTTCAATAACTCGTAACTTTTAAATCGTAAGTTCGTTTTGGTCTCCGTTTTGGACAATATTCTTTAAATTAAATAATCTATTTTATGAAATGAAGAAAATAATAATTAATTGGTTTTATGTTGGAAAGTATTAGTTTTTCCGAATTGTGGATATTTGTACTTAGTGTACTTGGTGGAGGAAACTAGTATATTATTGTACTGATGAATTGGATATAGGTTGATGCTTGCATGCTATATTCAGGTTGATATTGTATATTTGTCACGTTGTTGATATCATGTGTTGTTGATATTGTATATTCATGATGGTTGTTGATATCATGTGTTGTTGATTTTGTATATTCATGATGTTGTTGATATCATGTGTTGTTGTTGATGTTGTATACTCATGATGGTTGTTGATATCATGTGTTGTTGTTGATATTGTATATCCATGATGGTTGTTGATATCGTGTGTTGTTGTTGATGTTGTATACTCATGATGGTTGTTGATATCATGTGTTGTTGTTGATATTGTATATCCATGATGGTTGTTGATATCATGTGTTGTTGTTGAATGTAGCATGTTGTTGATGTGCATGCATATACATTGGTGGTAGCTAATTCCCATTGTGTGGAATTAGTAAGTTGGCCAATATCCGTTGCCAAGTTCGAATGGGCGGTGACGTTTTATCTATGTCCGAGTTGGAATGGAATAGATGTTAATGATGCGTCCGAGTTGGAATGGAACAGTGTGTGAATTTAGTTCACTGTCGGTACCACATGCACAGAGTGTTGCATTGCATTTTTGTATGGATTATAACATGATAAGATGGTTTCCAGTGTTATAATATTGTTGTTGTGTATGATTTATGTTATGACTTGGATTGTGAATTAAATCTGATTATGCTGAATAGGGTGGAATAGTGGCTTATGAGATTCTATTGTTTTATGAATTTATAATGTATTTTAATTATGATGAAGTCTCACCCTTACTTTGATGATTTCAAATTGAAGCTTTAGCGGCTTAGGAGTTGGTGTGGATGGCTCGTAGAGCTATGCTTTTATTGATTTGCGTGTCGGTGTCATGCTCTAGTCTTGTAACACTGGGGAACGTTTGGTTTAGAGTTATGATTAACTCTGTTGATTTATTTGAGGTTGTTTGGATAATTGGTTTTGCGAACTTAGGCGTTGACCTTATGATATTCATTTGGTTTGTATTATTAAAGTTTTGAGGTTACTCCGCTGTGTAGAACATGTTACCTTCAGTAAAGCATGACATTATATGGAATTTTATTTTAATCAATTGTGATTTCCTTTTTATACATGTTAAGTCTGAATTTAATATATTAATTGCGGGGTATTTAGAAGGGTGTTACAATAGTGGTATCAGAGCCTGATCGGTCGTTAGGACCAGTGTCTTAATGTCATTATTCCTTTTGTATACGACATGTGTGTGAAACACTATTGGTACTTTCTTTTTTTCTAACTAGTTGGTTCCAGGAGTGGTTTAGAAGCAAGTGGGGGAGAAGCTTTACTTCTCCGAGATGTTCTGGTGTGAAGAGTAGGATCGATGTGCTATTGATTACATGGGTGCAAATGTTAGTTAAACCGACTGGTTTCCCAAATTCGGAGGAAGTACGAATTCAAGAATTTAGTCTAACAGTTAGATAGAGTGCTCTTAAGGGGTAAAAATTAGGTGCTTGTGTTGTTCGCATCACCGGGAGTGGAGGACGATGTTATGGATAATGATGTTCCAGTTAGGTGGGCGTTTTGATGTTTCCCTAGGAATAATAATGACTCGTCGTTAGAGAAATATGTGGATTAGCTTGAAGTTATCATTTGGTCGAATGTTTGAAGTTAAACCAAGTGATTATGAATTATTTTGATGAGTGGATGCATATTCTTGTGCTAGCAGATATTTGGTAAGTAAGAAGGATAACTCTTAGAGGATGAAGCTCAGGTGGTTGGAGTGTTGCAACACTTCCGGTTGATCATGAAGTTGTCGGTGTTGAGTTACCTCTTTGTGTTCTTGAAAATATTTATTGTTTCAGTGTCAATGGTTGCTATAAATATGCAATTGTGTGAATTGGTAATTGGAATTGTAACTTGACGCAATTAATCATGGTGAATGGTGTCTGTTGTGGTATGTTTAAGCTATGATCTCAAAATTGTGTTGGAGTTGTTAAAAGACAAGAAGCTTTATGCGAAGTTTTCTAAGTGTGAATTCTTGTTGGTTGAAGTAAGCTTTCTTGGTCATATGATTTCCAAGAATGGTATTGTTGTTGACCCTACAAAGGTAGAAGTGGTGTCTTAGTGAGAAGCGCCGAAGAATGCTTCTGAAATCCGTAGTTTTCTTGGTCTTGTAGGTTACAATAGAAAGTTCATTGAGGGATTTTCAAAGTTAGCATTGTCGTTGACTAAGTTGACGAGAAAAGGACAAGTGTTTATATGGAATTCGGAATGTGAGAAAGGTTTTCAAGAGTTGAAAAGGAGGTTGACTAGTGCTCCGATCTTAATTTTGCCGAATCCGACAAAATCTTTTATTGTGTACTATGATGCTTCACTATTGGGTTTAGGTGGTGTTTTGATGTAGGATAAGCAGTTAATAGCTTATGCTTCAAGACAGTTGAAGATTCATGAAAGGAATTTTCCAACTCATGATTTGGAGTTGGCGGCTGTAGTATTTGTTTTGAAATTGTTGAGACATTATTTGTATGGTTCTCAATTTGAAGTATTTAGAGATCATAAGAGTGTGAAATATCTCTTCGATCAGAAAGAACTCAATATGAGGCAGAGAAGATGGTATAGAATTGTCTTGCTATCTTAATGGTGCATAAAGTGATGAATATGAATGAAACTTGGTTGAAGCTTGTGGACCGTATAAGTTGACGGAGACTCTAATAAGGACAATGAATTGATATGTATGTTTAGAGTTGCGCAGTTGTTAATGACGGTGCGGTAGTGTTTATGTTGTGTTCTTCGATGGAAGTGAAGGGAAAGACTAAGAGTAATGAGTTACCCGTTGCGAATGAATTCCCTAAGTTTTTCCAGAAGATGTTGGTGAGTTGCCACCTGAGAGAGAAGTGGAATTTGCTATAGATTTGATTCCTAGAACTATTCCGGTGTCGATGGCGCCTTATCACATGTGCGCATCCGAGTTAGGAAAATTGAAGAAGCTATTGGAAGATCTGCAGAGAAATAGATTGTAAAACCAAGTGTATTATTTTGGGAGCTCTAATTTCATTAGTCAAGGAGAAAGAAAGTAGTACGAATTGCGTGTGGATTTCTGATAACTGATTAAAGTGGTGATTGAGATTAAATGTCCATTTCAAATGATTGGTGATTTGATGGATCAATTGGTAGGAGACTATGTCTTCAGTAAAGTCAAATTGAGGTTAACTTACCTTCGTAGTCAGGTAAAGGATGAAGATAGTTAGAGAGAAGTTTCTAGAACTCGGTATAGGCATGTTGAATGTTGCGATGTGAATTTCAGCTTCAAAAGGGAGTAGAATTTTGTTAAGTTTTAAAGGTGTAGATTACGGTATAAGGATATGAGTTTTCCTTATCATGTTATTTCATGTGACGGTATTGCGGTAGACACATCTAAGATTGCTGCAGTGTTACAGTGGGAAAATCCAAAATGAATTACGGGTATTAGAAGATTTTTGGGATATAACTAGTAATAGTCACAGTTTATTTGAGACAAGGTCGAGAATGATATATTGTTAATGATGAGATGTTGGTATTAGTAAGAATGTGAAAGTATTAGGGATGCAGCTCATGTCGATTAAGGATGAATAGAGTGGCATTAGCTTTTCAGGAAAAGATAAGTAATGCTAGAGGAAAAATAATTTCGAGAGGAAATGAAATCATGTTTAAGACGTCAAAATATTGACACGTGTCAAGAAAATTTTGGGAGTTTCTTTTACCAATCATATGATGAGATGTATTATTGAGATTTCATTTGGAATAAGATTCAAATTGAAAATATGTGGATCCTCGATGTTATGAGATATAAAGGAAGACTAAGAATTATGAATGTTGTTAAAGTTCTCTGCATGGATAAGGACTTCAAATGGAAAAAAAATGAGTTATGGTGTATTTGGTATGTTATCATTTCATGAGTAGGAAAATACTTAACATTTGTGTGATGCTAAGTGAGTGTGAAGAAGATTATATAAATTGTTCGATCGATGGTATCTCATCGCTGAGATCAAATGTGAAATAATTATGGAAGAAGTTGTAAACCTTAAAAGAATATTATTGGACCATGGTTCTTGGGTGACTTCGAGCATGAGTTCTAAAGGAACACTATTATAGTTTGGTAATGATGGTTTATACTCCATTGTGATTGTTGGCTATCTATTGACAAATTGAGGAACTGATCACCCTTAATCTCTTGTTGATGATAGACGAGATCGTGTTGGATTGAATAGACTTATCTTGCAAGCTTGATAGTGTGTGAAGTGATTGACGTTCTATCGAGAGGATAATAGCTCATCAAATTGTATGAACCTAAGAGGAAAGTGGCTATAAAAAAGACTTGGAAATTATTTCAGTAGGTCAAAGAGTTGAGTGTGTATGCGAGCTAATGCCGCAGAGAGGAAGGTTAAGAGTGTCAAAAGGTGAACAATGATTTTCTGGTGGATAATAAAGAGAGTCTGAAGATAGAGGTGAAACTTGTAGATCTGGTAGTTGATGGGAGTCGAATGAGGATAGTGACCTAAGGTAAATGATCATAGTTGTTAAGGACCAAATTGTAGTTATTTTGTACATGATTTTGTGGTCCTTAACAATGCCTTTATATAATTAGTAGTATTTATTCTAATATTTTGGTTTAATTATGTTTTTATTTAGTTTTTGTTTATAATATATTATTTAACTTAGTTTACTTTTAATTGTAGGTTTTTATTGATTAATTCTCCCAAGCTTGGATTCAAGGACACTTGAAGAGCTTTTGGGATGATTCTTTTTGAAGAAATTTTTGGATGAAGAAGCATGCTTCAGGTCGCGCTCAGCGCGGTTGCAGCATGAGCGCGCTCAACGCGACTAACCGGGCTTAGCGCGGCCTGTGAAAAACAGAAAAAGGACAGACCCATGCTTTCACCTTTTTGCACCACCAACTCCATCATTTCAGCTGACTTTTGGCTTGTAAAAGGGGGGAACTTCACTTCATCATAATTATGTTTTATTTGTGTAAAATTAGGGCAAGAATTTGTAAGAAAAACCATAGTTTTTCATATTGATTCTTCATGTTCATCATCTCTACCAACAATCTTGAGAGCAAAGCAACCATGGAAATGAGTGGCTAAGTTCTTTTTGTGTCAAGATTATAGGTAGTTGATCTAACTACTATGTATTTCTATTAATCCATTTGTGTATGAACATGGTTGATCATTAATATAGTTGAATATCTTTGTTCTTCATTTTTATGCTTTGAGTGTTGCTTGGAAAAGAATACTTCAATGTAGACCTAGGATATTCATCCACTAATGAACAAATGCTAGGGATAGATTTGTGCGTTAGTGTTTACAAATATTGAACTTAATGATCATCATGTCAATAGTTGTAGTGAGAGATCATGCAAAGATTAACATGATAACATTCACAATCTTGGTGGGAAATCTACAAAGATTGAGAGGATATGTATTTATAGAAATCATCTACTATGTTCATCACTTGATTAATTGAATGCATATGAAATTAGGTCAATGAAACTAATCTTGACATGCTTCCATAATTTAAAAACAATCTCCAACTTTCTTGAATCCAAACCATAACTCTCTTTTTAAAAGACTAATTTAGTTACTTGTTTGGAAATTCATGTTACTAGTAGATTAGGAAACAAACCCTTTGGTTACTTTCATCTTAAAATACACTTTTCTATTGAAAGACTACTATATGCACCAATCCCTGTGGAATCGATAATTAAAAATACTTGTTCACGGGAAACCTACAACAAAATGGCGCCGTTGCCGGGGATTGGCGTTTGATATTGCAAGTATCGCAATAGTTGTGTGTTTTAAGATATTTTTCTACTAATCTCTCTTTGTTTCTTTTGTGTGGCTAGACTTTTTCAAGAATTAGTTTATGCGGGGAAGTATTCCGGCTGATCAACTCCTTTTCGATCTCGAAATTGAAAGGACGGCTAGAAGACTTAATAGTAGTGCTAAAAGAAGAAAAAGACAAGCTAGGCAAAGGAAAGAAAGAGGAGAGACATCTACTTCTTCAACACCACTCGTGTTAGGAGAAGTCATCCCTATGGCGGAGAATCAACCACAACCACCATCACCACCACCACCACGGGGGCCTTGTGTCAATAGCCCCTCGTCACACCGCTCAATTTGCTCGCCAAGCAAATGCAAGGGTCGCGGAAATGAAGACGGGCTTGCTTCAACTTCTTTATGCAAGTCCATTTCATGGCCATGACCATGAGGATCCTTACACCCCACCTTACTTCTATGAGATCGCGGGAGCGGCCGGGGCTCCGGAAGACCAAGAAGAGCAATACTTCCAAAGGCTCTTCCCTCATTCTCTAGTGGGGAAGGCAAAAGATTGGTATCTAGACCAATTGCAAGAGACAATGACAAATTGGAATGTTTTGGAGGAAAAATTCCTTGAAAGATTTTTCCCTCAATCACGTTTCATGGAGGCAAAGACCACAATCTCGATATTTTCACAAGGAGTAAACGAGCCTTTGAATAGGGCTTGGGAAAGGTACAAGTCTATGCTTAGGAAGTGTCCTAGCCATGGTTTTGACGAGCTTACCCAAATTCATATTTTCCGAAATAGTCTCCAACCTCAACACAAATTGTTGTTGGATGCTACGGCGGGAGGTTCTTTGATGGCAAAAACACCATATGAAGCAATCCAAATAATTGAGAAGATGGGGAGGAATGATCACCAAACTCAACATGATCAAGGAGGTGTACAAGTGAAAACGGGAGTTCTAGAAATTGGCTCGAGTCACGAAGCACTTGTAGCGCAAAACAAATTATTTGCGAAACAAGTTGAAGAATTGACAAAACAAATGGGTAGGCTTCCTCAACAAATAATGGATTTGCAAGGAACATCAAGCAAGCTCACCAAATAGCTTGTTGTGAATTGTTTAAAGGGATCATAAACCGGATTTTGTCCTCAAAATGAGGAAGCAAACTATATGGCCAACCAAGGGCAAGGATACCAACAACGAGCTCCTTACCCTTATCAAAATCAAGGCCAAGGTTACCAACAAAGGGGTAACCAAGGTTATCAAGGCGGGTGGAGACAAGACAACAACAATCAAGGTAGGCAAAATCCATATCAAACTCAAAATCAAAATCAAACTCAACCACAAAATCAACCTCAAAATCAATTGAGATCTTCCAACATTCAAGACACTCTAGCTCAATTTATGCAAGCTTCTATGGCAAATCAAAAGAGCACGGAGGCATCTATCAAGAATTTGGAAACTCAAATGGGGCAACTAGCCAAGCAAACTTCCGAACAAAGTGCTTCGACATCATTTTCCCCAACTACTCAAGCAAATCCTAAGGAGCATTGCAAAGCTATTACAACTAGAAATGGTAGAGTTTGTGATGAGAAAAGGAAAGTGGTTGAAAGGAAAAAGAAAGTTGTGGAGAAGGATGAAGAAGTAGTAGTGGAGGAAGAGGTAGTTGAAAAAGATGATGAGGTTGTAGTTGAAAAAAATGATGATGTTGATGTGGAGGATGATTTATTTGAAAATGAGGTGTTAGTTGAAAATGAAAAGGAGAATGGTGTAGTTGAAAAGGAGAAAGTGGAGGAAAAGAAGAAGAAAATGAGAAAGGGAAAAGAGAAGGAAGTCACTTTTCCATTAAGAAGCTTACCATATCCTCACCTTCCTTCTAAAAAGGATGATGCAAAGCACTATGCTCGGTTTATGGATATTTTTAAGCAATTGCAAATTAATATTCCATTCACCGAGGCATTAGAGCAAATGCCAAAATATGCAAAATTCATGAATGATATATTGACAAAAAAGAAGCGGTACACGGATCAAGAAACTATAATGGTTGATGCAAGTTGTAGTGCGATAATTCAACGCACTATTCCAAAAAAAGAAAGTGATCTGGGGCGTGTAACCTTGCCCGTGACCATTAGGGATGTCTACGTCGGCAAAGGATTAATTGATTTGGGATCAAGCATCAATTTGATTCCATTATCCATTGTAAAGAGGTTGGGGAGATAGAATTAAAGTCTACAAAAATGACGTTGCAATTGGCGGACAAGTCTATTACTCGCCCGCACGGTGTAGCTTTAGACTTGTTGGTAAAAGTGGACAAATTCTTTTTCCCGGTTGATTTTGTTGTGATAGATATGGAGGAAGACGTGGATGCACCTCTAATTCTTGGAAGACCATTCATGAAGATGGCTAGAATGATGATTGACATTGATGATGGCTTAATGAAGGTGAGAGTTCAAGATGAAGAGATTTGCTTTAATCTTTTTGAAGCGATGAAGCATCCAATTGATAAGAAAGATTGCTTCAAGATTGATGTTATTGATGAGGCAACCCAAGAAGTGAATGATGATGATGATAGTCGAGAACTTGAGGAGTGTTTGGAAGGAATGGAGATTTCCAAGGAAATGCATCCATGGGAGGAAGAAGTGGAAATTTTGAAAAAGGATCCAAAAGATGAAGAGCCAAAACTTGAGTTGAAAGATCTACCATCTCATTTGAAGTATGTGTTTCTTGAGGAGGGAGGTAAAAAGCCCGTAATCATTATTAATACATTGTCGGAGAAGGAGGAGGGAAGATTAATTGAAGTTTTGAAATCTAACAAAAATGCAATTGGTTGGGTTTTAGCCGATTTAAAAGGCATAAGCCCGACTTATTGTATGCATAACATCATGATGGAGGAAGAGTACAAGCCGGTAGCCCAACCTCAGAGGCGTTTGAATCCGGTGATGAAGGAAGTAGTTCGAAAAGAAGTAGTGAAGATGTTAGAAGCGGGAATGATTTATCCGATTTTGGATAGTACTTGGGTGAGCCTGGTGCATGTGGTTCCGAAAAAAGGAGGTTTGACGGTTGTGTCGAATGATAAGGATGAATTAGTGCCAACAAGAAAAGTAATGGGATGGAGAATGTGCATCGACTACCGAAGGCTTAACAAAGCAACAAGGAAGGATCACTTTCCTCTTCCGTTCATGGACCAAATGTTGGAAAGGCTCGCGGGACAACAATACTATTGCTTTTTGGATGGATATTCGGGGTACAATCAAATATCGGTGAATCCGGAAGATCACGAGAAAACGGCTTTCACATGTCCTTTTGGAATATTCGCGTATAGGCGTATGCCTTTCGGCTTATGCAATGCGCCGGCAACATTTCAAAGATGCATGCAAGCCATATTTGCCGATTTGATTGAGAAAACAATTGAAGTTTTTATGGATGACTTTTCCGTCTTTGGAGCGTCATTTGATTTGTGCTTGGAAAATTTGAACACCGTCTTGAAGAGGTGTGTGGATACCAATTTGGTCTTGAATTGGGAAAAATGCAATTTCATGGTGACCGAGGGAATTGTCCTTGGCCACAAGATATCTTCAAGAGGAATCGAGGTCGATAAAGCAAAAATTGATGTGATCGAGACGCTTCCCCCACCTACCAATGTCAAAGGCATTCGAGCTTTCTAGGACATGCGGGATTCTATCGAAGATTCATCAAAGACTTCTCAAAGATAGCCAAGCCTTTGAGCAACTTGCTCAACAAAGATAAGTCCTTCTTGTTTGATAAAGATTGTTTATTGGCTTTTGAAAAATTGAAAGAAAATTTGATAAATGCACCCATAATCACCGCGCCTAATTGGAAACTTAATTTCGAATTGATGTGTGACGCAAGTGATTATGCGGTGGGAGCCGTGCTTGGCCAAAGGAAGAACAAAATTTTCCATGCTATTCATTATGCGAGCAAAGTTTTGAACGAGGCTCAAATTAATTACGCAACAACCGAAAAAGAGTTGCTCGCAATTGTTTATGCATTGGAAAAGTTTCGTCCTTACCTTATTGGTTCAAAAGTTGTGGTTTTCACGGATCATTCCGCGATAAAATATTTGCTTACCAAACCAGACTCTAAACAAAGGTTAATCCGATGGATTCTTCTTTTACAAGAATTTGATTTAGAGGTCCGAGATAAAAAGGGTTCGGAGAATTTGGTAGCAGATCATTTGTCTCGCTTAGTGAACGTGAAAATTACGGACAAAGAAAAGGAAGTGAAGGAGGATTTCCCGGATGAGAAGTTATTTGCAATCCAGGAGTGGCCGTGGTTTGCCGACATGGCAAATTACAAGGCCGCGGGATTAATGCCGGAGGATTTGACATGGAATGAGAAGCGGAAATTCTTAGCCGATGCTAAGTATTATGTGTGGGACGAACCTTACATTTTTAGGTTGAGTAGCGATGGGTTGCTAAGAAGGTGTGTGTGTAATGAGGAAGCCAAAAACATTCATTGGCATTGTCATAATTCCCCTTGTGGGGGACACTATAATGGATTGCGAACGGCCACCAAAGTCCTACAATCGGGATTTTATTGGCCTTCGCTATTTAAAGATGCTTATGCTCACGCTAAGTCTTGTGATAAATGCCAAAGAAGCGGTGGTATAGGAAAAAGAGATGAAATGCCTTTGAACAACATGTTGGAAGTCGAGGTATTTGATTGTTGGGGGATTGATTTTGTCGGTCCATTTCCATCGTCGTTTGCAAATGAATATATTCTTGTGGCTGTTGATTACGTGTCTAAGTGGGTGGAGGCCATTGCTTCACCTAAGGCCGACGCCAAAACCGTTATCAAATTTTTAAAGAAAAACATTTTTTCTCGGTTTGGTTTGCCTAGGGTGCTAATTAGTGATGGTGGGTCGCACTTTTGCAATACATTGTTACAAAAACTTTTGAAACAATACGGTGTAAAGCATAAGGTGACAACTCCCTATCACCCGCAAGTGAATGGTCAAGCCGAAGTGTCAAACAGGGAAATTAAAAAGATTTTGGAAAAAACTGTTTCGGGTTCTCGAAAAGATTGATCTCAAAAATTGGATGAAGCTTTATGGGCGTATCGAACCTCCTATAAAGCTCCTATCGGACTAACCCCGTTTTAGGTTGTTTATGGCAAAACTTGTCACCTCCCTGTGGAGATGGAGCACAAAGCATTATGGGCCCTCCGATTCTTGAATTTCGATCCATCTTTGGCGGGTGAAAAGAGAAAAATACAACTCGTTCAATTGGATGAAATGCGAGAGGGAGCATACCATTCCAACCGGAGGTACAAGGAAAAAGTTAAAGTTTCTCATGATAAAAAGATAAAGCACAAGGAATTTCGACCGGGGCAAAGTGTGCTCTTGTTTAATTCCCGAATGAGACTTTTTCCGGGAAAACATAAAACAAAGTGGTCCGGTCCGTTTCTAATCAAAGAAGTGAAAGAGTATGGTGTCGTTGTCTTGCAAGATCTAGAAGGGACGAAAGAGTGGACTGTGAATGGGCAGCGGTTGAAACGGTATGTTGGCGGAGAGGTGAGCCACGATATAGCCGAATCCTTCTTTGATGATCCTTGATCATCCCGAACCGTCGAGCTCGACCGACATTAAACAAAGCGCTTCTTGGGAGGCACCCCAACATTGTAAGTATTCTTTATTGCACTTATTTTGACTTGTCCAAGTTATTAATTTGCTGTTTTTCAGAAAAATGCAGAATTCTGCAGGTCGCGCTTAGCGCGCATTTTGGCCCATCTGGCAGAAATTTCCGCGCTCATCGCGGTCTGGGAGATTAAAAAAATATATATTTTGAAAAAACGGGTTTTTCTTAGGCCCAACTCAATCTTGGGTATTTGTAAATAAAATAGGGTTAAAGTAAGTTTTCCTTTTCACTTTTCCCTCTTCTTTTAAACTCTCTCAAGAATCCCAAAAATCCTCAACCCAAATTCAACAAGTTCTTGCAAATTTCTTAATCAAATCATCCTCCCAAGCATCTAAGTAAGTGTCTCTATGTTTATCTCCTTTCAATTTCGTCAAATTTTCATGTTTAGGTTAGATTTTGAAAACCTAGGGTTAGGAATTTTTTAATTTTCTCTTAGGATTAGGTTGTTTAGATGGTAGAGATTGCTTAGAATAGGAATTTCGTTGCTAGTAGTCCTATTTGTGTGGAGAAATTTCTGTTTTTACAGAAGAATTTTGAAAAATTCTTCTGCTGTGTTTTTGTGTTTTCTGATTAGTAGTGATGCTTTGATTGGTTGATTTGCACTGCTGTTTGCATGAATCTTCACTAACGGGCATTTCGGTGTCTATTTTCGTTGATTTTTGGTGTTGTTTTCAGATGGCTCCAAAGCGACAAAGAGTTTCTTCTGCCGGGGCTGGGTCCTCTAGGTCACTTCCTTTTGATGGAGATCACTTCCGGGGGCCTGCTCAGGAGGCTCGATACAAAGAGCTCGAGGAGCGCAATATATGGACGGAGAGAATTATCCGGCTCCGAGAGCAGGGCCACTATGCAACGCCCGATGCTATTCTTCATAACTATGATTTGGGTGTTCTTTGTGAGCCCCAGACGAAGGTGAATGTGGAGCTTGTGAGGGAGTTCTACGCAAATGCCATTCCGGCAGAAGGGCAAGACTTTCCTTTCACTTCTGTTGTGAGGGGGAAGTTGGTTTCTTTCTCTCGCACGGCCATCAATAGCTACCTGGGCATAAACTGGACATCCCCAGAGGATCAGTTGGATATCTACCACGACCATCTGGCTCGTGGTAACTGGGATCATGCTATGCTGCGGAGGAAACTTTGTTTGTCTGGACACTCATATGAATTGAACAGGGCTGGGCAACCTTTGAAATTCAACCGGTCCAGCCTAAAGACTAGTGCCCGAGTGCTGATGTGTGTGGCTCTGTATAATTTGAGACCTCGAAGCCACACATCTTCTATTCCTATGGAGACTGTCGGACTGATTTCTTACATGCTCGATGAGGAGCAAATTGATTTTGGTCGGCTTATTGCAAACGAGCTAAAGAGGGTCACATTGAGTTATACCTCTAGGGGAGAGCGTATAAAATGTGCCCTCACTTATCCTGGGTTGATTATGGGCCTTCTGAAAAGGGCGAAGGTTGTCTTTCCTGCTATGGGGCACCTTACTATTGATGGAGTCATTGATGATCACTATTGTGATCGATACTGTAGGGCCCTGGATGATAACTCTGCTGCCCAGGCTGTACCAGTTGCTGCGGCACTTCCTCAGGCCAGTCCATCTGAAGAATGGAACCGGCAGATGCATCTCGCTCATCAGAGAGCATTCATGTTTATGCACGAGAGCATGGAGCACCTTGCTATGCAGATCAGAGAGCCGGGGGTGAACCACTTCACTCGCACGGGCGAGCAGCTTAGTGCTTATGCTGGTTGGCCCGGGGTCGGGCCAAATGTAGAGGAGGAGGTGGGCGATGCTGATGGTGATGATCAGAGTGAGGATGATGGAGAGGGCAGTTCGGATTCTGGTTCTGAGACTCCTGGAGATTCTCTCCTCGAGGCTTCAGACTGATCTTTTATTTTTCTTGTTTTTATATTACTCTCAGCACTTTTTAGTTTTTAGTTTTTATTTTCGCATTTTAGTTTTAAACTTCTGGATTTTGTTGGTTGCCATCCAATTTTTGGGATAGACTTGTAATTCCAATTGATATTTTGTAGGCATGGAGCCTAAGTACTTTTTAGTTTTAAACACCATTTTGGGGTGTCTTTTATTTTATTTTTAGTTTGTTTTATTTTATTTTGTTCTATTTTATTTTTATTTTTAGGTTATAGGTTATTTATTTTGAATTGTACTTCTTTTGGTTTGTCCGATTTCTCAACGGTACTCCAAAGCAAGTAAGTGTGTTTCACCAAAGTGATGGTGATGATAAAATTCTCGACTCAATCCACAAATAAGGTACATATTTAATCGTTTTGTAGAATAATAACATGTCTATGAAATTTGTGCTTTATGCAAATATCTTGGCATGTACATAAAAAATTTGTGTTCACATTCGAATCATTAGGACTTAAACCACATAGGTGAGAAGCTTCCACTTTTTACCAAATATAGAGTGTCTAATAGTTTTGTTAACTCGTGTGATTCATGCTTAATCTTTATTTGTTTGTGATAATTTAGAAACTTAGAGATGATCAAGGCAATTTTTTGTGCATTATGAGAAAAACCATCAATTCCAAAAGGGCTTCAACTAACCGTGAGTGAGTGAATCCTTGTGAACCCTTTTGAGCTTAAACAGTATTTGTAGGATGAATTTATAAAATCAACTAATTGTTAAGTAGGCCACTTAATAGTTGTTGATAATCTTTGAACATTCAATGATGATTCATTCTATAAATTTTTCTTGTTTGTGAATACCAACCCGTTTTGTGATTAACCCTTGAAGAGCATGTTCTTGAATAAAAAAGGATTGATATAAATGAAGTTGGGGAGGTGGATCAAAAAGAACATAGAATTGATGACACAATGATCCTAAAGAAAGAAAAAAAAAGGGAATAGAGAAAAGAAAAATACAAAAGAAGAAAAATTTGTATATGAATAGAAAACACAAAGAAAAGAAAGAAAAGAGGATCATTGTGTGAAAAAAAAAGAGGTTGTGAATAATAAGAAGGAAGTGGGAATTAGTTTGTGAAATGCTCTTCATACTCTTTAACCCAATTCGTTTCAATGGCTTTGTACTTAAATATCCCTTGTTTCTAACCTAAGCCAAGTTACAACCTTGAAAGTCCTTAGTGATCTTTGTTGTTATTTTGTCATTTAACTTGTTTCGATGAACGCATGAATTATTCTGGATGTGCATGACTATTAGTGAGAGTGTTTAGCCCTTTGTAAATATGCATTTTGTTCTTCATGAATATTGAAGAAATGATTAGGTGATTCAAGTGTGAACATATCTTTTATTTTGTTACATGTGTTGATATATTGTGTTTAGAACTTAATTCATAGCCATGTTGTGTTTCGAAGAAGCGATCGATGTGTGCTTTTGCCGGGTATGTCGAGTTTGAACCATCATTCTTGTGTGAGTTGCATGCTTACATTTTGTTTCTTCTAGCTTTGTGAGATTATTGAGTTTTGTTTGGGGACAAACAAAGAAGTAAGTTGGGGAAAGTTGTTAAGGACCAAATTGTAGTTATTTTGTACATGATTTTGTGGTCCTTAACAATGCCTTTTATATAATTAGTAGTATTTATTCTAATATTTTGGTTTAATTATGTTTTTATTTAGTTTTTGTTTATAATATATTATTTAACTTAGTTTACTTTTAATTGTAGGTTTTTATTGATTAATTCTCCCAAGCTTGGATTCAAGGACACTTGAAGAGCTTTTGGGATGATTCTTTTTGAAGAAATTTTTGGATGAAGAAGCATGCTTCAGGTCGCGCTCAGCGCGGTTGCAGCATGAGCGCGCTCAACGCGACTAACCGGGCTTAGCGCGGCCTGTGAAAAACAGAAAAAGGACAGACCCATGCTTTCACCTTTTTGCACCACCAACTCCATCATTTCAGCTGACTTTTGGCTTGTAAAAGGGGGGAACTTCACTTCATCATAATTATGTTTTATTTGTGTAAAATTAGGGCAAGAATTTGTAAGAAAAACCATAGTTTTTCATATTGATTCTTCATGTTCATCATCTCTACCAACAATCTTGAGAGCAAAGCAACCATGGAAATGAGTGGCTAAGTTCTTTTTGTGTCAAGATTATAGGTAGTTGATCTAACTACTATGTATTTCTATTAATCCATTTGTGTATGAACATGGTTGATCATTAATATAGTTGAATATCTTTGTTCTTCATTTTTATGCTTTGAGTGTTGCTTGGAAAAGAATACTTCAAAGTAGACCAAGGATATTCATCCACTAATGAACAAATGCTAGGGATAGATTTGTGCGTTAGTGTTTACAAATATTGAACTTAATGATTATCATGTCAATAGTTGTAGTGAGAGATCATGCAAAGATTAACATGATAACATTCACAATCTTGGTGGGAAATCTACAAGATTGAGAGGATATGTATTTATAGAAATCATCTACTATGTTCATCACTTGATTAATTGAATGCATATGAAATTAGGTCAATGAAACTAATCTTGACATGCTTCCATAATTTGAAAACAATCTCCAACTCTCTTGAATCCAAACCATAACTCTCTTTTTAAAAGACTAATTTAGTTACTTGTTTGGAAATTCATGTTACTAGTAGATTAGGAAACAAACCCTTTGGTTACTTTCATCTTAAAATACACTTTTCTATTGAAAGGCTACAATATGCATCAATCCCTATGGAATCGATAATTAAAAATACTTGTTCGCGGGAAACCTACAACAATAGTCGTGTAGCAGAAGCGTAATGTGACGCACTTTGTTATGCGAGTATGATTTTTGAAGTCAAAAATTAAACGTTAGAAGTTGTGGAGTTTATGCAACTATTAGAAATTCCAAAATGGAATTATTAGGTGACGGGTTATATGTATTATTAGTGTGACGGCCATTTCAATAGATGTATTAAATTGCAAGCTCGATTGTTGGAATGTAGCCTTGTGGTACTATTATTGTGTATATATATATATATATATATATATATATATATATATATATATATATATATATTGTTGATATTGCGATTATGTGGGGTTCTTATAACTGTGTTCCAGTGTAATGAAGTGATAGATTATGTATCCTAGAGTTATGGGGCAAGATGTGAGATGAATCGGTGCATTCTTAACCTGGTAGCAATGAATCGTGTGGGATTATGGTGGTTGACTAGGAAGGATATTGGTTAGTGGTATTTGAAATGATGCCAACCATGACGTGAGAGTTGGAAGGAAGGATGCAAGAGTCGTATCAGCAGTTATTAGTATCAAGTGAATTTTCGAGGACAAAAATATTCTACGTGGGGGACAGTTGTAACACCCCATATTTTCAATTATTACTAAATTGGAATTTTAATTATTTAATTTTTGTGAATTATTGGAATATTAGAATTATTGACAAATAAATAAAAGGAGAGACTTTGGATTTATGGTGTAAAGAGTAGAAGAAGGGGTGTATGGAGTAAAAGCCTCTAATAATTTATTTTATTGTTATTATTAGTATAGAATAATAATAAAAGGAATTAAAAGAGGAAAAAGAGAATCGGGAGTTATTTGGAGAAACTGATCATACGTGAAAAGAGAGAAGAGGCAGAAGGAAGAGGAAAACCTAAAGCTTGAGAAATTCAAGAAATTGGCTAAGGTAAGGGGTGATTTAATCTAGTTATTATGCCTTCACAATTTTAGGGAATGATAGAATTGATTGAGTATTTAGGACTCCCAATTTAGTAGGTTTATGATTTTAAACCCCAAATCCATGAATTTTGATGTTTTGATGCAAATTGATGTTATGGTGTTGTTAGATGTTGTTGTACCATGATAGAATTGCATTATAATCATGTTTTGGAACTGTTTTGATGATACATATGTTTGGGGTCGAAATTGGTTGGATCGGGAACCACTGTTGCTATCAAATGCAGTATTTTGGCTTCTGCTACAACAAGCAATTGATTGTTGTTTGGTGTAAATCAATTTCACTGCTTTGAAAATATGATTTTTGGCCCCTGGAGCTGTGTGCAATCGATTGTAATCTGGTGCAAATCGATTGCACCCTGTATGACAGAATTTTGGAAACTTCAAAAACTCGTAACTTTCAAACCGTAAGTTCGTTTTAGTCTCTGTTTTGGACAATATTCTTTAAATTAAATAATCTATTTTATGAAATGAAGAAAATAATAATTAATTGGTTTTATGTTGGAAAGTATTAGTTTTCTGAATTGTGGATATTTGTACTTAATGTACTTGGTGGAGGAAACTAGTATGTTATAGCACTGATGAATTAGATGTAGGTTGATGCTTGCATGCTATATTCTGGTTGATATTGTATAGTCGTGATGTTTTTGATATCATGTGTTGTTGATATTTTATATTCATGATGGTTGTTGATATCATGTGTTGTTGATGTTGTATATTCATGATGTTTTTGATATCATGTGTTTTTATTGATGTTGTATACTCATGATGGTTGTTGATATCATATGTTGTTGTTGATGTTGTATATCCATGATGATTGTTGATATCATGTGTTGTTTTTGAATGTTGCATGTTGTTGATGTGCATGCATATACATTGGTGGTAGCTAATTCCCAATGTGTGGAATTAGTGAGTTGGCCAATATTCGTTGCCGATTTGGAATGGGCGGTGAGGTTTTATCTATGTCCGAGATGGAATGGAATAGATGTTAATGCTGTGTCCGAGTTGGAATGGAACAGTATGTGAATTTAGTTCATTGTCGGTACCACATGCATAGAGTCTTGCATCGCATTTTTGTATGGATTATAACGTGATAAGATGGTTTCCAGTGTTATAATCTTGTTGTTATGTGTGATGTATGTTATGACTTGGATTGTGAACTAAATCTGATTATGCTGAATAGGGTGGAATAGTGGCTTATGAGATTCTGTTGTTTTATGAATTTATAATGCATTTTAATTATGATGAAGTTTCACCCTTACTTTGATGATTTCAGATTGAAGCTTTAGCGGCTTAGGAGTTGGTGAGGATGGCTCGTAGAGCTATGCTTTTATTTATTTGTGTGTCGGTGTCATGCTCTGGTCTTGTAACACTGGGGAACTTTTGGTTTAGAGTTATGATTAACTTTGTTGATTTATTTGAGGTTGTTTGGATAATTGTTTTTGTGAACTAAGGCGTTGACCTTATGATAATCATTTGTTTTGAGTTATTCAAGTTTTGAGGTTATTCCCCTGTGTAGAACATGTTACTTTCATGATTAATTGAATTATGTTCTTCAGTAAAGCATGACATTATATGGAATTTTATTTTAATCAATTGTGATTCCCTTTTTATAGATGTTAACTCTGAATTTAATATATTAATCGCGGGGTATTTAGAAGGGTGTTACAATTCCCACTGAATATGTTGAAGTATGGTTCGTGGGCACCCAGTTTGCAGCTCAAATTCTATGCAAGATTTCATATTTCACACTCAGCTTTCCAGCAGACAGTTTACCTTTTATAGGCCAAGTACTCACTTGATTAACTGTGATGGTCTTGCATATCTGATTGTCAGTTACCTCTAGCCCAGCTTCTTCACTGTCACTTCTTCCTAGGTATTTGTTGATGATGGTAGGTGAGAACTCAACACATTTTCCTCTAACATAGACCTTCTGAAATTCTTTGCTTCTCTTGTCATCACAATCCTCATGGATATTAACTATGAACTCCTTGACTAGAATATCATAACATTTGGGCATCTTGGTCATAGTCTTCATGAACCCAGCATCAGATATTAAGTTGATTATTTCCTTGTATATTAAGGCATCTTTTCCAAGTTCCCTTTACAAGGCTAGTTGTAACATCCCAATATTTTCAATTATTAAATAATTTGAATTTGAATTATTTATTTAATTAAAATTAGAATTTTTTGGTATTTTTGGAATTATTGGAAAATAAAAGGAGTAAAGGATTGGGCTTGTGTTGTGATTAGTAGAGGAAGGAGGTGCAAGGTAGTAAAAGTCTCTTACTAATTTTATTTTATTAGTACATGATTTGGAGTTGGCGGCTATAGTATTTGTTTTGAAATTATAGAGGCATTATTTGTATGGTTCTCAATTTGAGGTATTCGGAAATCATAAGAGTCTGAAATATCTCTTCGATCAGAAATAGCCAAATATGAGGCAGAGAAGGTGGTTAGAATTTCTGAAGGATTGTGATTTTGGTTTGAGTTACCATCCCAGTAAGGCAAACATGGTTGCAGATGTGTTGAGTAGGAAGTCGTTGCATATGTCTATACTGATGGTGCGTGAATTGGATTTAGTTGAACTGTTCAGATACCTGAGTTTAGTATGTGAGAACACTCCTAATAGTGTTAAATTGGGTATGTTGAAGTTGACTAGTGGCATTCTTGAGGAGATTCGAATCGGACAGAAAAATGATGTTGGTTTAGTTAATAGATTGACGTTGATTAACCAAGGTCAAGGTGAATTATGAATTGACGGGAATAGTGTTATGTGGTTTGGTGATAGAGTTTGTGTTCCGGATATAGCTGAACTTAAGAAGAGTATTCTAGAGGAAGGACGTCGTAGTGGATTGAGTATTCATCTTGGTGCTATAAATATGTATCATGATCTGAAGAATTTGTTTTGGTGGCCTCGAATGAAGAAGGAAATTGTTGAGTTCATTTATGCTTGTTTGATTTGTCAGAAGTCGAAGATCAAACATCAAAAATTGTCGGGATTGATGGAACCATTGTTTGTTCCGGATTGGAAATGTGATGGCATTTCTATGGACTTTGTGTCTGCTCTATTGAGGACAACTATGAATTGTGATGCTATTTGGGTTATTGTGTACCAGTTGACGAAGTCTACTCATTTCATACCAATGAGAATGGATTATCCGATGGAGAAATTGGCTCAGTTGTATGTCGAGAGGATTGTAAGTTTGTACGGTATTCCTGCTAGTATTGTGTCGAATAGAGATCTGAGGTTTACGTCTAAATTCTGGATAGGATTTCAAGAAGCCTTGGGTACTAAGTTGAGGTTGAGTTCTACTTATCATCCGCAGACAAATGGTCAGACGGAAAGAATAATTCAGTCGTTAGAAGACTTGTTGCGTGCTTGTGTGTTGGAGAAAGGTGGAGCTTGGGATAGTTACTTACCTTTGATTGAGTTTACCTACAACAATAGTTTTCATTCGAGTATTGGGAATGGCTCCGTTTGAGGCATTGTATGGAAGGAGGTGTAGAACACCGTTCTGTTGGTATGAATCTGGAGAAAGTGATGTGATTAGGCCAGAGATTGTCCAACAGACTTCAGAGAAGATTAAGATGATTCATGAGAAGATGAGAGCTTCTCAGATTCTTCAAAAGAGTTATCATGATAAGAGAAGGAAGGATCTCGAGTTTAGTGAAGGAGATCACGTGTTTATGCGAGTTACTCCGATGACTGGTATTAGTCGAGCTTTGAAGTCAAAGAAGTTAACTCCGAGTTTTATTGGTCCGTTCCAAATTATGAAAAAGGTTGGAAAGGTTGCTTATCATATTTCTTTACCGCCGACACTTGTGAATTTGCATGATGTATTTCATGTATCTTAGTTGAGGATATACAACGCTGATCCATCTCATGAGATTCAGGTAGATGATATACAGGTGCGAGATAATGTGACTGTTGAAAAATTTCCTATGAGGATTGAGGATCGGAAGTTGAAGCAATTGCGGGGTAAAGAGATAGCTTTAGTGAAAGTAGCTTGGGGAGGACCAGCAGGGGGTAATGTTACCTAGGAGTTGGAAAGTCAGAAGAAGGACTTTTACCCAGAATTATTTGTCTAAGATATGTTTTCGAGGACGAAAATACTTTTAGTAAGGGAGAATTCTAACACCCCAATATTTTCAATTATTAAATAATTTGAATTTGAATTATTTATTTAATTAAAATTAGAATTTTTTGGTATTTTTGGAATTACTGGAAAATAAATGGAGCAAAGGATTGGGTTTGTGTTGTGATTAGTAGAGGAAGGAGGTGTAAGATAGTAAAAGTCTCTAACTAATTTTATTTTATTATTATTAATAAAATAAGGGGCAGAAGGAAAAGAGTTAGAAAAGCCAAAAGTGAGAAAAGGTTTATACGTGAGAAGAGAAGAAGAGGCAAGGAGGAAGAAAACCTAAAGTTTGAGGAACTCAAGAAATTGGCTAAGGTAAGGGGTGATTTTCTTTAGTTATTATGTCTTATAGATTTTGGGAATGATAGGATTGATTGAGTAGTTAGGAATCCCAATTTAGGATTTTCTACGTTTATGAGTCTTGATCCCAATATGTATGATTATGTGAAATTGAGTAAATTCATGTTGTAATGTTGTTATGAGTTGTTGTTTCATGTTGTTTTTGCATTATAACCCTGGGAGGAACCGGGTTCCCCATACATTTTCCAGAACATGTTTTCACTATGATAGTGGGAATCGATTACTCCCCTGGAGTAACCGGTTACCACTGTTACTTTTTGAAAAATATTAAACATTGAAAATTCATAACTTTTGAACCGTAAGTCTTTTTTAATCTCCATTTTGGACACTATTATTTAAATTAAACAATCTATTTTATAAAATAAATAAAATAATGGTAACTTGGTTTTATTTTGGAAAGTGTTGGTTTTCCGACTTTGTGGTTATTCGTACCTTGCATACTTTGTGGGTAGGCAATGGTCTATGGTTTTGTGATGATATTTGTGTGTATAATGATGATTATATATGTATGTTGATGATAGAATTACTAATTGATGAGTAAGTGCTTTCATGTTTATGCTAGTGATGATGTTCATGATAAATGATGGTTATCATGTTTTGGTGATGATGTTGCAATAATTGCTTGTGCATGTTTATGTTGTTTGATGATGTTCATGATAAATGGTGGTTATCATGTTTTGGATTGATGATGGTTTATGATGTATGATGTTATCATAACATGTGTTGAATGTTGCATGCTTTTATGATGTGCATGCATATACATTCTGGTGGTAGCTAATTCTCATTGTGTAGAATTAGTGAGTATTGCCAATAACCGTTCTCGGGTGATTATGGGTGGTGAGGCTGGATTCATGTCCGGGTGATTATGGATCAGTGTGTGACTTAGTCCACTTTTGGTACCACATGCATAGAGTCTTGCATTTCATTTGTATGGATTATAACATGTTAGGATGAATTCCAGTGTTATAATCTGGTTGCTGTGTGTGATGTATGTTTATGACTTGTGTTATTATATGGATGAATAGATCTGATTATGCTGAATAGGGTGGAATAATAGCTTATGAAATTATCTTGTTTTATGAATTTATAATGCATTTTAATTATGATGAAGTCTCACCCTTACTTTGATGATTTCAGATTGAAGCTTTAGCGGCTTAGGAGTTGGTGAGGATGGCTCGTAGAGTTATGCATTTTTATTTTATCGTGTGTCGGTGTCATGCTCTGGTCTTTTAACACTGAGAACTTTTGGTTTAGAATTATCATTAAACTCTGTTGTTTTAATTGATGTTGCTTTGGATATTTGTTTATGAATTAAGGCATTGACCTTATGATATTTATTTAGTATATTGAATTATCTAAGTTTGAATAAATTCCGCTGTGTTAAACATGTATTTCTTAATTTATTGAATTATGTTTCCTCAGTAAAGCATGACATATGTACGAAATTTTATTTTTAAGTAATTGTGACGCCCTTTAATACATGTTAACTCTGAATCTTTTTATTATTTGCGGGGTATTTTAGAAGGGTGTTACACTAGTCTCCATTGGTAGATATATTTCCATATTGCAACAAACTTGATGGAATAAAAATATATGTTGTCTGTTGGAGCACCAGGTACATCATCAATGGACTTCTGAATTATGGAATTCTTCACATGTGTAATTTTAGGACATCATCCTCAACATCATAGTCTGAGTCAGATTCAGACATAATTTTCCTCTTGTTTGAGGATGGAATAGCTTTGCTCCATGCCCTTTGTGGTCCATACATAACCTTCTTCTTTGCAGTCTTGTATGAAGTGCTTGAAATAGTTGCCTTACTCTTTCTTGTCTTTAACCTTTTTGCAATCGTAGGGTTTATATTTATAATTAGCTCCTTGTCAGATAGATTGTCTACATCTACGACTGCTTCAGCTACATTGTTCTTAGTCCTTTTTGCGGTTTGAATTAACCTGTTTATTTGGAGAAGCTCTTTTCACAGATGATGTTCCAACATCAATAGTGACTTTTTCAAGAACAATTTATTTTTCAAGATTTCCTTTAGGGGTCTCTTCTTCCCTAATGGATGATTCACTAGGCTCCTTTGGAGATACCTCAGCAGGCATTTGGGAAAGAAGGGTGGTAATCCCTTGAAAAGGTAGGCTCGCATTCAGGGTCTTAGAGATTAATATCCTTATGTCCCTATCAACATCTACAACATCTTGATCAGTTTCAACATCAATAGGATCAGACACATTACCTCCAACAGGAACGAGTGTTTCTCTTGGACGTCTTGCATGACGAGTGCGAAGCTTTTTAAGTCTTGCATCCGAGCATGGAATCATGGAGAGAGGAGAAATGCTAGGGCTTTATCTTTTGAGATATTTTTGTTGATGTTGCTTGGTCCAGATTCAGTTTGTTGAGACATCTTGATGGTGGAGGACTAAAAGTTGATTTTTTTGGAGGTAGGAGATGAAGATATTGTGGTTTTCAGAGCTTGTATGGCGTGTGGGGAAAATTTGAAATGTTTGAACTTGGTGTGGGCTTTTTATATGTTAAGTGTCATGTTTCAACATAATTAAATGATATTTTGAAAAATCAAGCCCTTTAATGACGTTTCCACACGCTTTTAATTGCTATAATTTCTTTAGCAAACAGACCCCTTGCTCTCTTCTTGAAATTTCACAAACATTCCATCCTCTTGAATAACAGTTGACCAATTTTAATTCAGTAAATTCAATAAATTTTAATTCAGTTGACCAGATCCATAGTTCTTCTTTCAGTAGACTGATCACTTACTCTTACAGTGTTATAAGATGTCAAGACATCCCATGGAACATTGAGATAAGTTGACTTAAGTTTCTTTCCCTCATTTTTTTCAACTTGTTTAGACTCAACACAAGTGGGATAGCTTGTATCTTGGGGAACCCATAGATAGCATTTATCCATTTTCCTCACTCCTCTCAAAGTATCTTCATCTTTCTTATTTGTTATGATACATTTAGTTCTTGTGAAGTTTAATTTGAATACTTGATCACATAGTTGACTTATGCTAATCAGGTTGGATGTTAATCCTTTGACAAGTAATACATCTTCAATATTAGGAATGTTTGTGCAGTTTGTCTTGCCTACTCCTTTTATTTCAGCTTTCATTCCATCTCCAAAGTTGACATAACCATTTGGATGATCTTGAATATTTACAAACAAATTTTTGTCTCCTTTCATATGCCTTGAGCATCCACTCTCAAAATACCAGTCTTAGTGGTTTTGGGACGTATGTGCTAAGAAACATGAGATATTAGCTTTGGGGATCCATTGTTTCTTCTTAATTTGGCTAGCATGAGTCATATTTGGATGAGGTGTAGGGTTGGGGTAACCATACAACTTGAAACATAATGGCTTTATGTGACCAAGTCTTCCACAGTAATGACATCTCCAGCGCTAAGGTCTTCTATTTGACTGCCTGTAGTTGCTTCTTCTACGATGTTGAAACATTGGATTCGACATCTTTGGTTTGTCTAGGATCTCAATAGGTTCTGTAGAAGAATCCTTTGTCTTAGTGTATCCTAGAACACTCATGTCTCCTGCTACCCTTATTGGTTGAAGTATTTTATCCAGTGTTTCAGAACCACTATTTAACATCTTGAGAGATTTGTAAATTTTGTCAAGATCATATTTTGGCATGGTTACTTCACTTTCCTGCTTATAAATAGTCTCCAGATGCTCCTTCTTTTTGTCTTGCAGTGGAACTGTGATTTTTTTTCTGTTTCTCATTCTCCAAGAATACTTCAGCACTTTTAATACGTAGTTCCTTGTAAGTAGAAGCTAGCTCTTCAAATGTTATCGCTTCAACACTTGAGTCTCCATCAGGAATATAATTACCAAACAAGGCTGTTACATATTTGGCTGATTCCTCTTCCACTTCATTCTCAGAGTCTTCATATGACCAGGATACATTCAGTCCTTTGCTTTGTCTTTTGAGGAACGTAGGGTATTCAACTTTAATGTGACCAAAACCTCCACATTCATAACACTTTAATTCTTTGCCTTGAGTAGGTCTTTCCTCAACTTTTGCTTTCTTCCTAGGATTATTTGTTCTGTTGATGTCATATGGGATGTTCCAGACATTTGATCTTGAGTTTCCCTCTATCCTCTTTAACACTCTGTTAAATTGTCTTCCAAGAAAGACTATGGTGTTTAATAGTCCTTCCTCAATGTCTAGATCATATACCTCATCTCTTTCTTCTGTGTTGGGTTTGAAAGCTACGCTCTTAGGCTTCTTCTCATACCTCTCATTAATGTCCAGCTCAAATGTTTTGAGAGAACCAACTAGTTCATCCACTTTCATGTTGTTGATTTCTTGATCTTCTTCAATGGATGTCACTTTCATGTCAAATCTCTTAGGTAGAGATCTGAGAATCTTCCTTACCAGCTTCTCTTATGGTATCTAATCACCTAAGGAACTGCATGCATTAGCTACCTCAAGAATGTTTATATGAAATTATTGAATGCTCTCTTCTTCTTTCATCCTTAGGTTCTCAAATTTAGTGGTGAGCAGCTGCAACCT
The DNA here is from genome assembly GCA_021764765.1 of Vicia sativa. NCBI lineage: Eukaryota > Viridiplantae > Streptophyta > Magnoliopsida > Fabales > Fabaceae > Vicia > Vicia sativa. The sequence continues at coordinate 65,465,407 of CM038794.1, forward strand.
TGACATCTTAACTTTAGAAGTGCCTTCATGAGTAGTTCTAAGTATTTTCCAAGCATCCTTGGCCACTTCACACATATTGATCAATCTGAAGATGTTTCTATCAACTTTATTGAATATAGCATTTAAGGCTTTTGAGTTTCCAAGTGCTAGTTCATCATATTCCTTTGACCAATTTTCTCTATGTTTCAACTCACCAGTAGGTTATTTATCTGCTCCAATAATAACAGGATGTGTCCATCCTTTCAGAATAGCTTTTCAAGCGCTGTTGTCCAAGGACTTTATATAAGTTTCCGTATGAGGCTTCCATAGGTCATAGTTAGAACCATCTAGAATGGGTGGTCTATTCAAAAATATTCCTTCCTTGTCCATGTTACCAGAAAGTATCTTCCCTAGATCTCATCCAGAGACAGAGCAGGATGCCTACTTTGATACCAATTGAAATTCTGGTATCAGATATGAGATGTCGAAGGTGATATCACGACACTAATATTTTTCCTATGAAAACTTACAGTACATAATTTAAATTCAGAAAATAATAAAAACATAATGAATTGTTTACCAAGTTCGGTTCCAACCAACCTACGTCTAGGGGCTACCAAGCCAGGGATGAAGTCCACTATTAGTAGTATTAATTCAGAGTTAAACTTCTCCGTTTACACTCCTCACTTAATCACTACCTGATGACCCTTCTACCTAAGAAACCTATCCTAGATATGAGAACATCTGCTCACTCCCCAAAGTCACACGGTAACAATTTATAAAGACAAACATTGAAGACACTCTTCAAGGAAACACAATCACTCTTGCTTCAAAGCCTATAGTGATTGACAAAGTACAACTTAACTAACGTCCTACTCAAGTTTCAATTAATACTAGAAAGGTTCATAATAAAAAACCAACAATCTAAAATACTACGCTTAAGTTCTTTTGGAATGGGTAACTCAGAAAATAGGTTTAGCAGCCTATTTATAGAGTTACATCAGTTAGGGTTGTTACACATTTGAGTCTTCAGCGAACCTGACCTTTCTCCATGAATGTAGGATAAAAAATCTCCAAGTATATTGCTGAAGATCGTTCCAAAGCTTCCTTAATTGAAGCATACAATTAAAAACAAACAGACTCATAAAATATCTGAACTTAAAATCAGTTCAGTCAGTTTCAACATAGAATCATCATACCACAACCACACAATATTATAGACATCTTATACATAAACTCGTGGCAATTTAACATGGTATATTTATCAATTTCATCATAAACTCTTCACATTGCAACATACCACCAAATTCTTCAAGAACCCCAAAAAATCCCTACCAACATCTAAATCCTTAAATCAATCATAATAAACTGATTAAACCCCTTACTTATATTCTTAACTTTTGATTTCTCTTTGTGTTTCTACAATATTTCTCAATTCACCGTGCCCTAGAATCTTCTCTGTTATTCTAATGTTTTCATGATCATACCAAATGAAATACTTTTCCCTCTATTCCTTGTTTAGTCTTTGAACCCCTAATATCAACTTCCCGTCTTACCCTCGGTGAACCTTTCACCAATTAAAACTTTTCCTTATTCCTTCTACACCAGTTATTCCTTTATTTTAATAGTAATAATAATTCTAAATAATTATCTACTAATTATCTAAATTACTAATGCTCCCATATACTCTTTAAATTCAATATTACCCCCACAACATTACATCACAACACGTATCACACTCAACAAAACATCACATATTCACCCATAATTCATAAATATTCCTAATAACTTCATTTAAATAAATAATTCTAAAAATCAGGATGTCGCACTTATTGCATTTTCTCTTCATCTTCCACCTCCAACCTATGCATACACACTAATAAATAACACATAATAATCTTTTGTTGGGGTGACATCTAGGAAATGTTTGATAACTTTCAATTAAGTTCTTGTGTAACCCAGAATATTGGGTTAAGATTTTCAGGGGCTTTCATCTGAAAAAAATTTGGGTTTGTCCTCTGAAATCGTTGATAGATTTGAGGGTTTTTGTGCAAGACGTTCAAGAGAGGATTGCAACCTAGTGAAAGCCTTTGGCGATAAAAAACGCAAAAAACCCTTTGGACATAAAGAACACAAAGGAAGTAGCGCAATAAAGGAGAGTCAAATTGAAGTCTTGTGTTGCAATAGGTACAATTGATCGTTTACGAAATCTTTGGAGATAAAGAACGCAAATGAGTAGCGATAGCAACAAGTCAATTGTTATGCTATTGCGTCTTGGACTTGTTAAAGATCAAAAGAAAATAAGGGGTTGAATCAACATCACATAGTTAGGGTTTGTAGGGTTTCTCTTGAACACTTCTCTTGTAATTTTACTTTTTGTAAAGTAAGAAATTACCCTAATTCCAAATTTGGAATTGGGGGAAGACATAGCCTTAGCAAAGACGATTGTCAAACTTCCTAAGAAAATCCTTGTATTGCTCTCTCTTTCTCTATCTCTATCTCTCTACCTATCTCTCTACCTCCATACATCTCTCTCTCTCTCTCTCTCTCTCTCTCTCTATATATATATATATATATATATATATATATATATATATATATATATATATATTTATCTATCTCTTATTTTTTACCTGCTTTATATGTGTAGTTATGCAATTTGTTGAATTTCATTGTTTAATTGATGGACTTTGTTTAGTTGAATTTCGTTATGTGCTTGTTTTTGTTTTGAATTGGTTATTGATTATGTTTTAATCACTTTTGATTATAAGTTCTTTTTCATATCAACAAAATTAAAAACATATATATATGAAAATTCGTTCGCACACCAAGTGTTTGACAAATTGCATTGTTCTAATTTTTTTTAATTTCATTGTTCTATTAATTGAGATATTATTATGTTAATTAATTCTATCATTATCTTAATTCTATATGGCTTGTGGATATGTGAATCTCTAATAACTAGGTTCGTTTAGACTACTATTTTGATCCAGGCCAAAAACATTTTGATCAACATTTTTTTTCTAATAAGTTTTTAAGTAACCATTTTTTATAGGTGATTTTTAATTAGGGATCTATTCAACCCCCTCCAAATAATTAGTCGTAGTCTAACAACTGTTTTGGTTGTAATTTATATTCTAAATAGGTGCCCTACCAAGAAATTGAAGAATAAGGTTCCTAAAGAAGTGTGGAGTGGAAAACGACCATCAGTAAGACATTTAATGGTGTTTGAATCTATGTGTTACAAGCATGTTCCTGATGCAAGAAAAAGGAAGCTTTATGACAATAATTAACCTATGATTCTTGTAGGATATTATAAAACAGGTACATACAGGTTATTCAATCCACCTAATGAGAAGATTGTGTTACTTGCAAATGCTTAACCAATAAACTATAGTGAGGCTTTGAAGATTAGACATCAAAAGTATCCTATGGTAAAATATTTATAAGAAATCGAAAGAAACAACACATGGGAGCTAGTCGAATTGCTAACACATACAAAATCTATCGAAGTAAAGTGTGTGTTAAGTGGAAACACAATGTTGATAGGTCGATAGAAAAAGATAAAGAAAAATTAGTAGGTCGAGGTTTTCTTCAAAGAGCACGACTCGACTACTCTGAATTATTTTCTCCAGTATCAAGATTAGAGATTGTTCGACTAGTAGTAGCATTGGTATACAACTAAGGTTGGTTGACATTTCACATAGATGTGAAATTAGCATTTCTGAATGGTCCTTTGGACGAAGAGGATTATGTGACACGACCTTCAGGGTTTGTGATTAAGAAGGAAGCGAGTAAAGTATATAAGTTGCACAAAGCGCACTATGACCTCAAGCAGACACCTAGAGCATGAAACAAGTAGTTTGACTCGTACTTAGTTGAATTGGAATTTGTAAAATGTAGGTTTGAGAATGGAGTTTATGTACAGGTTATAGCATAAGATATAACAAACATGTGCTTATATGTCGATGACTTGCTAGTAACTGGAAATAACTTGGAAAACTTGTCGAAGTTCAAAGAGCTAATGAAGAGGGAATTTGAAATGTCGGATATGGGAAAATTGTCTTATTTCCTAGGAAAGGAGTTTCAAATTTCGAAATAAGGTATGATGCGACATCAAAGAAAGTATATCAAAGAGATACTCAAGAGATTGATGATATATGATTTGAATTATGCATTCTCACATGTCAAACCAAGTGCGAAGTTGGAGAATAATAAAGACAGAGACAGAAGTCGATGTAACTTTGTTCAAGAAAATTGTGAGATCTATGAGGTATAAATGCAACCGTCAACATGATATAGGTTTCACAGTCATACTAGTGAGAAGATACATGAGTGAACTAAGAGTGTTTCACATGAAGGCTGTAAGAATAATTATGAGATACTTAAAAGGATCGATAGACTATAGAATTCTATTTCGACGAGACTCTAAAGGAAAATAAGCAACAACTAATTGTTTTACAAATGTTGATTAGTGTGGAGATGAACAAAATCAAAGAAGCACAACTGAATATTTCTTTCAAGTCTTTGGGGCCCTAATCTCATGGTTCTCAAAAAAGAAACCTGTGGTGGTATTATAATTGTGTGAAGCTGAATATATAGCAAGTTCCTATACTGCATGTCAAGCAATTTGGATCAGATCGGTACTTGAAGAAATGAAGGTTGAAGTGAAGAAATCTCTTATAATGCAAATTGACAACAAGTCATCCATAAATTTGTCAAAGAATCTAATTATGCATGGAAGAAGTAAGCATATTGAAGCTAGATTTCACTTCTTGAGGGAAAAGGTAAAGGTGAATTAGCTATATAAGGAAGACCTATATAAATAAATTTAAATAATTTCATTATTATAATTATATTGTATTTTGTACTTTGAATTAAAATACAAAAAAAAAAACTTTGTTATCTTGAAGAACTTATTAGAATAGGCAAAAAAAATCCGACGAACTTTGTCATAAGTTATTTTTCATAAGTTTTCTTAAACAAATAGCCTCACAATACCTACGCTAATAGGTAAGCTCAAATAAGTCAATGAAAACAAACTTTAGTACCATTGATTTTTTAGTTTCTTAGTGTATAAAAACATTAATTGAGTTAAGGCTAAATTATATTTTTGGTCCCCCTATTTTAGTATTTTCACGATTTTAGTCCCCCTATTTTATTTTTAAATATTTTTGGTCCCCATTCCCATTTTGACTACAAAAAACGACTATGTTTCACTTTTTAAAATAAAATTTTTTTCTTCCTTGTAATTGTATAATGCACAACTGAAATCACTAGGGGGACCAAAAGTGTTTAAAAACAAAATAGGGGAACGAAAATCGTGAAAACACTAAAATAGGGGGACCAAAACTGTAATTTAGCCTTGAATTAATTATTTACATATTTCAAATAAATAGGCTTTTAATTAGTCTAGCAGACCAATTAGGCCTTCAAAAAGGTCAGGCTCAAGCCCCAAAATAATCCTATGATAGGTCACATGCCAGACTTAGGATTTGATATTTTTAGCAGTTGGCAATAACTCAAGTCAAAAATAAAATCCTTATTCTTTACTCTCTCTCTCTCTCTCTCTCTCTCTCTCTCTCTCTCTCCTCACTAAGAGTGACTCACGTACTAATAATAGAAATCAAAATAATTACAAAGTTTTTTAGATAAACTAATATATTGAAGTATGTTTTAAAAACTTGACTGATGAAGCAAATTATTTTCTTATATTGCTAGAAATTAAAACTCCATAAAGTAATAGAAACGTCGATGAAAGATGGTTGTGCCATGAGGAAGGTTTGGCAGGTGTCGGTCATCAATGAGGTTGATAGTCGTATGACGATGGTTAAACGAGTGATCAGAAGCTGGCGAAGGCACTAAAGTAGAAGTGGAGGCGGTCTGGTGGTCATTGAAGGGCGGGGGAGTCCAATAAGTCGATCAGAGGCAACAAAGGTCTGATGAAAGGCATCAAAGAGTTAAACAGTAATTCAAATGCATCAAACTTCGAGTCTGGTTTAGTCAGTTCACTATTTTGATCTGTAGATTTGTTGGTTGATTTATTGTATTTTTTTTCCATTGAGATCTATTGAATTTCTGACGTTATAAATATGTATCAATATCATTCTTATCTTAACATCTTTCATAAATTTTTAGCCACCAAGAAAGAGAAGAGTTAAAATCCTATTTCAAAATCTTATCTCTAAAGATATCTAAGGGGATTGAGAACTAATTTTAAATATCTTAACCTTGTCTCATTCATATATAGATAGTTGGAGAGAGGATAAAGAATTTAGACAAAAATATATATTTGTTTTGGAAAACTCGAGTGATTATTAATTTCTTATAACTTAATTAATAATTTTTTAAACAATTTTTAGAAGTATATTAAATTAGAGAGATGTTTTTTTTCTCATATATAGATCATTTAATCGAAGTAAATTAAATAAATTATTTTATTTTTGTATTATATCATTTACTTTGTTGTTTACACACTCCCATCATCATTATAAATAAATAAATTGATTTTTTTATTCATTTGAATATCTAATTTAAATAGTTCAAATACATCACTTAATGAATGAATTAAAAAAGAAAATATTAACATGTGTTCTGAGAGCACAATTTAAAAAATTATTTGTAAAAACATTTTTTTTAAACGTGTGCAATTAGTATTTTATGTTTTTATTATATTTAATTATATTTAAATTTTGATAATTATAATATCATTAACATATATCCTTAGGACACGTTAGCGTGTCCCATTAAATAAAACTTAAAGATGTCATATTTAACTTAATTATCATCATTTATAACATATTATCAAGTTGTTTGAAATTATTTATTTTAATTGTAGTTAGTCTATTTCCAAATTTCTTGAACTCTAAATTATTATATGCTACATAATTTGAATTATTCGGTTAGTTTTTAAAACCAACCATAACTATTTCTCTTTTAAAGGTCGAGTAAATGCATTTTCAAAGTTTAAGTTGGAGTCCCAATAACACCACCAACCACTATTCATTCAACTTCAACATCTCCATGAAACAACCTTACCTACTATTCTGTTAAAATCATTTATTTCGGAATAACTCACAAACTTGTACTATCATTTGTTTTAGCAGTTGGGCCCTCCCCTTCTTCTCACTGTTTTGCTAAATCTTTCGTTTTCGAATGATGTTACTTTTCATACAAATACATTCTAATGCAAGTCCTCGTTTGAATACATAATTTACTCAACTTTCTCATTAAGGTTTGCAAGAATGGACAACTCAACTATTCATCACTTGTCATCACGATTTAAGGATGTGTACGACAGTCTACCACATAGAACTTAACATTTTTTTTAATAAAACTACAGTATTCACGATTAACTTACAATTAAATGAAATCTCTTAAAAATATTTCACAGATAAATGACTTACGCATGGCAGTTCAAATTAATAATAACATTGAATCAACGACAGGTGAGGTGAGGTAGAAATGTATTATCTGGGTCTAAATGTTGGGCATGTGCATAGGTCACTAGACTCTACTTTACTGAAGGACAACCTGTGACCTTGATATTTGTGGACCACATAAATGTTTTCTGCTCTTTCTTGCCACACAATTAAATTGTTGAAGCTTTTAGAAAGGAATCAAAATGTGAGTAACATATATAGAAAGAAGAAAAGAAGATGACTTAGAAACTGCAAATCTGTAAACCAGATTGATTTTAATGTTTGCAGATACGCTCTATATCTTTCATTTCTTGGAATTATTCTGCTACATATAATATGCATTATAGGATCAACCATGACTTAGAATCACATTATGGTGTTTGGTTTTGACAAAAAAAATATTTCTCCTTAGGCAATTTATTTTCTTAGATTTATTGATTATTAAATTTGTTTCTTCTTTTATGTATTGTTTTTACCCGGAATCGAACTTAGTATTCTTCGAACGTTCGTTCCTTAATTGAAGTTTGTTTATCACTCAAATCCAAATATTAGTTTATTGTGCCATATCATCTTTGTTAATTATTGATGTATTCTAACTCAAAGAGCAAGAGTTAGTTGCTCAAAATAATCTCTCGATTGTCTTAGACATGGAGGAGTGTTTTTGGAGAGATAAATATAGGATCAAATGCCTAGTCTGGTTACTTAGGAGTAACCATGTGTCATTCAAGGGAGACATATTCATGACTGTATTGGTTTGACTTCTAAAGCAACTAATTTGTTAGATTCAAGATTGGTGCCGTAATTTGGCCGTTAAGGTGGACATCACAAAGGCGTTCGATACGCTCAACTGGTAGTTTCTTTTGAAAGTTCTTTAGAAATTTGGTTTTAACAATAAATTATGTTCGTAAATAAGCAGCATTCTTCATTCGACGCATTTGTCTATTAATATCAACGTGGTTCTGCATGGTTACTTTAATTGGTTCAGTGAAGTCCGGCAAGGCGATCCGCTCTCTCTGCTATTGTTTTGTCTAGCTAAAGATGAGCTGAGCAGGAAGATTCTTCAATTAGTTTCCTCTAAATAGCTGAACCTAATTGTTGGGCCTAGGAATATTAAAGTTCACTTTCATATGCTTTACGCACGCTATTACGGAAAATACCTTCGATAACACAATATTACTATGACCATTTATCTATCATTGTCATATTTTATTTTTTACGCGTATTTTTTAAAATTTTATTAAGAAACTTTTCACCATGGTTCCTTTAAAGAAACGTTGTCATATAACTTAAGTGACAATATTCGAATCCCAACCACAATATTTTTCTATTTTTTCAGTAAAATTAATTGTGTGTTCCATAACATTTATTTTTATTTAAAAATTGAAAATGTAACAATTACAGTTGTTTCTATCCACTGTGGTTATTGTTGGATATCCACCAAAACTCATGATAAATTTCTATCAATCTTAATGAAAAAGATTGATATCACTTTATAATAACGATGAGCAATATAAAAGAAAAAAAAAGAAGAACAATGAATATTTGCAGATTAACTCTCTGGTCACAAGCTGTGGAAAACTTTATTATTCACTTTGCAACCGCAAAATACTGTGAATTAATTGATTAGAAAAAATAGGGGTTACTCCCTCTATTTATAGATTTAGGTTAGCTAATGCCCAAAACTATAAAAGCCCAAAATACCTATTTTCGAGTTAAATCAATCTATTTTATTTTAGATCTCAATCATATCTATCTAAAACTAAAATCAAAACTATGTGTAGCCTGCTTCGATACAAAAGCTCTTCAACTGGGCAATGGTTTCCTTTGAGCAACCTATTTCGACTACCTCTAACTCTTCGACACACACACATAGTTTTGACTATACAATTTAACATACCCCCTAATTCATTGTGTCTAAACTATCTATATTCATTATAGCTCCTAGTCTTCCAAATATTTCAACATGCACTCCTTTCGCCACGATGTGTCCAATCTAATTCCCATTTCTGCAATGTTTCAAGTTCATCTTCACATTTGCTACCTGCTCTCAAATAAAGCGGATCCTCATTTTGATGTACTTGCTTCGACCGTGTTTTATTGGGTTCTTTTCCAGGTTGGTAGTTGTCATGTTGTCGATCTTCATGGTAATTGTTCCATGATCTTTACCTGTAATCTCTTCGACCAAGTTCACCATCCATGTTGATTGATATGCACAAAGAGAAGCAACTATGTATTCTGCTTGGCATGATGATAATTCCACCACTGGTTCCTTTCTCGAATTCCAAGCAACTAGTACACCACCTAACATAAACACATATCCTGTTGTGGATTTTCGATCCTCAACATCACTACACCAGCTTGAATCTGTGTACCCCACTAACTTGTACTCTTTTCCTTTATCTGCTGTTGAAAATAAAATTCCATAGTCGAGAGTTCCTTTTAGATACATCAATATCCTATTCGTTGCTTCTAGGTGTGTTACCTTTCGCTTCTTCATGGATCTACTTACCATACCTATATTGTATGCTAAGTAAGGCCTCGTGTGACGAAGGTACCTCAGTGACCCAATAAGTCATTTGTAATGGGTTGAGTCGACATCATCTTCTTCTGAAACTTTCGACAGTTATAGTCTTGGTTCTACAGGGGTCGAAGTCGAGTTGCATTCTTCCATCTCAAATCTCTTGAGAATTTCTCCTACATATTTTCTTTGATAGATCATTAAACCTCTACTAATCTTATATAATTTGATGCTAAGGAAATATGAAATATCATCCAGATCAGACATTTCGAATTCCTTACTAAGATCACCTTTGAAGTCTTCAACCTCCTTCTGGCAGCTACTTGTTATCAACAAGTCATCGACATAGATACATAGTATAAGCAATTCAATATTGCTTCTTCTTACATATACTCCATGTTCAGTTTTACACTTCATAAATTCTTTTTCTCTTTGAAAACTCTAAATCTTCTTATTTCAAGCTCTTGGAGCTTGTTTCAATCCATACAATGCTTTATGAAGCCTGTACACCTTTCTCTGTTCGTCATCTTTTAAAAACTTAACCAATTGTTTAACATAAACTTCTTCATCTAATGGTCCATTCAGGAATGTTCACACTTCATGTCCATCTGACATATGTGCCAACTGTTTATTTTTGCTAAACCAACAACCAACCTGATTTTTTTGATCCTAACCATAGGTGCAAAAACCTCATCGAAGTCAATTCCTTCTTTTGGAGAAATCCTTTCTCCATTAGCCTTCCTTTGTGTCGAGTTACTCAAGTTTTTCCATTTCCCCACTAAACAACACAACTGTATCAGGGTCAACTGATTTAGTATTTCTACCTATTCCCCAGACCACACCAGTGAGTCTAGAGCTTGAGTTGGCTACGAATGTTATTCCGAGCACAGTGATACCTCGATTTGGTACTGCTAACCCCCCTTATAGAATTTTGTATTCCTTAATGTCGGTATATCAGTCGACTTCAAGTGGAGCAGTGGTGTCAGATAACGCGGAAAATATGAATTCTCCTTTACAAGGATCTGTAGCAGGGGAAATAGGGGAATGCCTGCGCAACAACTACTGTCGCCTCTAACTAACACTTCGGTGGCGGTGTTGAGGAAACAAATGGATGATAGCAATCATGAGTCATTCAATATGTTGACTAACCAAATGGGTAATGTATTTAACCCCATAATGCAAGAGTCGGCTGAGACTAATAGACAGTCCGCTGAAACAAATCGACAGGTGATTGCCCAATTAACACGCCTGCTTAATTTTTTGGGTGCTCCTAGTGCCTATTCGACAGGTGCCGCCTGTTCGACTAGATCCCCCTGGTCAAGTGGACATGGGGGAAATAGAAGATGAAATTGTTCATCAAGGAGAAGTTATAGGGCCTCATAGGAATGTTGTTGTCGAACCCCCTAGTGTATTAGTTAATCGACAACAAGAGGCTGATCAAATTCTCGATCAAATTCGACAAGAAGATTTAGCTATTGAAAATAATCTAACTAGCATTGTCGAGAGAATTATGGCTAGGAACGGTATGAATACCACACTCCAAAGGCCAACATATTCGCCCCCTTTTGTCTGAGTATATTTTACAGACCTGAAAACCCTAGAGGGAGGAAAATTCCTAAATATACTAAGTTCGGAGGTGAGTCTGGTGAATCGATAGTCAAGCATATTGCTAGGTATTTAACAGAATCTGGTGATATGGAGAATAATGAGAACCTAAGGGTAAAGCATTTTCCTTCGTCTCTCACTAAGGAAGTCTTCACGTGGTTTACCACATTACCTCCTAATTCAATTGATTCATGGACTAAGTTAGAAAAGCTTTTTCATGAACAATTTTATGAGGGACATTCGAAAATTAGTTTGGTCGAGTTATCAAACGTCAAGAGGATATTTGCTGAGACCATAGATGATTATCTAAATCGATTTAGGTCATTAAAGGTGAGATATTTTACCCAAGTGCCAGAATATGAACTTGTTCAAATGGCTGCTGGAGGATTAGATTATTCTATTAGAAAGAAAATCGACCCAACTTTTGTTAAGAGTATGTCACAACTAGCTGATAGAATTTTACATCTTGAGTGTCTATGGCTAGAAAAGGTTAGGCATACTAAGGCTAAGGCTAAGAAAGAAAAAGTAGCCTATATTGATTATGATGATACATATCCCATATACGAGGCCGACTATATCTCGTCGACTGAGGCAAATGTTGATGTGGCTGAAATGAAGCCAGGGCATGCGTATGAATGTAAATCTTTGTTTCCTTCTAAAGGGAAAAATACTGTTGTCAAAAACAATTCTAAATTTCTTGCAAAAACTTATACCTTTGATGTTTCTAATTGTGAAGAAATTTTTAATTTGTTAGTTAAAGATGGTCAAATTTTAGTTCCTCATAATGCTAAAATGCCACATTAGAACAACGACAGAAAATAGGTTTTTGTAAATATCATAACTATCTTGGTCACACAACCTCTCATTGTTTTTTTTCTCAGGGATCTTGTGCAGAAATCGCTGCAAGAGGGTCGCCTGAAATCCGCTGCCAGAAAGATGATGATCGACAATGATCCTCTTAGACATTAGGAGGCTCTATTCGCTGAACCTATTGAGATTAATATGGTCGAGATCACTAAATTTCCAGACAACATGGTCGAAGAGAGAACATGGGAGAATGTTGATGTCGGCTTAGCTGAAGCTGATGTTTACCCTAGATCAGATGAGGACTTGATGGATTTCCTATACCGCTGCAAAAACAAGGGCTCGATAGTTTATTTATGCCCTAGGTGCGGGGCTTTGACTAACAAAGTTACAGCTGGGAATTTTCAAAAGTTGCAATTAAGGAAAGGCAAAGCCAAAGTCCACAACCAAAGGTTCCCTAATCCAAGGGATCCTAGGAGAAACATATGGAACTCTCAAGCAAAGTCAAAGAGTTTCATACCTTCTGCTGCTGCTCCTAGAGGCACATGGATTAAGCCTCAAGGGAAAATGGAGGCATCAAATGCTGATGCTGCTGCAAGGGATCCAAAGAGAAAGTTGGCTATAAGTTACCGAAATGAGTTCACATCAAAGCGGAAGAGCCACATATCTGAGAATTATATGGGAAATAATACCATGAGTAGAACTCAGTGGAGGCATTTTCAACGCAAGAAGAAGGCTGAAAGATAAGTCGAAGTTGTTGCTAGACAAGTTTCCATAAACAAAGTCAGCAACCAGAAACAATATAGGGTAAAAGTCGACCCTGCTGTCAAAGCATAAATCAAAGAGTTTGTGAACCGACCGGTTGCTAACTGTTCTGAAGAAGCAACTGATGAATTTGCTTCTGAATCAGAAGAGAGCCTCGACATCTTGGTTTATATGTCCCTACAAGTGAGCTGCATTCCATTGTGAAACCTTAGCCATTTAGAGGATGGGCTTTAGATGTCATTGGAGAAATAAAACCAGCTTCATCAAGACAACAAAGATACATATTAGTCGGTATTGATTATTTTACAAAATGGGTTGAGTTTGTGGCCTTGACAAATGTCGACCAAGAAGTTGTTATTGATTTTATTCAAAATCATATCATATGTCGGTTTGGGCTTCCATAAACAATTACAACTGACCAAGGATCAGTGTTTACTGGGAAAAAAATGCAATGATTTACGTAAGAAGTTGGGATTAAATTATTAACTTCTACTCCCTACTATGCTCAAGCAAACGACCAAGTTGAAGCGTCCAATAAGGTGATAATTAGCTTAATTAAGAAGCATGTAGAAAAGAAGCCAAGAAATTGGCATAAAACACTTGATCAAGTTTTATGGGCATGTAGGACTTCTCCCAAAGAAGCAATAGGAGCTACCCCATTCCGACTTGCTTATGGACACGATGTTACGTTGCCTGTTGAGGTACATGCTTAATATGTAAGAATTCAAAGACAACATGAAATACCATCTGAAGATTATTGAAAAATGATGGCAGACGAACTAGTCGACTTAGATGAAGAAAGGGTGCTAGCTCTTAATTCGTTGAGGAGACAAAAGGAAAGAGTTGCCAGAGCCTACAATAAAAAGGTGAAAGATAAGGTATTTGATGTCGATCACCTAGTTTGGAAAGTGATATTACCTATGGACAAGAGTGATAGAGTGTTAGGAAAATGGTCCCCAAATTGGGAAGGACCTTTTAAAATAATTCAAGCATTTTCAAACAACGCTTATGAACTTGAAGAATTAGCCCCTGAGTGACGAATTTTAAGGGTAAATGGTAAGTACTTAAAAAAGTACAAACTTATTCTTCAAGAAGTTACAACTTCGACATAGTAAATATTTGTCGAACAAAAGCTCGAGAGAGTTATGTCGAAACCAGCAAATCAGGCATGCATAAGATGTGTGGAAAAGATAAAAATGTAAAGCAAAAAATTAAAGCATTACATTAAAATCGGCCAGAAAGCCATTGTTCAAACTTTACATAAGGAAAAAGGCCATAAGATAATGGTTACACTAATCATAAATGTTGGAATTTGTTCTGGAAATAACTTAGTTCACTACGAATTCATACAACATGATTTTCAAAGCTTTTTGCTCTCGCCCTAAGCGCCACTACCTCTACTTCGATTTTAGAGGTAGCTGTACTAACTGAAGGCTTGGAAAAACACATAGAAGGGGGTGGGGTTGAATAAGTATTTCTTTTATTTAAACCTTTTACCCAAACAACAAATAAAATACTCAGTTATTTTTATCCTGGTTCGTTTGACACTCAAACTACTCTAGTCGACCCGCCAAGGTGATTTCGCCTCTCTCAACGAGGACTTAATCCACTATAATCAACGATTACAGATTGAACTACCTAACCGGTGTGACTAACTTCCTCTAAGAATCACTAGTCCTAGCCCTCTCAAGAACACTGACCCAACTGGTCTTTCTCAAGGAACAAACCGCACAACCACCGTTGTGACTAACACCTCTAAGACTCAACTAGTCCTAGCCCGCTCAAGAATTCAAACCTAAACTGGTCTTCTCAAGGAACAACTATCAGAATGCTAGATTCTGACTGACTGTGTACCAAAGTGCTTCTAGAAAAGTTGTTCTTCACTAAGTGATGTTTACACAAAAATTAAGCTCAATGAATAGTAAACTACTTTACAAAGATTGACTTTTTATTTGGCAGCGTTAGTTTACTTAGAACAACTTTCTGTAGGTTGCTAGAAGATGTTTGTTGAAAGTTCTTGTGAAAAATAATGTTGTTCGTTCAGACAACATGAGTTCTTGTGAATTGTTGTACAAAACTTGCGTAAGCTCTTTGAGAATTGTTGTTTTCCTTCTTTGAAAATGAATCTTTAAATAATGCTTCTAGATTCTTCCCGTTGCCTGTAGCGTGTCTTGAAGAATGGAAAATGTAATAATGACTCTATTGTAGCCTTCACGTGATTTTACTTGGCTTCTATCTTCACGTGATTTGTTTAGTCTTTAACGTAAATAGCTTGCTAAATATTTCTTGGAAGTTGAACCACTCAAGTATTTCTTCTCTCCGCTCAGTGGGTCAAATTTACTGTTTGCAGATTTTATCTTTTAGAAGATACCGTTCATATTCAAAAGATCTTCTAGATATTTCTTCATCAGAACTTCTGTTGGTGCTTCCATCAGAAGTTTACTTTGCTTGCTTCTATTAGAGTTTACTTCTATCAGAAGTTGTCCTGTTCTTGCTTCTATCAGAAGTTCATTGATCTTCCTTCTATCAGAAGTTGCGTTGTTCTTTCTTCTATCAGAAGTTACGCTATTCTTGCTTCTATCAGAAGCTGCATTGTGCTTGCTTCCATCAAAACCTGCGTTATACTAGCTTCTCTGTTGTGCTTGCTTCTGCTTCTGTGTTGTGCTTGCTTCTACTTCTGTGTTGTGCTTGCTTCTACATTTGTGTTTTGCTTGCTTCTGCTTCTGTGTTGTGCTTGCTTCTGCTTTTGTGTTGTGCTTGCTTCTGCTTCTTTGTTGTGCTTGCTTCTGCTTTTATGTTGTGCTTGACCAGAAGTTCTATTCTCATCAGAACTTCTAATACTTCATCTTCTGTAAGCCTTGTTATATATATCCAGAACATATTATTGGTGCTTTTCATCAGAGGTTGCGCTTTTCTAGCTTCCATCATAAGTTGAATTTTATCTTTTACTTCAGAAGCTTTCTAGGTAGCATGTCTTCCAGAAGTTCTCGCTCAGAACTTCTAAAGCGTGTTTCTACTTTGACCGTGCTTTGTCTTATTCACACTTCTAGTACGTGTTTCTTTTCAGCAATTCCTTTTAGCGTGCTTTGTCCAGATGTTCTTTTCTCATTAGAACTTTTAATACTTCAACTTCTGCTTAGCATGATATTTTCAATTTTTGCATTAGAGTCAGAACACCTTCTGAAATAAAACATTGTACACATCAGAGTATCAAAATTTAGTTTGCTTGGTATCATGAAAACTTTTAATATATTATTAGGAATAAACTTTGTTTTAACAAAAATCATATTTATTCATACAAAATTTATTTCATTCATACAAAATTTATTATGTTTGTTATCATCAAAATATTGATATATTATTAGAAACAAACTTTTGTTCTAACAATCTCCCCATTTTTGATGATGACAAAACTATCTAGATTTTGATTTAAGAAATTTTGTATTTGTAAAAAAAATATCTCCCCCTAAGATTTATAATCTCCCCCTGAAATTAATAGTCTCCCCCTGAACTAAATATTGAAAAGAAAAAAATGCAAGGTAGAACTTTCCGGAGTTTTTCTTTTCTTCCAGAGTTTACTTCTCAGAGTTTGAGCTTCCAGAGTTTGCTTCTCAAAGTTTTGCTTTTCTGTATCACTTAGAAGCAAAGAAAATGTACACTTGTATATTTTGTTAGAAATGTTTGACATTTTGTTCCAGCAACATGTTATAGTGAATTATTTCAAAATCTCAGTTTTCTCCCCCTTTTTGTCATAATCAAAAATTCATTAAAAAATGTAAAGTGAAATGAAGTTCTGATGACTTTTAAAAAATAGATTCTGAAGTTTTGTTTCAAACCAAAATATTTAAAAATTTAATAGCAAAGTAGTCATCACTCATAAGTAGCTTCTGACACTGGAGGAATTTCTTGAGATTTAAAAAAATCAATAGTTACTAAGAATTTCTTGTCAATAGCTAACACGTATGTATAAGTAACCTATCAGAAGCTTTTGAACACGTGTTCAACTTCTGGGTTACAGCGTTAATGCTGTTTTACTATAATGAACTTCTGACCATAATCAGAACTTGAAACGTTTGAAGGTTTCTGAACTAGATATGGTTTCTAACTTAACATCTCTTCTCACTTCTGAAGAGTTAATTAATTAGATGTTCATTTAACAGAGAACTTCTGACTAAAATTGATATTGAATGGAATTTCAGGGCAATTTTCCATACTTAAATTTTTCAAAATAAATTTAAAACTATCTTCAGAAAGTGGTTCTGTAAAAATGTCAGCCCGTTGATGGTCTGTATCAACAAAGTTTAAATATAACATTTCTTTCTGAATATAGTCCCTAATGAAACGATGTTTAATTTCAATGTGTTTTTCCTTTGAGTGTAAAATAGGATTTTTAGAAAGGCAAATAGCAGAAGTCTTGCCATAGAAGATAGGAATCTTACTCTCATACAGTTGGTAATCTTCTAATTGACTCTTCATCCAGAGCATCTGGGTACTGCAGCCAGCAGCAACAATGTATTCTGCTTCTGTTGTTTAAAGTGCTATAGTGGCTTGCTTCTTGTTGTACCATGATATCAAGTTGTTGCCCAAAAATTGACAACTTCCAAAAGTGCTTTTACGTTCCACTCTATCTCCAGCAAAGTCAACATCGCAAAATCCAACTAAATTGAAATATTTGGATTTTCTGTAACACAATCCAACATTAGTAGTACCTTTAAGATACCTTAGAATTCTCTTAACAGCAGTTAAGTGAGATTCTCTAGGATCTGACTCGAATCTAGCACATAAACATACACTGAACATAATATCTGGTCTAGATGCAGTTAGATATAGAAGAGAGCCAATCATACCTCTATAGAGCTTCTGATCTACCTTCTTACTTACCTCATATTTTCCTAAGATGCATGTCGGGTGAATTGGAGTCTTTGCTTATTTACTTTCTGACAGCTGGAATTTCTTCAGAAGTTCCTTCACATACTTTGTTTGATGTATGTAGGTACCTTCTGAGCATTGATTGATTTGAATTCCCAGAAAGAATTTTAACTCCCCCATCATGCTCATTTCAAATTCTGTCTGCATGGAATTAGAAAATTCTCTTCCAAGAGAGACATTAGAAGTTCCAAAAATAATATCATCAACATATATCTGGCAGATTAAAATGTCATTTTTAAAATTTTTTCTGAATAAGGTTGTGTCCACTTTGCCTCTGGTATAGCCTTTTTCTAGAAGAAAATTACAAACGCGCTCATACCAAGCTCTGGGAGCTTGTTTTAAACCATAAATAGATTTTTTAATTTAAACACATGTTCTGGAAATTTTGAATCTTCAAATCCAGGAGGTTGACGGACATAAACTTCTTCTTCTATATATCCATTTAAAAATGCACTTTTAACATCCATTTGATATAGAGTAATATTGTTTTGTACATCAAAAGAAATTAATAATCTAATGGATTCTAACTTGGCAACTGGAGCAAAGGTTTCATTATAATCAATACCTTCTTGCTGACTATACCCTTGTGCAACCAATCGTGCTTTGTTTCTGGCAACTTCTCCTTGCTCATTTAGCTTGTTTCTGAACACCCACTTAGTTCCAATAATGTTAAATCCTTTTGGTTTTGGAACTAAATCTCATACGTCATTTATGGAGAATTGGTTGAGTTCTTCTTCCATAGCTATAATCCAATCATTATCTTCCAGAGCTTCATCTATAGAAGTTGGTTCAATCATGGAAACTAGTCCAAATAGTGATTCTTCATTTCTTTTAAGGGTGGATCTAGTTCTGATAGGGTCATTTTTCTTTCCAATAATGACATCTTCTGGATGAGCAGAAATGATTCTTGGATATTTCTATGGAGAGTTTCTTCAAAGGTTCTGACGTTGTTCATATTTTCTTCAGAAGTCAGAACTTCTGTGTTATGTTTCTGTTCAGAATCTCCAGAAGTTGACATGTGAACTTCTGAGTTTTCCTTCTGAGTTGTTCCGTCAGAGTTTGGCAATGGAACTTCTGTACCTGCATCATTTTCAATTTGCTTTGGCATTTGCTGGCCAAGCTTATCATCAAATCTTACTTTTATTCATTCCTCCACAATCATGGTTTCTGTGTTGTACACTCTATAGCCTTTAGAGCGTTCAGAGTATCCAAGTAGAACACACTTCTGAGCTTTAGAATCAAACTTGTTCAGATTATCTTTTGTGTTAAGAATATAACACGTGCATCTAAATGGATGAAAATATGAAATGTTGGGCTTTCTATTTTTCCACAATTCATAAGCAGTCTTTTCAAGAATAGGTATAATAGAAACTCTATTTTGAATGTAACATGCTGTGTTCACAGCTTCTGCCCAAAAATGTTTAGCCATATTAGTTTCATTAATCATGGTTCTGGATATTTCTTGTAAAGTCCTATTTTTTCTTTCTACAACTCCATTTTGTTGAGGAGTTCTAGGAAAAGAGAAATCATGTGAAATGTCATTTTCTTTAAAATAATCTTCAAAAAATTGGTTTTTAAATTCACCACCATGATCACTTCTAAATTTTATGATTTTAAATTCTTTTTAATTTTGAATTTGATTGCAGAAGTCAAAGAACACAGAATGTGGCTCATCCTTGTGTTTCAAAAATTTTACCCATGTCCATTTGTTGTAGTCATCTACAATAACCAATCCATACTTCTTGCCTCTGATGGATGCGGTTTTTACTCGTCCAAATAAATCAATGTGCAGAAATTCTAATGGCCTAGAGGAAGAGACAACATTTTTTGGTTTAAAAGATGGTTTTGAAAGTTTCCCTATCTGACAGGCTTCACACAGAACTTCTGAGTTGAACTTCAAATTTGGAAGTCCTCTGACCAGATTGAGTTTGTTAATTTGAGACATTTTTCTCATGCTAACATGTCCCAATCTTTTGTGCCAGACCCATTGTTCATCATGAAGGTCAGAAGGCATTTTACATTCTGGAATTTTAAATCTGAAAGATTAATTTTATAAATGTTGTTCTTTCTCTTTCCAGAAAATAGGATTGATCCATCCTTCTGACTAACAGCTTTACAAGACTTTTGATTAAAAATTATATCATAACCATTGTCACTTAATTGACTTATGGGCAATAAATTATGAGCTAATCTTTCTACTAATAAAACATTAGATATGGAAGGGAGGTTACCATTACCAATGGTTCTAGAACCAATTATTTTTCCCTTTTGGTTGTCTCCAAACTTCACGTCTCCTCCAGATTTAAGTTCCAGGTTTTGGAACATATACCTTCTTCCCGTCATGTGACGCGAGCTGCCAAAGTATAGGTACCATGACCGGTGTTTCAGTTTGGCTGTTAAGGATATCTGCAACATAGATTATTTTCTCCTTAGGTACCCATATCCTTCTGGGTCCTTTTTTGTTAGTGTTCCAGAAGTTCTGTTTGAACTTTGGTTTAACATAATACCTTTCAGAGTGTGACATATATTTGTGTGTGTGACCATTGTTCCAGAAGTTTTGTTTGAACTTTGGTTTAAAAAAAACACTTTCAGAGTGTGACGTGTATTTAATATCGTGTGTGTGACCATACTTAAATTCTTTGTGTAAAGGTTTGTACGTGATTTTCATTTCATCAACACATTTTGGTTTATAAATTTCTTTCCCTATGGAAGTTTTATATCCTAAACCATTTCTGTTGTTTCTAGAAACTCCATAAATCATAGAAGCCATCTTGCTTCTGTCTATGCTACTAGCTTGAAACTTCTGAAAGCTGTAGTCATATTCTTTCAAAATATTTTTTGAACTTTAAGCATCTTCTGAGCTGGGAATTTTTTGAGAATTTTGAAAATCATTTTTAAGTTTAATATTATTTTCTTTCAGCTCACAATTTTCTAACTTAAGTTGCTCAATTTCTGATACAAGATTCTTTCTGAGTTTCTTGTATTTAATTTTGAGTTGACTATAATTTTCCAGAAGTTCTGACAGACTAGCTTCTAACTCATTTCTAGTAAGTTCAGAAAATACCTCTTTTGACTGAGAGTCCGAGGCAGAGTCATCTACTATAGTTGCCATGAAAGCAAGGTTTGCACGTTCATCTTCTGACTCGGTTTCAACTTCAGAGGATTCTGAGTCATCCCACGTGGCCATCATTCCTCTTATCTTTTCAAACTTTTTCTTTGGTTTTTCTTTTTGAACGTTGGGGCATTCGCTTCTGACATGTCTCATTTCTTTGCATTCGTAGCACTGGATGCTTCTCTTGCTGAACCTTTTATTTCCAGAAGATTCACCTTTATCCTCAGATCTTCTGTGGTTCTTGAATTTCTTTTGCCTATATTTCCACATTTTATTTATCCTTCTGGAGATCATGGATAATTCATCTTCTGACTCCGAATCTTCAGAACTTCCATCTTCTACCTGAAAAGTATTAACGTTAGAATTTTGTGGATTTTAATGCAATTGACTTACCATTCTTCTGGGGTTCAAATTCATCCAGTTCAATCTCATGACTCCTCAGAGCGCTAATGAGTTCTTCTAGGGAGATTTCATTTAGATCTTTTGACACTTTGAAGGCAGTCACCATAGGTGCCCATCTTCTGGGAAAGCTTCTAATGATCTTCTTTACATGGTCAGAATTTGTATAGCCTTTATCCAGCACACTTACACCAGCAGTAAGAGTTTGGAACCTTGAGAACATAGCCTCAATTGATTCGCCTTCTTCCATCTTAAATGCCTCGTACTTCTGGATCAGCGCCAGAGCCTTAGTTTCTTTAACTTGAGCGTTCCCTTCATGTGACATTCTGAGTGACTCAAAAATGTCATGTGCTATATCTTTATTTGTGATTTTTTTCACATTTTTGATATAGCACTTAACAGAATGCTTCTGGCCTTGTGGTGATTTTTGTAATCAATCTTTTGTTGTTTCTCTATAGATTTTCTATCCATCTTGTTTCCTTTTGCATCCACTGGATGTTTGTAACCATCCAACACCACATCCCACAGATTGGGATCATAGCCTGAAATAAAACTTTCCAGTATATCCTTCCAATATGCAAAATCTTTTCCATCAAACATTGGAGCTTTTGCATTGTTATTTTCTGTAGCCATCTTGTGTTCTTCCCTTCTGGATCTTTATCTGACACGGTTAAGTGTTTGCACTCAGAACCAAGAGCTCTGATGCCAATTAGAAGGGGGTGAATAATTTTTTCTTTTCTTTAAACCTTTTACCCAAACAACAAATAAAATACTCAGGTATTTTTATCCTAGTTCGTTTGACACTCAAACTACTTCAGTCCACCCGCCAATGTGATTTCGCCTCTCTCAACGAGGACTTAATCCACTATAATCAACGTTACAGATTGCACTACCCAACCGGTGTGACTAACTTCCTCTAAGACTCACTAGTCCTAGCCCTATCAAGAACAACCTCAGGTCTTTCTCAAGGAACAAACCAACCGCTAACACCTCTAAGACTCAACTAGTCTCAAATTCAAACCCTGGTCTTCTCAAGTGTACAAAAGTGCTTCTATAAAAGTTGTTCTTCAATAAGTGACGTTTACACAAAAATTAAGCTGAATGAATAGTAAACTACTTTACAAAGATTGACTTTTTATTTGGCAACGTTAGTTTACTTAGAATAACTTTTTGTAGGTTGCTAGAAGATGTTTGTTGAAAGTTCTTGTGAAATATAATGTTGTTCGTTCAGACAGCGTGAGTTTTTGTGAATTGTTGTACAGAACTTGCGTAAGCTCTTTGAGAATTATTGTTTTCCTTCTTTGAAAATGAATCTTTAAATAATGCTTCTAGATTCTGCCTGTTGCCTGTAGCGTGTCTTGAAGAATGGAAAATGTAATAATGACTCTACTATAGCCTTCACGTGATTTTACTAGGCTTCTATCTTCACGTGATTTGTTTAGTCTTTAACGTAAATAGCTTGCTTAATATTTCTTGGAAGTTTAACCACTCAAGTATTTCTTCTCTTCGCTCAGTGGGTCAAATTTACTGTTTGCAGATTTTATCTTTTAGAAGATACCGTTCATATTCAAAAGATCTTCTAGATATTTCTTCATCAGAACTTCTGTTGGTGCTTCCATCAGAAGTTTACTTTGCTTGCTTCTATTAGAGTTTACTTCTATCAGAAGTTGTCCTGTTCTTGCTTCTATCAGAAGTTCGCTGATCTTCCTTCTATCAGAAGTTACGTTGTACTTGCTTCTATTAGAAGCTGCGCTATTCTTGCTTCTATCCAAAGCTGCGCTGTAGTTGCTTTTGTGCTGTGCTTGCTTCTGCTTCTATGTTATGCTTGCTTCTATATATGTGTTGTGCTCGCTTCTGCTTTTGTGTTGTGCTTGCTTCTGCTTCTGTCATGTGCTTGCTTCTACTTCTTTGTTGTGCTTGCTTCGGCTTATGTGTTGTGCTTCTAATACTTCATCTTCTGTAAGCCTTGTTATATATATCTTCTATTCAGAACATATTATTGGTGCTTTTCATTAGAGGTTTCACATTTATAGCTTCCGTCAAAAGTTGAATTTTATTCTTTTACTTCAGAAGCTTTCTAGGTAGCGTGTTTTCCAGAAGTTCTCGCTCAGAACTTCTAAAGCATGTTTCTAATTTGAGCGTGCTTTGTCTTATTCAAACTTCTAGTACGTGTTTCTTTCAGCTATTCCTTTTAGCGTACTTTGTCCAGAAGTTCTTTTCTCATTAGAACTTCTAATACTTCAACTTCTGCATAGCATGATATTTTCCGTTTTTTCACTAGAGTCAGAACACCTTCTGAAATAAAACATTGTACACATCAGAGTATCAAAATTTATTTTGCTTGTTATCATTAAAACTTTTAATATATTATTAGGAATACATTTTGTTTTAACAAATATCATATTGATTGATACAAAATTTATTTCATTCATACAAAATTTATTATGTTTGTTATCATCAAAACATTGATATATTATTAGAAACAAACATTGTTCTATCATTAACGCCCACAACATCTATGGTCATCTTGTCATTTCTGTTTAAGTCAGAGTGATGACTTGGTTGAGCTCCTCTTCTCGCTTAGTGATAAGTTCCCGTTCTTCGCCTAAAGCGATCATTTCCTTGGAAAATTCGGCCATTCGACTGCGTATTTCAACACATTTTTTCCTGTAGGAGTTAGTTCTTGTCGTTTCTGATAAATTTGTGCCATTAATCCTTCAATTACTTTCTTGGCCTTCACCACCACATCCACATTCCCCTTCACCAAAGCCGGTTTTTCCTCGACCAATGCTTCATTCTTCTTTACACAATTGACATTTTCAAGCAAAGAAAGAAGAATTTTCCCAAATGTTGCCATCATGAGTTTGGATGACTAAGAAATCTCAAGGCCATTTAACTAAGTAGAGCATCTAAAAGCTCTGAGCCAAGAGTTGAGTCTTCAAGGAGCAAGTGAGGCAAATTAGGGCTCAAAGCATGAGTTCAGATTTTGTCAATGAGTTACTTAATCTTTGTAGCCTCAGACCTTAGCTTATCATTGTGAGTATGAGACTGGTCGAAATCAGAAGAGAGAGTATGAGTATTCACAAAGTTGCACAACCTTGATAGTGCTTCAAATGTAGAAGCGTCGATATCTTCTTCAGTCGACACTAGCGAGTCAACCTTCTCTTCTGTAAAGGGCTTTGGTGAGTTAACTTTCTTTTCTCCTGAAGGGCCAGGTTAGTCGGTTATCTTTTCCTGAGTAGGATTTTGAAGCATAAGCTTCGGAGGAGGAGATTTATCCTTCTTTTCATGAGAAAGATGAAGTGTGCCTTCAGAATGAGTAGAATGTTGAAAAGTGGTGACATTTTTGGTCTCCTCTGAATCCTGCAGGGAATCTGAAAAACTAGAGTCAGAGCTAGTCGAACTATAACCCTTATGTTTGGCAGGACTAGTGACCAAATCAAAGTCACTAAGATTAGCCGGAACAGTCAAGTCAACAAACTCATCAGTGGCTACGTTGAGAGTTTGATGGTGATGAGGTGAAGAAACTTCTAACCGGGGAGTGTAGTCTTCCACGCTATGTTGAGGGTCAAAAGCTTCGACCTAAGGAAAACAAGACAAATGTTAGCTAGATGAATTTGGAAAACAAAAAAAAAAAGAAGTGAAAAATTTAGTAAATACATGTGACGTTGGGCTAGGATTTACAGGCTCACTCTTTTCGACAGAAGCAACAACAGTATCCCCAATTTGATTTTTAGCTTCGACAGTTACGGGGACTTGGGTCGGAGTGACGATGGCTAAGATAATGTATATTAAATATAATGTACCATGGCTACATATTATATAATTTACCATTACTATATATAGAATTCATTGGCAACAATAATAATGAAACATGTATTGGCCTAATGGTAAACGAAGCGCCCCTTATCCCTTATGACTGGGGTTCAAATATAGATTTTGCAACTTTTATAAGGGGCAAAAAGATTTTTTTTTTTAAAAGGGGGTAACTCAAATATCGCTACTATTGCAGGGGGTAAAAGGTATTTAACCCTACAAATTATTAACAAGAACATACAATGAGAACCAAAACAATCCAAAACCCAATATACCCATCATTATATCATCCCTTTAGAAAGTTGGAACCTCATTCTTACCTTAATTCGATGTTTTATGTAGATTCCTCTACTTTTTCCCTTTCTCTCTTCCTTGTTCCTCTTTTCCCCAAAAGCGCTATTTCTTTGTTCTCTCATTTCTACGATCGATAAAACAAAAACCACTCTTCTTTTCTCTTGTTTTGACTTATCTAACCCTTGGACCCTATAATATGATAATCTCATTAGGCCCTTAATGCTAAAATGATTATTTAATTATATTAACAATAATTATTAGCCTAATATTTTAATTGAAATATTAATAACAACAAAACCATGTATCTCCATCCTTATGTTTCTACACTTTTGGTCATACATCCTCCCCTAATACCTTAAATCCCTATAATTTCTAAGAGAACTATTTTCCATCAAAGGCATAATAACACAACAACACATTCATTAAATCATGTGAATACATAACCCCATATTATTAATTTAAAATTAATTAAATAAAATCGAGGTGTTATAAATCGCTCAATTTAGAATATTGTCTTCCTCAAAAATTATCTGATGTGAACAACTATAGATAAGACTATCGTATCCCACTTTCCAGCTTCCACATCATGTTTGGAAACATTTCGAATACCACTAACCAACATTCCCCATAGTCAACCACAATAATCCAACAAGATGTCTTGCTATCAAGTTATGGACACACAAACTCATTCCACTCTTTGTCCCATCACCCTAAAATACATGGTCTATTATTTCATTACATTGCAACTCCATCATAAGCACACCAACACAACCGTAATACCGACAGCATTAATAGACAACACTAGTACCACAATGCTATGTCCCACCAATCAAACATGTAAATTAATGCATTTATTAACATGGTAGCAACACAAATAATATATAATAACCTTTCACCTATCACTTCCCTTTTAGAATGTTCAATGGTTTGCATTAGCCCTGGTTGCTTCTGATGCTTAACACTTGACTGCTAACAAGTCACTATGTATATCAAACTTCGCCACATCACGCTTCAGCTGCATCACTCTGACTGCATACCTTAAGGTCACTATCCTCATTTGATTTCCATCAACCATCAGGTCTACAAGTTTCACATCTAGCTTCTAACTCTCTTTAATATCAACTAGAAAATCATTGTTCACTTTAGATATCCTCAACCTTCCACTCAGCGACGTTAGCTCGCATACCAACTCAAGTCTCTGAATTATTCCATAAGTCCCAACTCTTTCATATCCATTTTTCTGTTAAGTTCATGCAAATGGTGAACGACTATCCTCTCGATAGAGTATCAAATCACTATACACACTATCAAGCTATCAAAACCAATCTATCTCATCCAATACGATCTAGTCAACTATCAATAAGAGATTAAGGGTGATCAGTTCCTCAATTAGTCAATAGGTATTCGATAACCATGATGGTTGCATAAACCATTGTTACCCAACTCCAATAGCATCCTTCATCTTGTGCTCAAAGTTATCTAAGAATAATTCCCAACAATCTCTCTAAGGCTTATAAACATTTTCTCAATTTTCCTTCACTTTAAATCTCCTCAACAAGATTTAAACTCCCAAAATCCATTACATAGTCTCCTTTACACGCATGCGGCACAAAACAATTGTTATGTATCCTCCAATAGAAGAAAGGCTACTACAACAAGTACAATCCAAATCCTTTCGTACTAAAAGAAGTCTTTATCCAAGTAGAGGTCTTTAACAAAATAAATAAATCCTTAGTCCTTCCTTTAATCTCATATCTTAGATGGTCCATATAATTTCACATTTGGTTATCATTATAGTCACAATCTCGTAAATACAATCTCATCATCAGGTCGGTGATAGAAAATTTTAAAATTTCCCTAACACGTGTCGACACTATGTCATCAATGACACGCAATCCGCTCTGCCGTTTAACGTTCTCTTTAATTCAATGATATATCCACTCTAACCATTCTCAATTGTCATAAACTGCACTTCTTTGTGATTCTCCAATACCTTCACATCCTTCATATTACAAATATCTCATGTCTAACCTCATCTGAAACAAATTGCGATAATAAATAATTAACACCAAAAAGCTTCTAATCCACGTAACCAACTTCGGAGACACTTTTTGTAGAACCACGTCTACTTTGGACGAATCCTCATATCATTACGTGAAATAATATAACCAAGGAAACTTTCCTCCTCAAAACAACATTGGAACTTGACCACTTAGCATAAAATTTCCTCTCTTTCAACACTTGCAAAACAATTCACAAATGTTCTACATGCTCTTATTATAACTTGGAATAACTCAGAATGTCCCCGATAAACACCACAATAAAAAGACCCAAATATTCAAAAGTTCTACACCAATTTATAAAATCCATCATCCAATTATCCCCACCCTTCACCCGAATCTGAAGGTAACCTGGCCTCAATTCGATTATATTAAAGGCACACTCGTCTACCAGTTGGTCCATCAAGTCGTTAATTCCTTGAAGTGAGTCTTAAATCTCAATCATTTCCTTAATCAACTGTCAAAAATCTAAATACAATTGTTGTCACATATATGCAAACATTTCAGCTTCATCTCCTAAGAGTTATCCTACTTGCTTAGCAGATATCACTTAAAACATCCAAAAAGGTATACACCTCTTGTATATCACTAGTCGTCATATTTTTCTCTATCCCCTAAGAAGCAACCATTGTAACACTTGATCGTTCTCCCTCAGAGATGTAACGCCCTGTTTTAATTAATAATATATATTATATTAATATTTTCGAGTTACCGATTGATATTTATTTTGCGACGAAAATATTTATATTAATCGATATATCAATTAATATATTTGGTGACGTTCAGTTCGGTTTGGTAAAATATTATTCGGACCGATATTTAATTCCCCGGAATTATTTTAATTAATTGAGTAAATAATATTATTAGATATTATTAAGGTTTTAATTAATTAATTAAGTTAGGGGTGTGGGGAGCAAGTGAAGAGATTGGGTATACACCCTTGTTTCTAGTAAGAAACAACATATAAACCATTTCTCCTCATTTTCCTTCCATTCAAAACACAAAAACCAAACTTAGAAACTTGGAGGAGAAAGAAAGGGTTTTGGGAGAAGAAGAGCAAGAGAGGAAGAAGAGGAAGAACATGAGCAAGCTTGAGGATTGAGTTTTGTAGAATCATCATGGATCCTCCAAGCACTAGTGGTAAGGGGTTTGATTCTCCATCTCATATTGCTAGGTTTTGAAAGTTATATTTTGGATTTGGGGGAAAAGTTGATAAGTTGATTTATAGGGTTTTGGTTGATTGTTTGTTGAAATAGATTAGAAGAGTTGGATTAGGAGTATGGATTGTGGGTGTTTAGGAGCTAGCTTGTAGAAACTTGAAGTATTAAGAATGGAAAAAATGAAAATAGAAACCTTAAAAACCAGAAAAACATAATATTGTCTGTTATAGAAACTCATGGTTACAGGGAAGAAGAATCATGGGAGATGTTACTAAGGGGGAGGCGCTCACCTCTGGCTATGGGGCGGCCTTCCCCCTTCATGAGGCCCTCGCCTCCACTCACGAACAAGGAGTAGGGACGTGCATCCCACATTGCAAGGGAGGGACACCATTTTCTTGCTGTTATGCGTTTCTGTGGGTTACGTTTCTGTTTTTCTGCAGAATTGATTTTTCTGCATCATTTTCCCTGCTTTTGTTTCTGTATAAATTTCAATTTTAACATACCTCAAGTTAGTGCTAATAAAATATAACTAGGGTATAAGTTAGCCGATCAGATTTAGAACCCGATTATGTTCCGATTTACCGATTTCGGTAAATTCGGCGACGGAGCAAGTTGCTCCGAGTTCAACGAAAATTGACGTGCTAGCTAAGTTCGACGTGTAGAACGTAGTGGTGAGGTTAGTTTTTCGAAATTACGAGTTTTTACGGAACGACCCGAAATAGGCTTAATTACGGTTAAGTTGAATCGGATTTCGTTTTAGTGGATTTAGGACACGTATGGACAATCCGATTGCAACGTTGACGATTATGATTAATGTCGGTTGTTAGAAATGGCTTTCGCGACGGTTATAGGTGTTTGACCATTTTTACGTATTCGAAATTTAGTGAGTGAATTGGCAATAATATGGTGTGATTAAACATAATGTTTGCGGCGATGTATTTATTAATGGATACTTGATAATATGCGATGCAATGATATGAGTCCTTGTACATAATGATGTGATGATTATATTGATGTTGTTAATAAATGCTTTCGATTTGTGAATGCATGATTTTTGATGATGATGAATTATTGGTGATGTTTTGCATAATGCAATTATGATGCGATGATATATTTATCTTGATGTGGATGAATTATGGCGATGTGGGCTTTATGCCAATTTTGATGAGCGATGATGATGTTTTTGTTGTGTTGTTTTATTATCGAGTCACATACATTGCATTGGCGAAGATGGACTTTTATGCCAAGCGACGAGACTTTTATGCCAAGTGTTCCTAATTATGGACAAAGCAACGGGTACCACATGCATTACATAGTCGTGTCTCATGGAGTCAGTTATGTTTATGTTTGAGTTGTTTGGCATTGGGTTTTTAATTGATTGACGATGATTGAATTACGATAATATACGATGTTTTGTTTGGTGATGATCTTTATGATGAACACGAAATGAATATGATTTGATGATTTCATGATAATTATGCGATGAATATAAATGATGAGTTTTTCGATGATTTAACTTGATGAAATGTTTAATGCAAATATGATGTGATGATGTTTGTGACGATGGTCTTTTATGCCGAAAAGCGACGATGAGCTTTAGCCAATTGTGATGATTTTATTTATGTTGCTTATGTTATTAGCATTGTTTGATGTTGTTGTTTATGATTTTGTGGTGATGAAAGTTTATGTGTTGTTGTGATGAATTATGCCGATGAGGTTATGGAGATAAAGTATAGATTATACACATTAGAATGACGATTAAAGTATGTGAGTTTTGGATATGTGTTGGAATTGCACTTATTAATCTATACCCTTTATAATTCCGAAACTATATATATATATATTCTATCATGCCTTTAATTATATATTTTGGAGTATCTCAGCCTTTACTTATTTCGCCGTTACCTTTATATTGGTAACGTACAGGTTATGAAGACGGAGTTTTATAGCTGCTGTTAGTCGAGTCGGTGTCGCTCTGATACGTAGCACTCGGAGGGAATAATTATGTTGTCTTGTTGTTGTTCTTTTGTTGTTTTCCTTTTGTAAATAAGAATCATACTTCATGAAAACATGATTTGATAAGGAAGTTTAATTAAGAAGATATTTTGACTTTTATGAATCAATTTATGATTTCCGACGATGCTATGTATCCGAGATTTATACTTTAAAGCAAACTTTTTAAAGTGATTTGGTTTTTGATGGTGTGATGCCTCAATATTGAAATTATGAAATTTTAATTTACTCTGATTTTTGCATATATAAACCTTAGGTAATATTGGGGTGTTACATTAGTGGTATCAAAGCAGGTCGGTCTGTCGGCCAGGATATTAATGTGTTTAACCCTGTTGTATGCGACACGTGAGTGAAACACTATCGGTACTTGCTTGTTTCTTTTGTTGTCTGCAGAGATGAGTTTGAAACAAGTGGGGGAGTAGTTTTACTTCTTGGTGGCTCTTGTGGCTTAGAGATGGAGCCTCGAGCAGGGTTACGCTTTGGTAACTTAAAGTGTAAGTTGGAAGACGCTATTGTGGTTTGGTGAAGGTGGTTTATGTCACCATCATGATTGTCGACTGTCTATTGACAAATTGAGGAACTATTCACCCTTAATCTCTTGTTGATAGTAGTCGGGAATTGTGTTGGTTGGGATAGATTTGCCTTGCCAGCTTAATAGTGTATGAAGCAGATGAGTTAGAACGAGGTGGTGCATGGTCACTTGAGTTGTAGGCGAATTTGGATTTTGGTGAGAAACAAGATTTTTGCAAGCGAACTTCTTGTTGTGATTCTTCCAAAGCATATTATGAAGATGTGGGTGAATTACGGCAGTAATGAGAAGTGAAGTTTTGATGGATTTAGTTTCTGGAATTAGTTGTGATTCGAAGTATTCTTAAGAGATGTTTGCTTCTGAGATGTTTGCTTCTGAATTAGAGTTGAGGAGTCAACTTAAGGATTGGTTTGAGCAGAGTTGTTTATTCGAGCGGGTCATCGTGGAGTGCTACTGTGGTGTTGTTCGAGAAGAGCAAAGGTTGCCCGAGTTGGTGTGTTGTTTGCAGTCAAGGAATGAAGTGGATATTAAGGACAGGTGCCTACTTCCGAGGATTGATATTTGGATGAATCAATCATTTGGAGTTTATGTGTTTAGTGAGATCGATGTGAAGTCTGGCTGCCTGCGGGTTAGTGTGAGAGCGAAAGATGTTTAGACAATGCTTTTCAAGATAGTGTATGTTCCTGGCGAGTGTTTGTTGATGTCATTAGTGTGACTAATGCATCAGGTGTGATTTTGGAATGTTCGGACAGTACTCTCTTGAGTAGCTATAAAAGTTATTTCGTGTTCATGGATATTATTTGGTTCACATCAAGCTAAGGAATTTTAGCAAGCATCCGAGCTTTGCGTTATCAGTAGTGAAGTTAGACCAGTGCATGTCGAGTATTCTAAGGATAGAGTTTTGAACTGTTGGACGAGAGTGCCTTAAGTAAGTGACTTAGACGGTGATATTTTGGACGGTTCCGCGAAGATTTATTTTACATCTTGCAGAAGACTTCAAGGAGTTATTTCAGAGCTTAGAAGTTCCTTTGTTTTGGATGGTTAACTTTGTGAGTTTGATGGAAGACCTTTTATAAGTTGGTATTGATCGTGGGTATTTTGACTCGAGATGGTTGAGTCGGTATTTGGACTTCGCAATGAGAAGCGAATTTGTTTGAGCCAGTGAAAAGTTTAGCGAATGCTTTGATTTTGGTTTTGTTCTATACTGAAGACCCTTGTGCGGTGTATTATGATATTTTATTTTGGACTTGAGATGTATTTCGACATTGAGTTGGAAAAGTGTATTACTACCTTGGAACGATTTGATTTTCATAAGGAAAAATTGTCGGACGTGTGAGTTAGAGTTTGATGCGGTTGTGCTCATTAAAATCTTAAAGGTGCGGATGTTAAGGACGAGAAGATTGGAATTGTGGAAGGCAATACAAGTTTAAGCACGATCTATAAAGAGACTTCGTTTGTTGTTGAGTTTAGTATGTTGATGTCGCGGATAACCCAAGAATATCTGATTTGGGATTTATTATTTTGAAGAATGTCGCATGTTTGTTTTGGGACACTTGTTGAGATTAAGTTTAGAAGGTTATCGAGGATTTGTTCACTACTATCATATGGATTTTGTTAGATACTAATAGCCATGGTGGATTGTTAGATTGCGACTAAGATAAGTATTGACGATAAAGAATTTTGAGATGGTTTGGTAGCCACGGGTACCTTAAGATGATTGATGTTTTATAAAGGAAGATGTTCTATTTGTGACTGAAGTCGGTTGTAACGGTGTTCATGTTGGATTCCAGAAAGTCATGTTATGGTTCTAAGTCCAACCTGTGTTGTAATTACGGGAGTATGAGACGACGTTGATGGGTAGAGTTCTTGAGAGAGTGTTTTGGTTTGAGTTACCACCTTGGAAGGTTGAAAGTTATGAAAGGTGTTTCGAATAAGAAACCTGTGTATTGATCGTTGCGACGGTACGAGGATGGTGATTACTTAATACAAATTTTGGGAATTGAATTGGTATAAGGGAAGACTTCGTTGAAGTCAAGTATATCGATGTTTATAGTGAATGTTTGGACAATATTTGAAAAGTCAAACGTATCGTGTATTTTAGAGGATCAATGGACGTTGATCAATCAAGAATAAAAGAGTAAATTTTTCGGTGATGAGACCGATATTACGGTATCCGATGGGTGTACGCTTTGAATATATCCATTCGAGTAATTGTGAAGTGGAGGTTTAACAAAGTTGTTTCGGTTGACATCTTATGCGTAAAAGTGAAGCAGGGTTTATATATCGAGCATGGAATTTTTAGCGAGTATGCGAGATTGTTGATGGGCTAGCGAAGTTATAGTCGCAAGTCGATATAATCCCTAGAATGAGTGGTGTCATGATTCGATGTTTGTGTAACTTGTTATTATTCAAGGGTTGTCGTTGGTGACCTACAAGGATGATGTGACCTTGTGATTTTTCTAGAATGTATCCAAGTGTAATTCTTGAGTTCGTACTTTCGTGAATGAAGGCATATTTTTCGTGCTTAGTACGCGTGGTTCTATCTACTCTGATTGTTTGAGTTTTGGTTTGTATAACCATTTTGTTGTTTTCGTTTTAGCGATGGTGTTGGTGTTGTGTCGTAGGACTTTACATTCCTATCTTTGATGACTCGTTTCCGAGGTGTCGGTTCGAGTGTGCGACTAATTCTATGGTTGAGGCGTTAGGATAGTATCGATCTTGTTTGTTTGGTTCTTGAGTGAACCGGTGTGTCTGCGACTTGTTTAGTTGTGGGGTGTTAGTTGGTTGTCGAGTGCATTGTATGGGCTTTGCATCTCGGCATGGTTTTTCTTGACTGGACGTTGTGGTTAGGGAGATACCCTTATTTTTGGTGTCTTTTGTGTGTTGTTTAATTGACGCAAGGATTGAGTGGACGAATGCGTAGGCATGTCCCGTATTGTTCGTTTTGGTCGAAATTTCGAGGACGAAAAGTTTATAAGTGGGGGAGAGTTGTAACGCCTTGTTTTAATTAATAATATATATTATATTAATATTTTCGAGTTACCGATTGATATTTATTTTGTGACGAAAATATTTATATTAATCGATATATCAATTAATATATTTGGCGACGTTTGGTTCGGTTCGGTAAAATATTATTCGGACCGATATTTAATTCCCCGGAATTATTTTAATTAATTGAGTAAATAATATTATTAGATATTATTAAGGTGTTAATTAAATAATTAAGTTAGGGGTGTGGGGAGCAAGTGAAGAGATTGGGTATACACCCTTGTTGCTAGTAAGAAACAACATATAAACCATTTCTCCTCATTTTCCTTCTATTCAAAACACAAAAACCAAACTTAGAAACTTGGAGGAGAAAGAAAGGGTTTGGGGAGAAGAAAAGCAAGAGAAGAAGAAGAGGAAGAACATGAGCAAGATTGAGGATTGAGTTTTGTAGAATCATCATGGATCCTCCAAGCACTAGAGGTAAGGGGTTTGATCCTCCATCTCATATTGCTAGGTTTTGATAGTTATATTTTGGATTTGGGGGAAAAGTTGATAAGTTTATTTATAGGGTTTTGGTTGATTGTTTGTTGAAATAGATTAGAAGAGTTAGATTAGGAGTATGGATTGTGGGTGTTTAGGAGCTAGCTTGTAGAAACTTGAAGTATTAAGAATGGAAAAAATGAAAACAGAAAACTTAAAAACCAGAAAAACATAATACTGTCTGTTATAGAAACTCATGGTTACAGGGAAGAAGAATCATGGGAGATGTTACTAAGGAGGAGGCGCCCACCTCTGGCTATGGGGCGGCCTTCCCCCTTCATAGGCCCTCGGCTCTATTCACAAACAAGGAGTAGGGACGTGCGTCCCACATTGCAAGGGAGGGACACTATTTTCTTGCTGTTATACGTTTCTGTGGGTTACGTTTCTGTTTTTCTGCAGAATTTATTTTTCTGCATAATTTTCCCTGCTTTTGTTTCTGTATAAATTTCAATTTCAACATACCTCAAGTTATTACTAATAAAACATAACTAGGATATAAGTTAGCCGATTAAATTTAGAACCCGATTATGTTACGATTTCTCGATTTGTAATTGGGAAACGAGCAAGTTGCTCAATTCAATTTAAAATGTTAGCTAAGTTCGACGTGTAGAACGTAGTGGTGAGGTTAGTTTTTCGAAATTACGAGTTTTTACAGAACGACCCGAAATAGTCTTAATTACGGTTAAGTTGAATCGAATTTCGTTTTAGTGGATTTAGGACACGTATGGACAATCCGATTGCGACGTTGACGATTATGATTAATGCCGGTTATTAGAAATGGCTTTCGCGACGGTTATAGGTGTTTGACCATTTTTCCGTATTCGGAATTTAGTGAATGAATTGACAATAATATGGTGTGATTAAACATAATGTTTGCGGCAATGTATTTCTTAATGGATACTTGATAATATGCGATGCGATGATATAAGTCCTTAAACATAATGATGTGATGATTATATTGATGTTGTTAATAAATGCTTCCGATTTGTGAATGCATGATTTTTGATGATGATGAATTATTGGTGATGTTTTGCATAATGCAATTATGATGCGATGATATATTTATCTTGATGTGGATGAATTGTGGCGATGTGGGCTTTATGCCAATTTTGATGAGCGATGATGATGTTTTTGTTGTGTTGTTTTATTGTCAAGTCACATACATTGCATTGGCGACGATGAGCTTTTATGCCAAGCGACGAGACTTTTATGCCAAGCGACGAGACTTTTATGCCATGTGTTCCTAATTATGGACAAAGCAACGGGTACCACATGCATAACATAGTCGTGTCTCATGGAGTCGGTTCTGTTTATGTTTGAGTTGTTTGGCGTTGGGTTTTTAATTGATTGACGATGATTGAATTGCGATAATATATGATGTTTTATTTGGTGATGATATTTATGATGAACATGAAATGAATATGATTTGATAATTTCATGATAATTATGCGATGAATATAAATGATGAGTTTTTCGATGATTTAACTTGACGAAATGTTTAATGCAAATATGATGTGATGATGTTTGTGACGATGGGCTTTTATGCCGAAAAGCGACGATGAGCTTTAGCCAATTGTGATGATTTTATTTATGTTGCTTATGTTATTAGCATTGTTTGATGTTGTTGTTTATGATTTCGTGGTGATGAAATTTTATGTGTTGTTGTGATGAATTATGCCGACGAGGTTATGGAGATAAAGTGTAGATTATACACATTAGAATGACGATTAAAGTTAGTGAGTTTTGGATATGTGTTGGAATTGCACTTATTAATCTATACCCTTTATAATTCCGAAACTATATATATATATATTCTATCATGCCTTTAATTATATGTTTTGGAGTATATCACCCTTTACTTGTTTCGCCGTTACCTTTATATTGGTAACGTGCAGGTTATGAAGACGGAGTTTTATAGCTGCTGTTAGTCGAGTCGGTGTCGCTCTGATACGTAGCACTCGGGGAATAATTATGTTGTCTTATTGTTGTTCTTTTGTTGTTTTCCTTTTGTAAATAAGAATCATACTTCATGAAAACATGATTTGATAAGGAAGTTTAATTAAGAAGATATTTTGACTTTTATGAATCAATTTATGATTTCCGACGATGCTATGTATCCGAGATTTATACTTTAAAGCAAACTGTTTAAAGTGATTTGGTTTTTGATGGTGTGATGCCTCAATATTGAAATTATGAAATTTTAATTTACTCTGATTTTTGCATATATAAACATTGGGTAATATTGGGGTGTTACAAGAGACGCCCCAACCTATCCAATAGATTGAAACCTTGCATTCACAACATCTTAAGATAGAAGAATCTGGATAGACTCAACAACATAATTCAAAAGAGCTTGGTTTAACTCTAAACCATTCACCCTGATGATAGCATCAAGTTAATCCAACATCCCTCTCAAACGGTAAGTCACAATCATCCTCGGGAAAGCATCAGGAACCACACACAATTAGCACATGATTAGTCATGACATCACTCTCTACTCCTACAAATATGAACAACACAAGTATCTGATCATCCCTTCTCAAGGACACTTTGGCTTGGCCGTCATACACGAACCTCGAATTTTTATTCTCTTTAGAATCGAGAAACAAAATAGTCTCTCCAACATTTACACTCTTGCAATCCATGGCACACTGAACCAATTGTCCACACCTTGTAACCCATAACATCTATGGAAGCAACAACTTCTCCCCCACTTATTTCAATATTTCTCCTGTAGACAAGTTGTTAAAAAATTTAGAAAGCACCAATGATGTTTCACACTCATGTTGTGTACTAAGAAATAAAACATCGACAATTTTCAACGGTCACATCACACTAACTCAATAACTTGACCGGAAGGACCGGACTGCTCTGATGCCACTAATGTAACACCCTAGTTTCCCGAGGATAATTAAAAAAAATAGAGGAAATTTAATTTTTAAAACAAAGAACAACAATAGAATGCTACACTTAAAATCATATTAAACCCGCTCAAATCTTATAAATAGATACATAACAAAATTTACGGATGAACTAGAACAAAACATCTTAGTACTTAACTTCAAATTTATTAATGCAACAGAAAAAGAAGCATACTCGTCGATAAGACATTTCACCTTCGACATAAAACCAAAATTAACTCAAAATAAAAGGTAGTTCGTAAGACTGCAACAAATCATCAAAACAAGTAAATAAAGAAGCGTTAAGCCCCTCCTCGGTGATACATATTAGAGAAATAATGCCAACTCAATTAAACATGAAGATCAACCTCTTCTAAAACTCCGCGGCCTCTGACTTCTCATGACAATCTACATGATGTCGTATAAAGAATCATTCCAACAAAAAGGTCAGATATCGTAAGAATATAAAAGAATGCATAATAATAAGTATGTGTCAGGTATAATCATGCATAGTTACACATTCCACATCTCACCTTTCTATACCATCATAACAATTCCATTACATAATAATTTATACATCCACATGTGTTTATCATCACTTCTCAACAATTTTCACAAAATGCATATACCAGCTATTCAACTCAACATCATGTCAATTAATCAATACTTTGCTATGAGACTGACTCCAACTTAATGCATGTGGTACCAACAAGGCATGAGTTCTCTCCATAATGCCATAAAGGGAAGCAACAAGGCATAAGCCCTCGCCATAATGCCAATAAAGGCCAACAATATGTCATAAGTCCTCCCCATAATGCCAATAAAGGCCAACAACATGGCATAAGCCCTCACCAATGAATGCATGAAACACCGACATGCAACAACTTAATTATGCAACTACAAGGCATAATCCCTCAACATTATGCCTCTACAGGAAGACAACATCATCATCATAATTATGCATCATATTATGCAATTCATACAACTTTATAAAGCACTGTCACACTCAATTCTAACAATACAACAACACAACATCCTGGTATTACAATTCACAAAGCATGTCATCACTACACATCATTGAATTTAGTAATTCCTTGCAAACAAAATACAAGAATTCCCATCTTAACAAACCCCAATCACATCCCGTCATCATCACCATGTAAAAATTATACAAACTCGACAATAAAATAAGCCTAGTACACCACATAGCAACGTATTATTGATACACATCATAAGTAACACAACACATAAAATACATGCCATTTTACACAACCACGTTGTAATTAAATCACCTACTACCAACAAAACTATTTTTATTAAAAATATTACCGCGTTAGCTTTCTAACGCATCGAACGACACCCAAAATGGACTCACAATTTGATAGTTATGAATTTTCAAAGTTCTAAAGAAAAATACAAACACCTGCATTATACACTAACATCCAAAACGTCTGATTACCAACCAAAAAAAATCATTTCTAGAACATGAAACCAATTTTATGAGGAACTACACTTTATTAGATTTCTGTAGGTTCAAAAGGTGCGTCAAATGGACACCCGATTCAAAAAGTATGAGTTTTTGAAGTTTTTACAAAAAAGTGTTCATCATTGTGCAATCGATTGCACCAGTATTATAATCGATTGCACCTTATATAGAAGCAGTGTTTCACAAATTTTTAACTCTGTAATCAATTGCACCAGTATTATAATCGATTGCACCTTGTATAAAAGTAGTGTTTCACGAATTTTTAATTGTGCAATCAATTGCACTCTAATGTCAAATGATTTCTTACAGTACATAAGTAGTTTTTCAAATTTTTTTAATTTTGCAATCCATTTCACTCTAATGGAAATCAATTACTTATTGAACAGAAGCAATTTTCTTAAAAATCATAATTTGAAACTATACAAAAAATCACTTTTATCCCAATTCTAAAAATATGATTTTCATGAATCATTGCATATTCAAACCCTAAATACTCATCACTATTAACACACATCACAACCACACATTCCAAGGCATCAAGTACACCAATTTTAATCACAAAGACATCCAATCATCTAAACACAAGGTATAATACAAATTATTAACAAGAACACACAATGATTACCATATAAGATCATAATCGTATATACTCATCATTATGTCATCCCTTTAGAAAATTAGAACCCCACCCTTACCTTAATTCGATGTTCTATGTAGATTCCTCTAATTTTTCCCTTTATCTCTTCCTTGTTCCTTGATAAGTGTCATAATGTAGTTATTTTGTATATATGTTTTGTGGCACTTATCTATTCTTTTGTTATTAATATCGTCGAATAACTCCGTTTTTGTTGTAAATACGTTTTATTGTGTTTTGTGTACATATTGTACCATTTGATTAGTTGTGTATATATTTTGTAGGTATTTGTTGCATTATTGGAGAATTGAGAATAAAGTCCAAATGAAGCTCCAAGATACAAGTTGATCAATAAAGGAATAAGACTAAAATATTGAAGCCGGAAGAGCCAGAAAAGCAAAAAGTGCTGACGGATCGAGTTTTGGGTGATGGCAAAGAGGGCCATCGCTTCTGCATCACCAGGAGACGGTGTGGCGAGAGGAAGGATCAATTTTGGAGTTTTTCCCTACCTTGTTTCGCTGCTAGTCGCTGGGCGAGGCAAAGTCGTGTCGCCGGGCGAAGCTCATCGTCGCCAGGCGAAGCTCATCGTCGCCGGGCGACGGTAGATATTTTTTTCAGGTTGAGGACGTGGCTTAATTTGGTCCAAGTTTATAATAAGGTTCGCAAGGCGATGCTTTATTTCGCCGAGCGATTCTTGCAGAATAGATTTTCTTTATCTTTCCTTTTCATTTCATTTTTTGGTAGTATGGTTTTGGGTTGTGAATTTTTGCTCCCAATTCCATCACTCATATATTTTTCTGATAGATTAGCTTAGAAAACAACACTAGGGTCTTGCTCATGGTGGATTGGAGGTGGATTTCTCTTCGATATGCATTGACAAGCCAGTGTAGATGAGTAGTGTATATCCTCTCTTCTCTTTGTATTTCTCTATTTTGTTGGTTATGTATGTATATATACCTTGAACACATGTATATGTGTCGCCCTTGGCGTTGTATAAAGTTTGCTTTATGAATTTGTGTTGGTAATTGTCTTAGGTTTTTACTCTATGTTAGGGATTTGAGCTTTGCTAGACATAGATTGCTTAGATTCTTTCCTAGGATGATTATCTGTTAGTTTCTGAATGCTAGAAATGGGTTTCGAGCTGAAATTTACTTAGAGTATCTAATCTTACTGCCTTTGCGTTGGTGAAGTATGCCAGAGAGGGGTATGGAGGTGACGCAGTTGACTTCTAGTTGTTGAGATAGGCCATACATGGCTATCGAGGTGATTCGGGAGGATTCTCAATTTGGGTTAGAAATAACTTAGGTTGTGAGAGATATGTGATGACACAGACGAGTATCGTAGGCTGAGTATAACTGGACGGTAGATTTAAGTCTGTGATGGGTAGTGTGGATTCGCTCCAGACAAGTTGTCTATCGTTTATAGTTTTTGTTCATTTAATTTTTGTCTTTTCTTTATAACCAATTTATTCCCAAACTCATTAACGATAGAATTGTCGAACGACGAATCAATAACCAATCTCTGGGGACACGATACGTTATAACCTAACCGTTATATATCACCCGAGAAAAATAAATACCAAACTCTTTGCTTTCCGCTTAATACCGCGGCAACAAAATGGCGCCGTTGCCAGGGAATGGTTTTATTGTGTCTGTATTGCGATAATTCCGTTATTTTTGAGTTTTGTAATTAATTTATATGTTGTATAGACTTTGTATATGAATTTGAATATTGTTACTTGTACATCTTATGTGTTTACTATCCATACTTGTACATATGTATGTTTTTTTCGTTTTCACGTATTGTTGTGAATTGTCTCATATTCGTAACGTTTGTTGTGTGGTTGTTAGGACACTTTCTTTAGGTTTGCACGGTGTGGCAATACCATGGCATGACAAGAGGAGGTTACTAGTGCTCGCACAATAAAGGCGTCGAGCTTATTACGTAAAACAAGCATGTTTTGTTTGTGTTTGTTTATGTGTGTGGTGACTTGTGTTTTAACAAGTTGAAATAGGACATGTTCTTAATTTCAAATCTTCACTTTTCGACTTGTTAATTCATTTTCACCATGTTTTCGTGTCGTTATCTGTGTTTGTTTTGTTTTGTCTAATTGTGTTTTTCTCAAGCTTGTCGTGTTTAGCTTGAGGAGTTTTGTTGGTTGTAAATATTGTAAATTTTGTAAATTTTGTTTTTCTAATTCTTTTGTTGTTGTTTGGACTCAAATTTTGGTTCGGTAGCTTGATGATGCAAGTTGTGATTTTCCGAGTTTGATCGTTTCAACTCGCGGATGTATGGTAATGATAGTTTTCAAAGTTGGTACACGCCAGGTACTCGTTTAGCGCTTTCTATAGCATTACATATTTAGGAAATTTATCATTTATATAATTACCATGTCATTCATTCTTTTTGCATTGCTTGTTCATGAACTGAATCACTTTAGTTCTCTTTTTAACCATAAATATGAGGAAGCTTTCCATTGTTTACATATTGAAGGTCACATTCTTGTTTTAACTGGATTTTATTATTCTTAATCTTTTGTTTTGTGTTGATTGTATGAATGCATGAAAAGGATCAAGGCATTTTGTTTGATTTTGAGCATAACTACCTTGTCCAAATATTCAATTCACCTTGTGAGTGTGTGGCCATTTGTTAACCCCTTTGAGATTTTATCAATATCCATATTTATTTGAACTTGATGCTTGTCTATGAGTGTTGAATTCACCTTTTTTGTATGAATATTGATTTCTTTGTTTCTTGAACCCTCAACTATATGTTGTTGTATGAATTTTTACCTTGCCTAAGAAAGTAGGGAGTATTCACATAATGATGTTGGTTGAATTCAAGTTGGGGAGATGAATGTTTATGTACTTATATTGTGGTTGGTATGAGGTTGAGAAAAAGAAAAAGAAAATAAAAAAATGAATAGAAAAAGAAAGATTAGAAAAAGAAAGAAAAAAATGAAAAAGCTTTGAAAAAGAAAAAAAAGTATGAATAATGTTGTGTTAATAAGTGAGGTGTTTTGGTTTGACATTTTGTGATGAAGAAGAAGTTTGACTGAAATTATATTGTTTGGAACTTTGTGAGTTGTTCACTCCCTTAGGTTTAGGAAAGTTTTTGTTTCGATTAGCTTTAGGACTTATCACTTGTTTGTTAACCAAACCATATTACAACCTTGAAAAGTTCTTGTGATTCTTGCATTTGTATTTTCAATACGGTTTTGGATGAATGCATAATTTAGTATTTTGTTTGCAAGATTGTGGATGAGTGTTTTTTATCCCTCACCTTTGTGTGTTCTTCATCTACCGGTGAATTTTTACTAGGTGTAATTCATGATTGAGCTTGTTTTATTTTAAAATATTTTGCATGATTTTTGTCCTTAGGATTTATTTCGTTTATATGTTATCGTTGTAGGATAGTGGTAAGTTTATATTTTTCCTGTACGTTTTCGTTTGAACCATACATTTGTTTTCCGTTTTAAAACTTGTTGATTCATGATTATTTGATTATCATTTTTTGTTTCTTTGAGTTATTTGACTTTGTTTGAGGACAAACAATGAGTCAAGTTGGGGAGAGTTGATAAGTGCCAAAATATAGTTATTTTGTAGATATGTTTTGTGGCACTTAACAATTCTTTTGTTGTTAATATCGTTGAGTAACCCCGCTGTTTGCTGTAAATACGTTTTATTGTGTTTTGTGTACATATTGTACCGTTTGATTAGTTTTGTATATATTTTGTAGGTATTTATTGCATTATTGGAGCATTGAGAATAAAGTCCAAATAGAGCTCTAAGATGCAAGTTGATCAATAAAGGAATAAGGCTAAAAGATTGAAGCTATGGTATGCAGGAAAAGCAACAAAAGTTGCTGGACTGAATTATTTCTCCAGGCGAGGGCCATCACTTCTGCATCGCCGAGCGACGGTGGGGCGAGAGGAAGGATCAATTTTGGAGTTTTGTCCTGCCTTGATTCGTTGTTGGTCGCTGAGCGAGGAAAAGACATGTCGCAGGGCGAAGCTGAACGTCGCCGGGCGACGGTAGATATTTTGGTCAGGTTGAGGACGTGGCTTAATTTGGGCCAAGTTTATAAGAAGGTTCGCCGGATGATGCTTTATTTCGCCGGGCGATTCTTGCGGAACAAATTTTCTTTATCTTTCCTTTTCATTTCATTTTTTGGTAGTATGGTTTTGGGTTGTGAAGTATTTCTCCCAATTCTCACTCATATAATTTTTTGATAGATTAGCTTAGAAAACAACACTAGGGTCTTGCTCATGGTTGATTCGAGGTGGATTGCTCTTCGATATGCGTTGACAAATCAGTGTAAATGAGTAGTGTATTTTCTCTCTTCTCTTTGTATTTCTCTATTTTGTTGGTTATGTATGTATATTGTACCTTGAACACATGTATATTTGTAGCCCTTGGCGTTGTATAAAGTTTGCTTTATGAATCTGTGTTGGTAATTGTCTTAGGTTTTTACTCTATGTTAGGGATTTGAGCTTTAAGAGATATTGCTTAGATTCTTACCTAGGATGATTATCTGTTAGTTTCTGAATGCTAGAAATGAGTTTAGAGATGACATTTACTTAGAGTATCTGATCTTAATGTCTCTACGTTGGTGAAGTATGCCACATATGGGTATGGAGGTGACGCAGTTGACTTCTGGTTGTTGAGATAGGCCAGACATGGTTATCGAGGTGATTCGGTAGGATTCTCAATTTGGGTTAGAAATAGCTTAGGTTGTGACAGATATGTGATGACACGGAAGACTATCATAGGCTGAGTATAACTGGACGGTAGATTTAAGTTTGTGACG
This sequence comes from Vicia sativa, assembly GCA_021764765.1. Classification (NCBI taxonomy): domain Eukaryota; kingdom Viridiplantae; phylum Streptophyta; class Magnoliopsida; order Fabales; family Fabaceae; genus Vicia; species Vicia sativa. The sequence continues at coordinate 65,510,171 of CM038794.1, forward strand.
GGCAGTGTACATTCATTCTAGACAAGTTGTCTATCCTTTATAGTTTTTGTTCATTTACTTTTTGTCTTTTCTTTACAACCAATTTATTCCCAAATTCATTAACGATAGAATTGTTGAACGACAAATCAATAACCAATCTTTATGGACATGATACGATATAACTTAATCGGTATATATCACTCCGTAAAAATAAATACCAAACTCTTTGCTTGCCGCTTAATACCACAACAACATTCCTCTTTTCCCCAAAAATTGTATTTCTATGTTCTCTCGTTTCTACAATCGATAAAACAAAAACCACTCTTCTCTTATCTTGTTTTAACTTATATAATCCTTGGACCCCTAATATCATAATCCCATCACGCCCTTAATGCTAAAATAATTATATATATGTCAATGTCTTCTTGAGAATCTCGACTAAAGCCCTCGTCTCTCAAGAAACTATAACACATAGTTGAAAAATAAGGTGGTGTGTTTACAAGATGTTTATAAGAAAACAGATTTACACAAGTTGAACTACACAAAAATAACATAACATTGGTTGTAACAAGTTAACAACAATAGTTCCTTTCTAGCAAGCTAACCAACAAAAGTTCTCTGCTTTACAAAACTTTACAAAAGATTTATAATAAAATTTCAAGTAGTGTTTTAGCATAACGATTCAACGCAAATGTTATTTTTTCAATTCTTCTTCATTTTCCTTTTATAGCCAAAAAGAAATGTGTTGGAGGGTAGAATAGGAATATCACAATTTTAGTTGTTTTCTTGTGTAACGGTCAGTGTGAGTGGTAGACAATATCGTACCAATATTTCAATCCTTTTGTAACAAAATCAAAGTAGTGGAAAGAGGTGATTTTTTACTATTTCTCACGCATATACTTTTGACCTTATCTCCTAATCTTTAGAGGCTTTAGAATATGTATGAGTTGAAGCATGACTAAAAGGATCAAAACTTGTCTTCAGAATCTTTGAATTTAGAGTCTTCAGACCTTGTTCATCAGAACCTTGTCTTTAGAGTCTTACGCATGTTAGTCTTCAAAATCGTTGGTCTTTAGAGTCTTCAGAACTTGTTCACCAAAACCTTGCCTTCAAAATCTTCATAACCTTCGAGCAAGAGATCCTACAATGTATAGAGCTTGAGAAGCCTTCAGAAGCTCTACCATTTGAGTCACAGACAAAAGCTTTAAAAGCATATATTCCTTAGAACCGTTCTTTTAGAAACATTCTAATCCTTGTAACACACACTTATATCACTCAGTATGTTAAGTCCAGAGTCGGATGACATCACACACCTTATCTTCAGAGTCATGACCTATTAGCAAAAATTTCACATTAGATAGAACCATTAAAATACTAAATTGTTATCTTATCACCATATATTATTATCATCAAAACTGAAGGCCAAATGCATAAGCAAATCTTGTTCTTACAGAGGTGTATCTCAAAGACTAAAAGACTAATCGACAAAATAAGTCTTGAATCATTCATGTGGTTTTAAAAACAAACGTTACAACACTCTACTACTAACAAAAACTAATAGTAGCACAAGGTCTAACATCACTCGAATTTTGAACTTGATTATAAGATAAAAAATAATTGTTTGGTAAAAAATAATTCTAAATGCACAAGGTCTAACATCACTAGAATACACCCACTTGTATTTTATGAAGTTGTGTTTTAGCAATCATTAACTTAAAAATGATTAAATGCACTCTGAAGTGTATGCTACTAAAATACTCCTTGTATAAATTAGGTGGGTGTAAATTAGCATCTCCTATAGACATTTATTAAAATACACCTATGTTATTTTTGGAAGAAGTGTGTTATTAAACTATGACTAAAAATACATTAAATGCATTCTAAGGTGTATGTTGCTACAACACACCTTCATAAAATGAGCTTTAATATGTTATAGTATATTCATATATATATATATATATATATATATATATATATATATATATATATATATATATATATATATATATATATATATATATATATATATATATATATATATATATATATATATATATTACTAGGATATTTAGTAGGAAAAAGGATATAGATCTTCTCCTTCTCATTCTCTTTGTTTCTATGATGCTCAATCCTAATCATTTATTTGTATCTTATGAGCCATTATTTTTTGTGTGAATCTATCAACCATTAGATTAAGAAAATAAAGGATGGCTAAACCATAAAAATTGGAGAGGATCCAACTCTAAAAATACAAATTTAATAGAAAAAGATAAGCTATAAGCTTTAACCAATAAACTACTTGTTATCTTAATAAGTTAATACCAAAATTATAAGCTCAAGAAAAAATAATAGTAATCAAATGGTTTTCTTTTTTTAATAATACTCTATGAATCTATAACTTAT
>CM038794.1:65512652-65745943 GCA_021764765.1 Vicia sativa
AATAAAATATGGAAAAGAATTAAAATGAAGGGAAATATTAAAATAAAAGAAAATATGAAAATATGCAAGTTTTGAAAAAAAGAATGCAAACTGGTGCCCATAGGGATCGAACTCGGGACCCTGACTTCAAACCTTGAGAACCAACACGCTGACCACTACACCATGTGTACATCTGTGTTTGAAAACTGGAACGAGTGAAATACAAACACGCGTCGTCCTCCTATTGCCACTTAACTCGCGCTTACTTCTCCAATTTGAATTTTTGAAAGCTTATACTTTTCTTCGACGCTAAAGGCCCTGGCTACATGGAAAATCAAGCACAAGTAATATAAATGCATTGTAAATACATGGTTCGATTCCAGGCATCGTCCCGAGTTCATTGGTCACGGTCTCATGGTCCAATTTTTCCGTTTAAAGGAAACCCTAAATCGTGTTCTGAAACCCTAACAATGGTATCATGTGTTCCTGGCCATGGAAATTCGATTAAAGCACCCAGAAAGTTTGCAAACACATCACTAAACACAAAAACAACAACAAAACATGTTAATAATGCATGAATAATGAAACACGATTTCAAAATTTCCAAGAACAAACCGATTTGATTTGGCAATTCTGATGGTTTTGAATGAAGTAAAGGTCTGATCGATTCAAGGATGGCAAGGAATGTGTTTGGATGCTCAAAACCACTTGAAACAAGTGAATCAATGACGCCATTGCTTGAAGGTCACGAATTTTTGAGTTTGAAACTAGGTTCGGAGCAATTCTTCGTCCTTAATCATGTGCTATGCATTGTGTATTTATATTGGATGGAATTGAGTGATTTGAGGAAGAAATCATCATTAATCAATGCAAATCAAATTTGATTTTGTACAAAATCAAATTTTCAAATTTTGATTAATTTTCAATCCAATCTTGCCATATCAATCCAATTTTCGAAATTTCTGGCTTTGTTGAGTTACTTGATGCTAAGGAAAAGAGAAAATCAATTTGCAATTAATTTTTGATTTTATACTTTATTTTTGAATTTAATTTGTATTTAAATGAATAAATTCCAAATTAAATAGAAAAATAAAATAAAAATTCGTGGCTTTGGGCTTTGATGTTCCAAATTGTATGAGGAACAAGTTTGGATGAAGAAAAAGTAGGCCCATTTGCAAAGTTTTTGATTTTTTGAAGTATCTCTCTTTGTGCATTCTTCCAAAATTGCCCAACTTGTAGATGGTGTAACTTGCTCAATTTTCCACATTTTTTAGTGTTCTTGGACTTTTTGGAAAGCTCTAAGAGTCCTCTAAACAATGTCTTTGGTCTCATCTCAATTGGAGTTACCATGCTCAAAATATCTTCAAAACAAAAAGTTGACTTTTTGTTGACTTTGAAAATGACCTGTAATGTTTTGAGCTATACCTCTCAAATGAAGCATTTTTTGGACATTCTTGTGAGACATGAAGTTGTAGAGAATTGAATTTCCTTCAAAACAAGAGGTGGTGGAAAATTTCTGAGAAAGTATGAGAAAGTTATGATCAGTCAAAGTTCAGTTGACTTTTCATCTAGAAACCCTAATTTAGAAAGTTTGACTTTTGGGCAAATCTTGAGTTTTCTTGATGAATCATGATCAACCCTTGATCAAATGATGAATGTAACTTCAAAATGAGGATGTTGACCAAAAATTAGAAGTTTTGACTGTATGTTGACCACAGTTGACTTTTTGTCCAATACACTCGATTTTCAACCATCTGAACCATTGTCTGAGGAAACTTGACTTGTGAGGCTTGAAACTTGACATGGAGAATCTTTGAAGCATATGAGGAGGCATGAAGGCCATTGGAGATGTTGGAAATCCATCTTGACTTGAGAGATACCAAACCCTAGTTTGGGTTGATTGTCTAGGAGAGAGTTTGTCTGATCAACTCTTGAGGAATCCTTGAGTATGGATGTATGAAATCTCTTGAGTAGATGGAGGGCAAATTTTGGGGTATGACAGCATGACCAAGAAAACTATGGATTTTAGAAGCATTCTTCGGCGTCTCCCACTGAGATACCGCTTTTACTCTCGTAGGGTCAACAACAATTCCATTCTTGGAAATCACATGACCAAGAAAACTTACTTCACTTAACCAGAATTCACACTTAGACAACTTCACATAAAGCTTGTTGTACTTCAACAATTCCAACACAATTCTGAGATCCTAACTTCAACATACCACAACACACACCATTCACCATGATTAATTGTGTTAAGTTACAATTCCAATATCCAATTCACACAATTGCATATTTGTAGCAACCATTGACACTGACACAATCAATATTTTCAAGAACACAAAGAGGTAAATCAACACCGACAACTTCAAGATCAACCGGAAGTGTTGAAACATTCCAACCATCCGAGCTCCATCCTATAAGAGTTATCCTTCTTACTTACCAAATATCCGTTAGCACAAGAATATGCATCGACTCATCAAAAAATTCAATGTTCACTTGGCTTAACTTCAAACATTCGACCAAATGATAACTTCAAGCTAATCCAACATCTTGCTCTAACGACGAGTTGCTATTATTCATAGGGAAACATCAGAACTCACACCCAACTGGAACATCATTATGCATAACATCGTCCTCCACTCCCAATGATGCAAACAACACAAGTACCTAATTGTTACCCCTTAAGAGCACTCTATTTAACCGTTAGTCTCAATTCTTGAATTTGTACTTCCTCCGAATTCAGGAAACCACAGTCTAACCAACATTTGCACTCATGTAATCAATAGCACATTGATCCAACTCTTCATACCAGAACATCTCGGAGAAGTAAAGCTTCTCCCCCACTTGATTCTAAACCACTCCTGCAACCAAGTAGTTAGAAAAACAAGCAAGTACCGACAGTGTTTCACACACATGTCGTATACAAAAGGAATAATGACATTAAGGCACTAGTCACAATGACCAACTATGCTCTGATACCACTATTGTAACACCCTTCTAAATAGCCCGCGAATGATATATTAAATTCAGAGTTTAACATGCATACAAGTGTGTCACAATTGATTAAAATTAAATTTCAATACAATGTCATGCTTTCATGGGAAACATAGTTCAATTAAAAATGAATTACATGTTTAACACAACGAAATTGTTTATTCAAAACTCGGATAATTCAAAATATCAAATACCACCAAAAGGTCAACACCTTAATCCATCAAAATAATTATCCACTAAAACAATTAAAAAATTTAAGAGTTTAATAATAACTCTAAAGACAAATGTTTCCCAGTGTTACAAGACCAAAGCATGACACCAACACGTGACAAAATAAATAGAATAGTTCTACGAGTCATCCTCACTAACGCCTAAGCCGATAAAGCTTCAATCTGAAATCATCAAAGTAAGGGTGAGACTACATCATAATTAAAATGAATTATAAATTCATAAAACAACAGAATTTCATAAGCTATTATTCCACCCTATTCAGCATAATCGAATTTATTCATTCATTCCACAACACCAATCATAAACATACATCACACACAAAAACCAGATTATAACACTTGAAACCATCCTATCATGTTATAATCCATACAAATGCAATGCAAGACTCTATGCATGTGGTACCGACAGTGAACTAAATTCACATAATGTTCCATTCCAACTCGGACACAACATTAACATTTGTTCCATTCCAACTTGGACACAGATGAAACCTCACCGCCCATTCCAACTCGGAAATAGATATTAGCCAACTCACTAATTCCATACAATGGGAATTAGCTACCACCAAATGTATATGCATGCACATCAGCAAGCATGCAACATCAACAATAACACATGATATCAATAACCATCATGAACAATCACCAAGCATACAATATGCACAAGCGATTACATAATCAACCTTTAATCACTATCATCATTATACAAATACAACCATCTCATGTATTTATAACAACACCAAACTCACCAACCAAAAAACATGATACAATCATTTATCATGAACACATCCAATCACATAAACATGCACATCATCAAGCATGCAACATCATCAACCAAAACATAATGCAATCATTTATCTTGTACGACACCAATAGCATAACATGCCAAGAAATTACTCATCAATTAAGAATTCTATCACCAACATAAGCATACAGCCATCGATATGCACAAATACGTCATCATAAAATAACATACCATTGCATACCCATCAAGTGTACCAAATACGAATAACCACATGTCGGAAAATCAATACTTTTCAAAATAAAATTAAGTTATTGTTATTTTCTTAATTTTATAAAATATAGTATTTAATTTAAGAAACAGCGTCCAAAACGGAGACTAAAACGGACTTACGGTTTGAAAGTTATGAATTTTTAAAGTTTAGTATTTTTCAAAAAGTAACAGTGGAAACGGGTTCCTCCAGGGGGTAACTGGTTCCCACACTCATGTGACAACACGTTGCTGGAAAATATACTGGGAACCTGGATTCTCCTATAGGGGAACCAGTTTCCAGACCCAAAAATCAGTTTTTCAAGTAAAATACACAGTGGTAACCGGTTCCCCCTACAGGGTAACCGGGTTCCACCACCCTTGTAGCAAAAAATCACTATTTTGACAACTTTCTTCATTCTCATTCCATGCAATAGTTCCAATTATGTACCTATACACAAATAACACCAAAATACATCCCAATACATGATTCCAATGCCATAACAACACACCACAACATCATGCAACAACTCTATAACACCAATTGCATCAAGAATATCAAAAATCATGCATTTACGGTCAAAACTAATAAACATAAAAATCCTAAATTGGGATTCCTAATATCTTACTCTATTCTACCATTCTCAAAACTCATAATACATTATAATTAGAGCAATCACCCCTTACCTTAGTCAATTTCTTGAATTCCTCAAGCTTTAGGTTTTCCTCTTCCTTTGCTCTTGTCACTTCTCGTACGATTCCTTTGTTTCTCCCAATTTGGTTTCCAATTCTTTTTTCTTTCTTATTATTATATTATAATAATAATAATAATAAAATAATTAGAGGATTTCTTATTTCTTATCAATTCTATTTTTCTTTCTTTCTTTAATAATTGAAAATATGGGGTGTTACATAATCGATTTCCTGAAGTTGACAGCATTTTTTGAAAACTTGAAAATTCATAACTTGAGTTTTGGATGTCCGATTTGAGTCCTGTTCGAAGCGTTAGAAAGCTAACATAATGAAATTTGCCTTAAAAATGGTACCAATACCTGGAATTGATTTATTTATCACATGGAGATATTTGATGAGAGGTGGAGTTTGTTGTTGATCTCATTTTTTGGTACCAGACTTGTCCCTATGGCACCATATGTGATGTCACCTTCAGAGTTAGGAAATTTGAAGAAGCTATTGGAAAATTTATGGAGAAATAGATTTATAAAACAAAGTGTATCATTTTGGGAGCTCTAATTTCATTAGTAAAGGAGAAAGAAAGTAGTACGAAATTGCGTGTGGATTACCAATAACTGATTGAAGTGGTGATTGAGATTAAACACCCACTTCAAATGATTGATGATTTGATGGATCAATTGGTAGGAGAGTATGTCTTTAGTATAGTCAAATTAAGGTTATGTTACCTTTTTTAATTCGGGTTAAGGATGAAGATAGTTAGAAAGAAGCTTCTAGACTTCGGTATGGGCATGTTGAATGTTGCAATGTGATTTTTAACATCGAAAGGGAAGAGAATTTTGCTAAGTTTTCAAGGCGGAGATTCCGGTATGAGAAGATAATTTTTCTTTATCATGTTATTTCAGGTGACGGTAGTGCGGTAGACTCATCTAAGGTAGATGCACTGTTGCAGTGGGAAGCACCAAACTTAGCTACGGGTATTAGAATATTTTTGGGACATAACTAGTGATTATCGCAGTTCATTTGAGACGAGGTCAAGAATGATATGTTGTTAATGAATGAGATGTTGGTATTAGTAAGGATGTGAAAGTATTATAGATGCAACTTATGCCGATTAAGAGTGATTAGAGTGACGTTAGCTTTTGAGGAAAAGATAAGTAATGCTAGGGAAAAATAAATTCGAGAGGAAATGGAATCATGTTTAAGATGTAAAAATATTGACATATGTCAATAAAATTTTGGAAGTTTCTTTTACCAGCCAGACGATGAGACGGTATTATTGAGATTGCATTTGGAATGAGATTCAAATTTGAAATATATGGATCCTCGATGTTATGAGATTTAAAGGAAGACTAAGAATTTGTGAATGTTGTTAAAGTTCTCTACATGGATAAGGATCTCAGTTGGAACAAAATGAATTATGGTGTATTTGGTATGTTAACATTTCATGAATTGGAAAATACTTAACATTGGTGTGATGCTAAGTGAGGGTGAAGAATATTATATAATGTGTTCGATCGATGGTATCTCATCACCGAGATCAAATGAGAAAGAATTGTGGAAGAATTTGTAAACCTCAAAGAAGATTATTGGACCATGGTGCTTTGGGTGACTTTGAGCACGAGTTCTAAATGAACGCTATTATATTTTTGTAATGATGGTTTATACTCCATTATGATTGTCGGCTAACTATTGGCAAATTGAGAAACTGATCACCCTTAATCTCTTGTTGATAATATATGGGATTGTGTTGGATTGAATAGACTTGTCTTGCAAGCTCGATTGTTGGAATGTAGCCTTGTGGTACTAGCATTATGTATCAATGTTATTGATCTTGCGGTTATGTGGAGGTCTTATGATGGTGTTGCGGTGTAATGAGGTGATAGATTATGTATCCTAGATTGATGGGGCAAGAAGAGAGATGAACTGTGCATTCTTAACCCGGTAGCAATGAATCGTGTAGGAGTATGGTGGTTGACTAAGAAGGATGTTGGTTAGTGGTATTTGAAATGATGTCAAACACGACATGGGAGTTGGAAGGAAGGATGCAAGATTCGTATCAGCAGTTATTAGTATCAAGTGAATTTTCGAGGATGAAAATATTCTAAGTGGGGGACAGTTGTAACACCCCATATTTTTAATTGCTAATAATTTAGAATTTTAAATTATTAGTTTAATTAAAATTGGATTTTTGGAGAATTATTGGAATTATTGGAAATTAAATAAAGAGAGGATTTGGGCCTAAGTGTGATTAGTAGAAAAGAGGGGGTGAAGTAAGTAAAAATTACTAATTTATTTTGTTATTATTATTTAATAAAATAAGGAGTTGGAAAGAAAAAGGATTTAGAGACCAAATTGTGAAAAACAGAGGAATCGTACAAGGAAGAGGAGCAAAAGGAGAAGAGGAACTAAAAGGTTCAAGAAACTCAAGAATTTAGCAAAGGTAAGGGGGAATTTATCCGATTATTATGCTTTATAGGTTTTGAGATAATTGGAAAGGAATAAGTAAATTAGGAATCCCAATTTAGGATATAAAAGTTTAGGATATAGGTTAATCGATTTCCTGAACTAAAAATACAAATTTTTGGCTACTGGACTATGGAAATCGATTAACCATATAAGGTAATCGATTTCCTGAGTAAATCTTTGAAAAAATGACATTTTACGCTTTGGAAATCGATTAACCATATAGGGTAATCGATTTCTAGAGCAAAATCCAGAAAAATTATAATTTCAAAAAATCAAAACTTCTAAACCATAAGTCCATTTTAATCGCTGTTTTGGACGTTGTGACTTAAATAAAATATTTTATGAAATGAAATGAAGAAAACTGCAGTATCTCGATTTATTTTTAAAAGTCCTGATTTCTATCTAATTATGTTGTTTTATACATTATGTGCATACCACTGAATATATGTGACAATGTGGTATTTGTGGTGTGATTATGAATACATGATGTTGCTGAGTTGTGTATGTTGTGATAGCATTACGAGTTGCGAATGTAATTGGTTGTATATGTTGTATATGATGGGAGTTGTTTATGATAGAAGTTGTTATCATATTCGGTGTTGACAATGCATGCTTTAAAGATGTGCATGCATATATATCATTGTTGTAGTAGCTAATGCCCATTGTGTGGAATTAGTGGAATTGCCATAATCGTGTCTAGGTTGGAATAGGCGGTGAGGCGTATCCGTGTCTGGGTTGGAATGGAACGGAGGGTGATAACTTTGTCCGGGTTTGAATGGAATGGTGTAGTGAATTTAATTCACAATTTGTACCACATGCATAACGTCGATGTCTTATTACATTAATTGTATGTGTTATAACATGATTGTAAGAATTCCAGTGCTATAATGTGATTGTTGTATGTTATTGTTGATTGATGGCTTATGTACTGTTTGGAGATAAAATGATATATTTGAAATATGCTAAATAAGGTGAAATGATTTGCTTATGAAATTCTACTTATTTATGAGCTTATAACGTATAATAATTGTGATTTAGTCTCACCCTTACTGTTAATCATTATCAAATTGAAGTTAGCAGCTTAGGCGCTTTGGTGAGGATAACTCGTAAAGCTAGACCATTATGTTTTGTCGAGTCTGGTGTCATGCTCTGATTTGTAACACTAGGGAATATTTATTTGTTTAGAGTTATTATTAAACTCTTATTTTGATTATATGCTTTACTTGGATAATAATTTTATGGAACTAAGGCTATGACCTTATTGTTGATGTTTTGAATTATCCCAGAACTATGAATATTTTCCTCTATGTTAAACATGTTTATTTCAATTATTTTAATTGGTTTATGTTCCTCAGATAAGCATGACACGCGTAAATTTTATTTTAATAAGTTGTAGCATCCATGATAACATGTTACTCTTACAATTTTTATATTCTGCGGGGTTTTTTTGAAGGGTGTTACAGAACCAACCTCAATAGATGAAGCTCTTCAAGACAATGATTGGATAATAGCTATGCAGGAAGAACTAAATCAAGAAATGATGTATGGGATCTAGTTCCAAGACCTAAAGGATTCAATATCATTAGAAAAAAATGGGTATTGAGAAATAAGCTAAATGAGCAAGGAGAAGTTGTTAGAAACAAGGCACGACTGGTTCCACAAGGTTATAGTCAACAAGAAGGAATTGATTATAATGAAACCTTTGCCCCAATCGCCAGATTAGAATCTATTAGATTATTAATTTCTTTTGTTGTTCAAAATAATATCACTCAATATCAAATGGATGTTAAGAGGGCATTTCTAAATGGTTACACAGAAGAAGAAGTTTATGTCCGTCAACCTCCTGGTTTTGAATATTCAAAATTCCTTGAACATATCTTTAAATTAAAAAAATATTTTTATGGTTTAAAACAATCTCCTAGAGCTTGGTATGAACGTTTAAGTAATTTTATTTTAGAAAAGGAATTCACCAGAGGAAAAGTGGACACAACCTTGTTTCGAAAAACATTTAAAAAGGATATTATGATTTGTCAAATTTATATAGATGATATTATTTTTGGAACTTCTAATGAGCTTGATGGGAGAACTCAAATTCTTTATGGGAATTCAAATAAATCAGTCTCCAGAAGGTACTTAATACATCAAACAAAGTATCTTAAAGAACTTTTGAAGAAATTCCAGCTGTCAGAAAGTAAAGAAGCAAAAACTCCAATGCATCCTACTTGCATTCTTGGAAAAGATGAGGTAAGTAAGAAAGTAGACCAGAATCTCTACAGAGGTATGATTGGATCTCTTCTTTACCTAACTGCTTCTAGGCCAGATATTCTATTTAGTGTTTGTTTATGTCCTAGATTCCAATCAAATCCTAGAGAATCTCACTTAAATGTTGTTAAGAGATTTCTGAGGTATCTGAAAGGTACTACTAATGTTGGACTATTTTATAGAAAATCAAAAGATTTTAAATTAGTAGTTTATTGTGATGCTGACTTTGCTGGAGATAGAGTAGAACGTAAAAGCATCTCTAGAAGCTGTCAGTTTCTGGATGAAAACTTGATCTCCTGGTACAACAAGAAGCAGGAAATTAATGCACTATCAACAACGGAGGAAGAGTATGCAGCTGCTATAGGCTGTAGCACTCAGATGATCTAGATGAAAAGCTAACTAGAAGATTATCACCTATATGAGCGTAACATTCCTATTCTCTATGATAATACTTCTGCTATATGTTTATCTGAAAATCCTATTTTGCATTCTAAGGCAAAACATATAGAAATTAAGCATCATTTCATAAGGGACTATATTCATAAAGGTGTTTTAACCTTAAATTTTGTTGACACAAACCATCAATGGGCTGATATTTTTACCAAACCTCTTTCTGAAGATAGATTTACATTCATTCTAAAGAATATTAGTATGGAATTTTGTCCTGAATGAAATTATGTTTATTATTATCATTATTGTCATTATCAGAAGTTCTATTCTCAAATGAATGTTCTAGTTAACATCTCCTCACAAGTTAGAAGAGAAGTTAAATTAGAAACCATATCTAGAAGTTCTGAAATATCTTCTAAATGTTTCATTACAAATATGGTCAGAAGTTCATTATACCAAATAGATGTAATTCTCTTAACCTATAAGTCAAACACATGTTCAAAACATCTGAAAGGTCACGCATGCGTGCAAGCTATTGACACGCCGTCCCTAGGTAACTGTTCCAATCTTTTCAAATTACTCGTAATTCCTCAAAACGTTAAACACTATTAAATGCTAGTGATGATTAACTTACTTTTTAATTATTTTTAAAATTTCAAACTAATTTTAAAACCGCATTCATTCTCTCTATAAATAATTTTTCAAAATTCTCTCTTCACTTTTCACTCTCTTCAATCTTCTACTAAAGATGCTGCTCCAACTTCTGCTGTAATGGAAACTCTGAAGGAGTTAAAGAAGGAAATTAAAGTTGTGTGTGAACGTCTGGTCAAGCAAGATGAGACAAAAAAAAGATCAAATCTTGGATGATAAAGAAAGAAGAATCCTCTAATGAAATCAAGAATCTTCTTCTATCCCTAGTCTCACGTCAACCATCGTCTCGGTCTCCTTGAAACTTTGGTGTATTTTTTTTAAACTATTTTTTGTTATTCTTATTTTTGTTTTGAAACCTCTCTAACCATGATTTTTTTTGGAATCATTATTAAAAATACTTTGGTTCGTCTTTTAAATTGTTTGCATTATGTTTAATGTTTTTTTATTATGACAAAAAGGGGGAGAAACTGTAATTTTGATCTGATTAAATATAGAAGTTATTGGGACTAAGTGTCAAACATTTCTAACAAAATATACAAGTGTATTTGCTTCTGAAAGTATGCAGGAATATCTAAGCTCTGGAAGAAAAATTTGAAGCAAAAATCTAAGCTCTAACTTCCAAGCTCTGAAATGAAAAATCTGAAAGCAAACTCTGAAAGAAAAGAACAAACTCAGGGAATTTCAACCTTGCATTTATTCTTTTCTAGTATTTATCTCACGGGGGATTTCTTTTTCACATTTGTACAAAAAATTTCAATCAAAATCTAAACGTTTTTGTTATCATTAAAAATGGGGAGATTGTTAGAACATAGTTTGGTTCTAATCATATCTTAGAGTTTTGATGATAACAAATGAAACAAATTTTATATAGTAAATATGATACTATGATAAGTATTGTTTTAATTTCAGATGATGTTCTGACTCAAGCACTCCGGAAAAGTGAAATATCAAATTGTGTTGAGTAGAAAAAGAGTTAGAAGTTCTAGAAGATAAAAAGAACTTCTGAACACGCAAGCTGAAAGCAACTTTTGAAAGAAGCATATGATGTTCTGACTCAAGCACTCAAGAAAAGTGAAATATCAAATTATGTTGAGCAGAAAAAGAGTTAGAAGTTCTAGAAGATAAAAAGAACTTTTGAACACGCAAGCTGAAAGCAACTTCTGAAAGAAGCATGCAAGTGCAACCTCTGATAAGAGAAAAGCTTAAGCAACCTCTGTTAGAAGATAAGATAACAAAATCTTACAAAAGATAAAGAAATGAGTTATCAAGACGTCATCTTCTAAGACAAGTTCTGCTACAATACCGTTACTCTCCTAAGGCTAAGATGGCTTAAGTACTCAAGTGGAACAATGTTCGAGGTCATTGAAAACACAAAGTACAAGCAGCCAAGCAACATTAATTACATTCTTTTTACTCAAGACACGCAACGGATTGATTAGCAGCTATATATATGTTCAATTTTTCAAAGGAAAATCTAAGGAGTCTATTACTATAAACTTATGCTGAACAAAATTTGAACATAGAAATACTTTGAGTTTTATTATTTTGAGCTTAAACTTAGTGTTAAACATCACTATTGTGATAAATATTTTTAGAAGAAAATTTAAACATTGTTACAAGTTTCATTTCGTAATTTTTCCTTGAGAGACCAGTTGGGTCATGTTTCTCGAGAGGGCTAGGACTAGAGAGTCTTAGAGGTGTTAGTCACTTGCAGCTAGTTTGTGCATTGTTTTTTAGTCACAACATTTTGGTTATGCGATTGTAATTAGTTTGATTATAGTGAATTAAGTCCTCGTTGAGAGAGGAAAAATCACCTTGGCGGATGGACTGGAGTATTTTGAGTTTCAAATAAACATGGATAAAAATAACTGTGTGTTTAGTTTGTTGTTTCATAAAATAAAATTAAAAGAGGAAAAAGTTAATCAACCCCCGCCTCTAAGTGTTTTCTTAGCCTTCAAACCTAGTGAAGAAATCAGATATTCTTTCACTATCTTCCATCTAAAGCAGTTCATATGTTCTTTTGTGAGTTTGTAACCTCACATTCTTCACCTTCTCAGCGCCTCCAAATGATTTCTTTAGAATCTCCTAAACTTCTTTTGCAAATTCTACATCATTAACCTTTTCGAAATTGTATGGGTTGACACATTGATGAGTTATAAAGAGAGCTTTCTAATTCTTCTTTTTCAATTATTTGTATTCCGCTTCTTAAGCTCTTTCATTCAGTGGTTCTACTCCATATTTCACAAGATCCTAAAGATCTTGAAAACCGAATATAACCTTCATCTGTTTGCACCAATTCTCATAGTTATCTCCTTTAAGAATTGGGAGACTTGTTGGAAAATTTCTGTTAGCATAATTCGTCGCCATCGTGATCTTCTTCTTCCTCAATCGTTCTTGATCGTCCTTCCCTTGAATCGCTCAACCAGAGCTCTGATACCAGATGTTGGAAATCCACCAACCTATGATGAATCTCTATAATCTTCACATAAAAACGATAAACAATGTAAAAGAAAGAAGAACAATGATTTTCTGCAGAGTAACTCTCTTCCCATAAACCGTGGAAAGCTTTATTAATCACTTTGTAAATGTAAAATACTATGAAGAAATTAAGTACAAAAAATAGGGGTTACTCCCTCTATTTATAGATTTAGGTTAGCTAATGTCCAAAACTATAAAAGCCCAAAATACCTATTTTGGAGCTAAATCAAATCAGTCCTATTTTAGATCTAAATCATATCTATTTAAATCTAAAATCAAATCTGTGTGCAGCCTGCTTCGATACAAAAAGCTCTTCGACTGGGCAATGGTTTCCTTCGAGCAACCTGCTTCGAGTACCTCTAACCCTTCGACACACGCATAGTTTCGACACTAGGAATTACAATTTAACAGTTATAAATTTCATATTTCACTACGCTTAAATATTGCAACCGTTGTTAAATTGTTTTCCACAAAATTAAATCATAATAGGTAATTTGTTCCTTTCTTAAAACACTAGGTGCCCTAGCGAACAAAATGACATCAATAACGAAATCTTCACCATCATCTTTGAAAAAACAATTGTTGAAGCATAATCTTCACCATCATCTTCAAAAATAATTCCTGGGAGCAAAATATTCACCATCGTCTTTCAATATTCGGTATGTTACCATTCTCTTTATCTCTTTATCTCTATGATGCTTCAAAATGTTTAGGTTCGTCTCAATTTTTTGAATCAATAATTACTAGTTTCTTTCATGAATCAACAGTTTTTTTTATGTTCTTCGAAATTTAAATGCTATTGTTCAGTGTGTACTATCATATTAGTGAATATGCATTTGGTTTTGTGTGTTTTATTAGTGTGTTATTCACAATAGTCTTTTTATATAAATTTCAGAATTTGTTATGGATTGTAGTTAGAAGAAAACTGATAGCTTAGGTCCGATGTATGAGAAAGGAATTCTTGAATTCCCTTAATTTGTCGAAAAAATGTTCTCGGCAATAATGGTATCATTTATTGTCCTTGTGTTATTTGCGGGAATATCAACAACAACAACAACGCCTTATCCCACTAGATGGGGTTGGCTACATGGATCACATTTCGCCATAATGTTTTATCAAGGACCATGCTTCTATCCAAATCATTAATTTTGAGATCTTTCTTGATAACTTATCTTATAGTGTTTTTGTATCTTCCTCTTCCTCAAATTGTTTGTCTTCTTTCCATTTGGTCTACTCTCCTTACCACGTAGTCTACATGTCTTCTCTATACATGCCTAAACCACCTAAGTATGCTTTCTACCATCTTCTCTATAATCGGATCTACTCCAACACTCTCTCTAATAATATCATTTCTAATTTTATCATATCGAGTATTAGCACAAATCCACCCCAATATCCTCATCTTTGCTACACCTACTTTATTCTAGCATTGGTTCTTAACCGCCCAACATTCTGTTATGTACAAAATTATAGGTCTTACGGTAGTCCAATAAAACTTTCACTTTATCTTGAGTGGTACCTTTGTATCGCATAAAACACCTGATGCCTCTCTCCATTTCATCCATCCAACTTAAATACGATAATTTACGCCCCTTCTATTTCTCCATCATTCTGAATTACTGGCCCAAGATATTTAAGCCGTGTCACTTGAGGGATAATATGGTGTCCTTCTTTCACCTCTAAGTTAGAAAACCAATTTCTTTTATTGAACTTACATTCCATATACTCCAACTTACTTCTGTTTAGGAGAAATCCATGTGTTTCTAAAGCTCTCCTACAAGTTTCCAACCTCACATTTAACTCCTCCCTCGACTCTCCAAGGAGGACTATATCATCTGCAAAAAAGTATTCATCTTGGTGCTATATCTTAGATTTTTTTTTCCGTGAGTACATCCAAAATTAAGGTTAAAAGGTAGGGGCTTAGGGTTGTCCCTTGATGCAAATCAATTGTGATGGGAAAATCGTCTGTCTCTCCACCCTATGTCCTAACACTAGTCGATACCCTTTCATACATATCTTGGATAGCTCAGATATATGCAACCTTAACCCCTTTATTCTATAGATATTTTCCACAGAATCTCTATAGGCACAGTATCATACGCCTTATCCAAGTTAAAATATAAGTCAAGTGCAAGTCTTGTTGGTCCATTCGATATTGGTCCATCACCCACCATAATAGATAAATTGCTTCCATAGTTGATCTTTCTGGCATAAAACCAAATTGATTATTAGCAACTTGAGTTTCTTTTCTTTATCTTTGTTCAATAACTCTTTCCCATAATTTCATGGTATGACTCATAAGCTTGACCCCCCCTATAATTTGCATAATATTGTATATCCCCTTTGTTCTTATAGATAGGAACTAAAGTGTTTCTCCCCCATTCATCTAACATGCATTTAGAGCTCATAATTTCATTAAAGAGTTTGGTGAGCCAATCAATACCTTTATCTCTAAGAATTTTCAACACTTTAATAGGTATGTTGTCTGGCCCCATCGCCTTACCGTTACTCATTCTTTTCAATGTTTCCATTACCTTTTGTTTATGAATCTGGTGATAGTAACTATAGTTCTGATCCTCTTCTATTATATCTAATATTCTAGAGTCATACCCATATCCATCTTTAAATAAGTTTTGGAAATACGCCTTCTACCTATCCTTTATATATTTTTCCTGCACTAAGACTTTGCCTTCTTCACCCTTAACACACTTTTACTTGATCCAAATCTCTAGTCTTTCTTTCTCTTCCGTAGCAAGCATATATATATATATATATATATATATATATATATATATATATATATATATATATATATCTTCTCCATCCTTGGTTCCTAGAAATTAGTATAGCCCATCAAAACCTTGGGTTCTTGATTCACTCACCGCCTTTTTGGTTTTATTTTAGCTATCTTGTACTTTCCCAAGTTTCAGAATTTCTACACCTAGACCACTCTTTAAAACGGTCCTTTTTTACTTTAACTTTGCTATGGACACTTTCATTTCACCACCATGATTCTTTACCCCTAGGTCCAAAACCTCTAAATTCACCCAACGTCTCTTTATTCACTTTTCAAATCTCTAGGGCCATCTTGTTCCACTTATCATCTGCACTTCCTTTTGATTGCCCAAACCATCCCTCCCTTGTCTTTTGTTGGAAAGTTTCTTGTTTTTCTCACCCTTCAAATGACACCATTTAATAACTTGTTCTACCATAGGACTTCTTCTCTTTTCCCTTTCTTTAATTCTTATATCCATAATCAAAATCCTATGTTGGGTAGTCAAGCTCTCTCCCGAGATAAATTTACAATTCAAGCAATACTTCCTATCAGACTTCCTGATAAGAAATAAATATATATATATATATATATATATATATATATATATATATATGAGAACATGTCCCTCCACTTATATATGTGATAAGGTTTTCAACTTTTTTCCTAAACCATGTATTGGCTATAGAAAGATCTAAAGTCGGCGAAAACTCCAAGATGGATTTACCATTTGCATTCACCTCCCCTAGGCCTAGACCTTCATGCGCACTCTCAAAACCTCTTGCCACTCTATCTACATGTCCATCGAAATCCCATCCTAGGGAAATCTTCTCTACATGGGGTATATCCTGCAGTACACCTTATAAATACTCCAAAACGTTTATCTTAAGGTGTTATGCTAATCCAACACGGGGTGTGTACCCACTAATAGCATTAAAGGTGTCTTATCCCAATACAAAATCTCCTATTTTTCTTACGTCCACAACATCCTTCTTCCACTCCTTATACACAATAATCCGTACCCTATTTCTTGATCTAATTTTTCTAGTATACCAAAGCTTAAATCCTTATTGTCTAAGTCTTTCGCTTTTTCACCTGGGTAAGTCTGTCGAAAAAATAAATATTCTATCACATATGTTGTGATGGAATATGTCAAAATTATAAAAAAAACATGGGTGTGGCATGGAGAATTGGATAATAATCGAAATGAGACGTCACAAATGAATGAGGATGATAAAGATATCGATGATCGACTAGAAGATATGATCCGCGATATGGGATAAATGTCTTAAATGAAAGCACATTTGTATGATAATTTATGCAACGCTAAAGATGTGCCTTTATATAAGGGCTGCACCAGTTTTACACGATATTTTGCCTTGTTAAAATTGTTTAATCTAAAGGTAAAAAGCGAGTGGTCAGATAAAAGTTTCATATAATTGCTTGCTTTATTGAAACAAATGCTACCAAAATATAACAATTTTTTGGATCGTTGTTATAAGGCCAAGAAGATATTATGTCTAATGTAGATGATTATTTGCAATGCAATACAATTGATTCATTATTTCCGAATTTTGGCCTTGAGCCAAGAAACCTTAGGCTTGGGCTTGCCACGAATGAAATGAGCCCATTTGATAATATGAGTACTAACCATTCTTCGTGGCCTGTTCTTTTCGTGATTTACAACCTATCTCCTTGGTTGAGCATGAAGCATAAGTATATGATGTTAAGTATGATGATTTCTAAACCAAGACAAATCTGGAAATGTCATAGATGTTATTTAAGTCTATTAATTGATGATTTAAAATGTTTGTGGGATAAAGACGTTGATGATGCATATTTCGGGGGAAAGTTTAAGATGCGTGCAATGTTATTTTGCACAATCAATAACTTTCCTGCATATGGAAATTGGAGGTATACAGTGTCAAAGGACATAAAGTGTGTCCTATATGTGAATCTAATACCTATTTTCATCAACTTGAGTTTGGAAAAAAGATTATTTTTCTTGGGAATAAACAATTTCTAAAACCCAATCATCCATATCATAGATTGCAGAAGGCTTTCAATGGAGAGCAGGAGTATGAACGTGCTCCCACTACTACAAATAACGCATGTAACATTGGTCGCCAAATGCATTTAACCACCAAAACACCCTAATTTTCCGGCAATAAATAAATAAAAAATAAGAGTGAATTTAATTTTTAAAACAAAGAATAAAAATTAGGATGCTACACTTCAAATGATATTAAACCCGCTCAAATCATATAAATAGATACATAACAAAATTTATGGATGAACCGAAACAAAACATCTTAGTTATCAACTTCAATTTTATTAAAGCAGCGGAAAAAGAATTATACGCATCGTTAAGACATTGTGCCTTCGACATAAAACTAATATTTACTCAAAATAAAAGGGAGTTCGTAAGACTCCAACAAATCACCAAAACAACTAAATACACAAGCATTCATCCCCTACATAGTGTTACATATTGGAGAAATGACGCAACCTCAATTAAACATGAAGAACAACCTCTTCTAAGACAACGCAACCTCAGACTACTCCTGACTGTTTTCACGATGTTGTATAAAGCATCATTCTAACAGAAGGGTGAGATATTACAACAATATAAAAGAGTACATAATAATAAGTATGCCTCATGTATAAGCATGCATAGTTATGCATTCCACATCTCACCTTTTTATATCATCACAACAATTCCATTACACAATAATTTATACAGCCACATGAATTTATCATGACTTATTAAAAATTTCACATAATGCATATACCATATATACAAATCAACATCATGTCAATTAATCATACTTTGCAATGAGACCGACATCGACTTAATGCATATGGTACCAATAGGATATAATCTCTATCCATAATGTCAAATAGGGCAACAAAAGAGCATAATCCCTTTCCATAATGCTAATACAGGCCAATAATATGGCATAAGCCCTCACGAATGAATGCATACAATACCGACATGCAACAACATAACTATGCAACTACAGGGCAAAAGCCCTCAACATTACGCCCATACAGACCGACAATATCATCATCATAATTATGCAGCATATTATGCAATTCATATAACATCTGAAATTCCTGGAAGCAGATATGTGATGTCATAGAGAATATTATGACACAATATCTGACACTCTGTTAACAATTCACACAGTTAATTTAAACAGCAATAAAGAACACAATCAATTGTTTACCCAGTTGAGTGTGTAACTACACCTACATCTGGGGGCTACCAAGCCAGGGAGGAAATTCACTATTAGTAGAATTAATTCAGGAATAAACCAACCAGTTTATCTCCTTCATTTAAGACCTACCCAATGCAACTTCAATCTAAGTCCTACTTAGACCTGAGTTCCTACTCACTCCCCCTCAATCACATCAGCGATATCAACCTATTGATTAATTGAATTGTGAAGATACTCTTCAATAAACATACTTGATTTTGCTTCAAAGCTTTTAATCAAGAGACACGACACTCGTGCTTCAAAGCTTTGAGTGATAAACAACCCTTACAAACAAATCCTAGTCCAAGGAACTTATCAAATGATAATTGCTTGGCTCACATAAGTAACTAGAATACACAAATAAACAACCTGCTAAATCTTCAATACAGTCCAAAGGCGCAGTAGCAGAGTAAGGGTTCTTTTCCTATTATAGAAGCAATCCTGTAACTTCAAATTTGGGCTTCCATAATAATAGCTAGGGTTCACTTAATTTAACCTAAAGACTTGGTCTTTTTAACAAACCAATTTAGGGTTAACTAAGATTAACCACATAGTCACGTGAGCATGTGATCCAATTACATAAATCATAATAAAAACAGCTCAACAAAAATCCTGAAAAGTCTCAGGAAAAGTGAATATGCAGAACAACAAATGTCACACAGGATGTCATAACATTAGTTATGACATCAGTCATTCTTCTGCAGAATTCCAGCATATTAGTAATCTTCCAGTCTGAGCTGTACTTGAATCATTCTTCTTTTGCAGAATTTATCTTCAACTCTGAATGTCATGACATCAGTAAAGACATTGTCATATCCTAGTTTTACCAAAAATTAATGCCAACATAAAAACACTTACAAACTCCCCCTTTGGCAAATTTTTGGCTAAAACAAACTAAGCTATCAGAGAACTACTGCAGCAGAATAAAACAACCAGTCTAGCTAAATAACCTGATCCTAATAAAGATAAATTCTACCCACAATTGCCCATAAATTCTTCTCCCCCTTTTTAGCCACAAAGGGGCCAAAGGTACCAGTACAATTTCCCAAAATTCATTAAATAAATAAGTACCATTAGAGTTAAATATTACATCCCAGCCAAGAAATACAAAGTTCAAGTCAAACACAACCAACAAATAACAGAAGTAAAATCAACAATCAAAACAACAACAAACAAACACAAGAACATCAGCACAGGATTACAAATCAAGTGCTTTCTTCTCCTGAAGAAGCATTGTGGTATGTAGCATCTTCAGAACTGATATCAGAACCAGTTGCTTGATCAGCATCAACATCTTCATCCAAATTTTCACCAGAATCATCACCAGCTAGCCTTTCATCCTCAACCTCTGTGTCTTTCTCCTTCTCCAGGGTAGAGATCAGATCCTCAATGGTTTGCTTCCTTGCTTCAAGTTCCCTACAGGTCTCTTTTAGCACAGCAATGACATTTGCCTTCTGGGAATTAGCCTTGACATTTGATGTCTCAGCAGATGTCATGACAATGTCTGGAACATGCTTCCCTTGAAATAACTTGTAGTGGAAACCAAGGGCAGAAGCTCTTTTACACACTGAATCTCTATCAACCAGGATGTCAGGGTATTGATCAGTTATAATACCACACAAGAGGGAGGGAAAGGCTATTGGTCCTTTTATAGCATAACTGTCAGCATGTTTTAAGGTTTGCTCAAAAATATAGGTTCCGTAATCAAACTTTGCTTTTGTTCCAACAACAAAAATGAACCTGCCCAGACTAATGGAGATGGTGGACTTGTGGTTTGTGGGAACCCAGTTGGCTGCACCTATCTTGTGCAGAATAGCAAATTTGACACTCAATTTGTTAGCAGTAAGCTTTCCCTTCAATGGCCAATGTTTCACTTGCTTAGCAATGATTGTTTGGCACACCTGATTGTCAGTTTCTTCAAGCTCAGGTTGGCATCATCAGATCTTCCCAAATATTTGTTGATCACACTTGGGGAAAACTTCACTTTCCTTCCCCTTACAAACACAGTCTTGAAATCTGCTGACCATCCATCAGCACATCCACTAGTCAGATTAACAATGAACTCCTTCACCAAAATGTCATAACAATTAGAAAACTTGACCACAGTTTTCATCAGCCCAGCTTCCTTGATCAAGTCCATAACATCCTTGCATTCAAGGGCACTTCTGTTCAGCTCCCTTTCTAATGCAATTCTCTTCAGACAGACATACTTCCATCTTCTAGCACTCTCAGGATGGTGGAAAGAGATGTTATCAATAGCCACTTCAGGACCCTTAAGTAGTTTCCCAAGAGATGGTTTCTTCTTGGGTTGAATGTCTGAGACATTCTCTTCAACATTAAAATCTGAATCCTCATCAGATTCTGAGGGTTCAGGAACCTTTCTCTTCTTAATAATTGGGGTTCTCTTTTGTCTAGAGATACCTCCAACAGACTTCACTTTACCCTTCCCTTTGGAAGTTCCAGCCTTGTTGTCCTTACCATATTTTTCTTCAGCCTTACTCTCAGCCCTAGGAGACTCATGAGCAGCTTTAGCAACCTTCTCCTTGGAAGGACTCTGAGAGGCATTCTGCTTCCCTTTTCTGTTCATCATCCTCTTATCAGTGCTTGGGTTGACATTAGCAATGAGATCATTATTAGAGAATTCTTCATCTAGATCAATGACAGGAGGTTCCACAACATTTTCAGAGTTTTTCACTGGAGAGTTTTCTAGGTTATCAGCAACAGGTTTTTCAGGGGATTCATCAAGAATTCCATCAGAAGAGCTCACTGGAGCCTTTTCAATGTTTTCATCAACAGATTTCACAGGAGAT
Source organism: Vicia sativa (assembly GCA_021764765.1). Classification (NCBI taxonomy): domain Eukaryota; kingdom Viridiplantae; phylum Streptophyta; class Magnoliopsida; order Fabales; family Fabaceae; genus Vicia; species Vicia sativa. The sequence continues at coordinate 65,534,633 of CM038794.1, forward strand.
TCTTCATGAATTCCTTCAGAAATATCATCAACAGAATTCACAGGGGACTTATCAGTGGTATCAGCAACACATTTTTCAGGGGATTTATCAGAGGGTTCATTATCAGGATTCTTAGGGGTTTTCCTAACATTGTCATTAGATGACTTGGCATTCTGTGTGACATCTGGATCAGTTGCTAAACTAGGGCTAGCAGATTCTCGATTTAAAGGAACAAAAACCCCAGGTACAGAATAATCCTCATTCAGAATCCTAGTAACTATTCTAGCTATGGCTTGATGAACATATCTAGAACCTTCCCTGTTTTCTATTTCAGGAGGAACAGAGGAAGTTGGTTCAGTGGTCTTACCAGAAGGAGAGGTTTGAGACCTTCTTGCATGTCTGGTACGAAGTTTCTTGACCCTCCCAGGATCAGTTGCCATGGCACGTAGAGGAGTAACCTCCAGAATCTCAGTCTCCATTGTTTCTGCATTTGACCTAAAACCAGAATTAGTGGGAGAGGGAGAACCAGCTTTCTTTGATGATGAAGAAGACGATGACATGCTTTGTTGAGACATGTTGAGGAAATGAGAGAATAATTGATAGAGAGTTTGAGAGTTTCTGTTGAGGGAATGGAATGTGATACATTCAAATGAAAAAAATAATATATATATATATATATATATATATATATATATATCTCTTCCTATTCTTGGACTTTTGAAAAGTAAGTGGGAAATAATTAATTATCCCACTCAGAATTAAATGAAATAAAAAGTCTCTTCCATTCCTTGTTGTAAGCAATGTTAATTGCTACAACTCTTCATATTGGAAAATACCCAACTTGCCCCTTAAATTCTCAAACTGACTAGCATCAAGAGCTTTAGTGAAAATGTCAGCCAGTTGGAGTTCAGTGGCTACATACTCCAATTTAATCACCTTTTCTTCCACAAGATCTCTGATGAAGTGATGTCTAATGTCAATGTGCTTAGTCCTGCTGTGCTGAATAGGATTTTTTGAAATATTAATAACACTCAGGTTGTCACAGTACAATGTCATGACATCCTGTGTGACATTGTACTCAGTCAGCATCTGCTTCATCCAGATCATTTGAGAACAACTGCTACCAGCTGCTATGTATTCAGCTTCTGCAGTAGATAAAGACACATAGTTTTGCTTCTTGTGAACCAAGAAACAAGATTGTTCCCAAAAAAAAAACATCCTCCAGAAGTGCTCTTTCTATCATCAGCACTACCAGCCCAATCAGCATCACAATATCCAGACAGAATTGGTTTACATCCATGAGAATACAACATACCATAATTGTAAGTTCCACTTACATACTTCAGGATTCTTTTCACCTGATTGATGTGACTTACTTTAGGTTCATCCTGGTATCTTGCACATACTCCAACAGCAAAGGCAATGTCAGGTCTGCTGGCTGTTAAGTACAACAAACTTCCTATCATGCTTCTGTACAAACTTTGATCTACATTTGTCCCACTTGAGTCTTTGGACAACTTTAGATGAGTAGGTGCAGGAATCCTTTTATGACTGGCATTTTCCATCCCAAATTTCTTGACAATATTCTTTGAATACTTGCTTTGAGAAAGGAAAGTTGAGTCTTCCATCTGTGTGACTTGTAGTCCAAGAAAGTAAGTCAATTCTCCCATGAGGCTCATTTCAAACTCAGCTTGCATTTGGTTCGTAAAATGTCTCACCATTTTATCTGACATTCCTCCAAACACTATGTCATCAACATAAATTTGAGCTACCATTATCTTTCCTCCTTCATCCTTGACAAAGAGAGTTTTATCCAAACCTCCTTTCCTGTAACCTTTATCAGTAAGGAACTTTGTCAGCCTTTCATACCAAGCCCTAGGAGCTTGCTTCAGACCATATAAAGATTTCCTCAATTTGTAAACATGATCCGGAAAGTTAGGATCCACAAATCCTATAGGCTGTTCTACATATACCTCCTCATTTAAGTAGCCATTTAGGAAGGCACTTTTCACATCCATCTGAAATAGCTTGAATTTCAGAATGCAAGCAACTCCTAGCAGTAATCTGATTGATTCCAGCCTGGCCACAGGAGCAAAAGTCTCATCAAAATCAATCCCTTCAACATGAGTGTACCTTGAGCAACAAGTCTTGCCTTATTTCTTGTGACAACCCCTTCTGCATCAGACTTGTTCTTATAAATCCACTTTGTGCCAATGATGTTTGTTCCTTCTGGTCTAGGAACTAACTCCCATACTTCATGCTGTTTGAACTGGTTCAATTCATCTTGCATTGCTCCAATCCAATATTCATCAGTGAAAGCCTCCTTAGCATTCTTTGGTTCAATCTTAGACACAAAACAAGAGTTTGAGATGATTTCTCTAGATCTTGTAATGACTCCACTGTTACGATCTCCTATGATGAGTTCCTTTGGATGGTCTTTCTGAATTCTGATGGAAGGATCTTTATTGACTTCTGTTCGCGTTAAAAAGTGACGCGCTAGAGAATCGAATCAGTATTCGGATCCTCTGGCTCGAAACGATTTACTCTTTTGATTTGTTTATAAAGATGCCGCGAGCATCAAGTTTTATTATTTTCAACACAAGAAATTATGATTATGAAAAAGGGGAAAGCTGCTAATACCCTCAATTGATTATGATATGCATTACGACTAGCGCAAACTAGACGTAACGCATTGGGGAGATTCCGGGTAAGGGGGTTTGTTATATAAAGGGAATAGATGGAGCACCCTAAATATATATAGTTATCTATAGCTTTATATATGAATACGTTTGATATGTTTGTGTGTTTTAATTGCTATTTCTATGATTGGGAAAGTTTCTCCTTTGGGATTTTAAGAAGGGTAGATTCTGTGGGATCCTAGGTTTTGTTATTATTGTGCTCGCAAAGATCTTTGGATCTTCTGCATACATATCCCTTAATGGGAATCAGAGCATTTGTAGCTCGGATCTAAAGGGATCTATGGTTTGTTTGGTTTGAGGGAGAAAGAAATTTGCTCGCCAAGGATGAGACCTTGTGCCTACGTATTCTCAAAAGGATGTTGAGAAAGTCAGAGCAATCGTAGTTCCCACTTATGCTAGTGGAAGCAACGGAAAGTTAGTAAGAAGACATAGACAAATGTCATCTTAATGAAAAAATGTATCTAATCTATTTCATCACATACATTTTGAAAAGTTTGACTGATTGAATCTTTCGTCGTAAGTTATAGGTGTTTTGCTCGAGTGTACAAGCGTTACCACTTACGAGTTAAGAAAGATGTTTGAAAAAGATTGAATCTTTTAATTGTAAGCATTGGGTGTTTTGCTTGAGTGTACAAGCGTTACCACTTACGATTAAGAGATGTTTTTGTTTGAAAAGTATTTGAAAAGTTTTTTGATTGTATGTGAAGTGATAGATGAGATACTTCTTCCATAGAGATGATAAACGTCTAAATCTCGAGGAGAAATTGATTATGGATTAGGGGGATGCTTTTAAGAAGCCCATGGGTCCTTGTATTGTTAGCCCAAGAGGAGGCATTCTGAGGGTCATCGAGGGTCCTTGTATGAAGCTCAAGAGGAAGCTATAGCGTATGGCTGGCTTTGGCTTTAAAAGGGATTTCACCAAGAAACCATCCTTTTAGAATTAACAGCAATTTCACCGAGAAATTATACTCTCTGGGTTCTATCCTAGTGCGGGTGATTCTTTGTATTGGAATCCCAATAGGAGGCTATTAAGAGATTTCCTGGTCTCTTTCTTGTTTGATGCCCAAGAGAAGGCTAAACTCAATGAGGAGTTCTTTTGAACGAAGCCCAAGAGGAGGCTGACTCAGCAGGGGAGTGTTGTCTTATATGAAGCCTAAACGGAGGCTAAACTCAGATGAATGAGTTTTCTTATATGAAGCCTAAGAGGAGGCTGAACTCTGCAGGGGATGAGTTATCTTGTATAAAGCCCAAGAGGAGGCTAACTGTGGGGAACCTATTGGTTAGACTAGTTGTTATGTTATAACTAGACAGTTATATGAACAAGTATATGAAGTTTATTCACAGGAGTTTATGAAGGAAATATAAACAATGCATGATGTTTATTTACAAGAGTTTATGAAGGAAATATAAACAAGTGTGTGTAAAACGAACGTTTAAAACGAGCGTAACTTGATTATTTACAAGTTTGAATTGTGTACAAGGAAGTAAATATGTACACGAACGAGTATTTATGTACGAGGAGATGTGGATGTACATAGGAGGGTTGGGACTTACACCATAAGGGTGGCCCATTGGTTTAAAAGCAGTTTCACCGGGAATAATGCTCCTTTTAATACCAATGGTATTCAGTGTATATACAAACGAAACGAAAACAAACGGACGAAGTTTGTCTGTATTTGAGTATCTACAAAAGAACGTCTGTATTATGTACAGGTAAAAATTTGTATGTATATGAAAAGAATTTGATATGTACAAAGAAATATGTATGTACATAAAGAATTTTGGGACATACACCGTAAGGGAGGCCCATGATCGGTTAAGAAAATCGAAAGAAGACGAATTTAGTTTTATCGTCAAATCGGATCGATCATGGAAAAAAGATTTAAGTTTGATGAAAAGTTTTGAAGAATGTTTTTGAAAGTGTTTTTGAAAAGTAAAATATGCTTATGAGAAGTTTTGAAAAGAATCGGGCTTCGAAAGTTTGAAAAAATCACCTTTGAAAGTGCTTTGAAAAGTACTCAAAAGTACCGTTTTCGGCTCGATAAAAGTATAATCGGATGAAAGTTTTTCTAAAAATTTTTGACACTACCATAAAATATATATGTTAATTGACAAGTGTACAAAAAATCACCTCAAAATGAGGAGTTTTGATTGGGTTTTGAAGAAGTCAAAGTTTGAAAAACATATGAAGTGAAAAATTACAAAGTTTGGCAAAAATGGTCCAAAGGCTACTCGAACCCGGGACCATTGGGCAAGGCGTGGCAAGAGTGACTTAAGAGTGAGCTGGAAACCGCTGGGGCGATGATACATCCATTAACTTATGCCAATCCAGTTAAATATATTATAAAACTTTTATTTGAATTTGAAAAAAACGTGCGCAGTGTTCATCTTCTTCCTCCAATCTTCACTCAATCCTAAATCCTTCGTTTCTTAATGAAATCAAAAGATGTAAACATCAAACTTGATCGTTTTAAGCCCAGGAATATGATGATGTTGTTTAATTTCATTTATTTTAAGCCTAACATGATTAAATTTCTCAAGAACACGAAGAACCCTAAAACTGAAAATCCTAATTGAAATCGTGTATGGTGAATGAATTGATCAATTGATTGAGGGTTATTGATCGTTGATGGTGCAGAAACAAAACGGCCAAGAGTTTTTTTGAATGGAAGCAAAGAATCATAGAGTTCGAAGTTGAGTTTCTTACCTGCTCAAGTTGAGATCGAAATTGATGATGGAGTGTTTCCAGTTGTGTTTTGATGATTCCTATAGCACCAACGACCTTCAAGGATCATGTGAGGATGGTCTGCACATCATGAATTTGCCTGGATCATTCCACCCAAGTCAACCTGCAGTTTGCTCAAAGTGAAACTTGAATTCGTGGTTAATGGAGTTACAGGTTGATGTTAATGGTCTGCATCATCCATATGGAGTATGTTGATGATGTTTGCGTCAAAAAATCACAACTTGCTCGAGCCAAAGATTGAATTCGACAGTTAAGGCAGTTTTGGGCAAGTTTGAAACATGGAATGCAAAATCTGTTTTTTAGCTTTGCTTATGTTGATTTTATGTTACAAATCAATTACATATGATACTAATGACATGTTAGACACCAAACATCTCATGTTTCTTCACAAGTTTTCAAAAATGCAAGATTTTTCAAATTACACTATGTTTCTTGAATTTTAAGAAAGAAGAGAGAAAGCATGTTCTTGCATAGCTTTGGTGTGGTTTGAATTGGCCAACATGACCTCTATTTATAGGTCACAAGTTCTGAATGGCAAGTACAAGAGATTGGCTTTGGTATTTACAAGTTGCCTTAAAGGGCAAGGAAGTCATTTTTGCATTAAATGCAAAAGGAAGCTTCCTTTTAACCATGGTTAATTTCAACTTGATCTTATCCCATCATAATTACCTCCAACTGATTTTTATCAGCTCTAGCCTATCTCCAATTAGTGACAAGGCTTCTAGAAAGAGATTTTGCAAAAAATGGCTTGTAATTTTGAAAATTGTACTTGAAAATCAAGGATTTTGGAGCTCTATGTTTCAAAATCAAAAGTATATCTAGACTCCATGGATTTGAGAGTTCTTGGACATTTTGGAAAGCTTGTTTCAAGGGCTACAACTTTAATGTTTTGAGTTTTTCCTAATTCCAAATGGAACTATGTGAAAAAATGCCATGAAGTTTGGAAAAAGTGTGAAATTTTAACACTTGAAATTTTTTAAGTGTTGAAAATTTTGACTTTTTGTTGACTTTTCCAAATTTCTTGATTTTTTATGATCATGATGGATCATTTGAAGTATTTTGATGATGGAAAAAGTTTTGTCTTGAAAAAGTTTGACTTTTCAGTGCAGATGAAATTTCATCAGATGATTCAGAAATTGACTGATGAATTCTGTGAACTTCTGTGATGTTTTGAATCTAGAAATTAGGTCAACATGTTGTATCTAAGATATGAAGATAAATCTCCATGCAAAAAGTCATTCATTGATCAGAAAATCATAGATTGCTTATCCTCGATGAAAACCCTAATTGGTCGATCCTTGATAGATCCTGAGGAAAAATTTGATATCTGAAGATCAGAGGTTGATGATTTGATCAAGATAGATCAAATGAGGTGAATAAAACTCAAAACCTAATTGATTGCCTCTTGAATCAGATGAAAATCTTGTGAAACCCTAATTTTGACCTGTAGAAGCCACACCCGATTAATTCTGTTCTGAACTGTTAATGATGCAATGATGAATATTTAAGGTGGTATATTAGGTCAAAAATTGGGGTATGACAACTTCCTCTGGTTCAGACTTAGGTGAAGTAGGGGTAGGCCCATCATCCTTATTAGACACTTGAGGTGATGTCTCAAACAATGTCTCAACATCATATGGAACATTGTTTTCCTCATGGTGATCATCAACTATGACATTAATAGATTCCATCATAACTTTGGTCCTGGAGTTGAATACCCTATATGCTCTGCTGTTTGTAGAGTATCCCAGAAAAATTCCTTCATCACTTTTAGAGTCCATCTTTCTCCTTTTTTTCACGATTTGTCAGAATATAGCATTTGCTACCAAAGACATGGAAATACTTCACAGTAGGTTTTCTTCCTTTCCATTGTTCATAAAGAGTGGAGGATGTTCCCTTTCTCAAGGTGACCCTGTTGTGAACATAGCAGGCTGTATTCATAGCTTCAGCCCAAAAATGAATAGGAAGTTTCTTAGCATGAATCATTGCTCTTGCAGATTCCTGTATACTCCTGTTTTTCCTTTCCACAACTCCATTTTGTTGAGGAGTTATAGGTGAGGAGAACTCATGATTGATTCCTTCTGAGGAACATAATTCATCAAACTTGCTATTCTCAAATTCGTTTCCATGATCACTTCTGATTCTGACAATGCATCCTTCTTTTTCTCTTTGAAGTCTCTTGCATAATTCTTTAAAGACATCAAAAACATCAGATATTTCCCAGATGAAGTTTATCCAGGTGAATCTGGAAAAGTCATCCACAACAAAATAAGCATATCTTTTTCCACCAAGGCTTTCAACCTGCATAGGGCCCATCAGATCCATGTGCAGCAGTTCCAGCACCTTGGAGGTGGTCAGATGTCTTGACATTGGATGTGACATTCTGGTTTGCTTTCCAACCTGACATTCACCACATACTCTCCCTTCATCAATATGAAGTCTTGGAATCCCTCTGACAGCCTCCATGGATTTGATCTTTTTCATCCCTCTAAGATGCAAATGACCAAGTTTTTGGTGCCACAGTTTCACCTCCTTTTCATCTTTGGTTGTAGAACACACAGAAGACAGGTTGGTGTTCTCAGACTCCCACAAGTAACAGTTATCTTTTGATTTGGCTCCTCTCATTACAACTTCTTGTTTTTCATTGGTTACAAGACATTCAGACTTGGTAAAGTTGACCTTGAATCCCAGATCAGACAATTGACTGATACTTATGAGATTGGCAGTCAAACCCTTCACCAGCAATACTTCATTTAGGTTTGGAGCTCCAGGGCAGTCCAACTTTCCAACACCTTTGATTTCTCCTTTAGCTCCATCTCCAAAAGTGACATAACTAGTATTATGGGGTCTGACTTCATTTAGAAGATTCTTGATTCCAGTCATATGCCACTGTCAAAGTACCAGTCTTCCATGGCAGAAACTCTAAGGGATGTGTGAGCTATCAAGGCTGCTTCTTCTTCCACTTTTAAGTGTATGGAACCTTATTGGTCTTAGGCTTGACATAAGGGATCTGATTAGGATATCCATATAGTCTATAGCAAAAGGGCTTTATGTGTTCAAACCTTCCACAATAATGACATCTCCATCTTTGAAACTTTTTCTTCATGTTTCTCTGATCTTGATGTTGAGCCCTATGTTGTGACATCTGCTTTGACATTGATTTATCAGGTCTGTTCTTCTTCTTGTTATCAGGAGATTTCTTTGCACCCACATATCCTGAACTAGACACATTTCCTGCTCTATGTTGTGACATCTGCTTTGACATTGGTTTGCCAGACCTGTTCTTCTTCTTACCACCAGCAGGTTTCTTTGCAGCCACATATCCAAGACCATGCATATTTCCTGCATTTTGTCCATTCTGAAGGATTTCTTCCAACTTATCAGTTCCAGTTGTCAGCATCTTGACAGACTTAGTCATCTGCTCAAGTTTGGAGTTTAACACAATAACTTCACTGTTGAGATGACTTATAGTAGCAGTATCTGCCTTCTTCTCAGCTTCCAACTTCACATTCTCAGCCTCCAACTTTACAATTTACTTTTTCTGTTTCTCATTTTGCTGACATACTTCAGCACTTCTGATGCACAGTTTCTTGTAAGTGTCAACAAGTTCTTCAAATGTCACTTCCTCGTCACTAGAATCATTATCAGATGGAATGTTCTTGACATTGGACCTTGACTTTGGGTCAATTCTCTTGATGAGTTTGTTGAACTGTCTTCCAAGCATAGCTATTGCTTCAGATATCTTTTCTTCATCACCCTCCTTGCATTCCTCTTCAGTATTGGACACAAGGGCTATGCTCTTGTTCTTCTTGTCAACATTGTCACTGATCCCCATCTCAAATGTCTGAAGTGATCCAATAAGTTCATCAACCTTCAAGGTGCAGATATCCCGAGCTTCCTCTATAGCAGTCACTTTCATTGCAAACCTTTTAGGCAAGGATCTGAGAATCTTTCTCACCAGCTTTTCTTCTCTGACATCTTTTCTCCCAATGCTCCTGAGGTGTTGGCAATCTCCAAGATGTTCATGTGAAACTCATGAATGGTCTCGTCTTCCTTCATCTTCAGATTTTCAAATTTGGTAGTGAGCATCTGAAGTCTTGACATTTTCACCTTGGATGTACCCTCATGATTGGTTTTGAGAGTGTCCCAAACATCCTTGGCCAGTTCACACTAATGTACTAGTCTGAAGATATTTCTGTCAATTTCATTGAATAAGGCATTCAATGTTTTAGAGTTTCCCAGTGATAGCTCTTCTTCTTCTTTGCTCCATTCTTCCTCAGGTTTCAGACTAGTAGTCCCATCTTTCTCAAGTTTGGTAGGATGTTTCCATCCTCTGTCAGCAGCTCTCCAAGCTTTAATGTCTAGTGACTTCAAAAAGACAACCATACGAGGTTTCCAGTAATCATAGTTAGATCCATCCAGAATGGATGGTCTACTTCCAAATCCTCCTTCCTTGTCCATAACGCCAGAAACTATTATCCATAGATCTCACCCAGAAATAACAGGCAGGGTGCCTGCTCTGATGCCAATTGAAATTCCTGGCAGCAGATACGTGATGTCACAAAGAATGTTATGACACAGCATCTGACACTCTGTTAACAATTCACACAGTTAATTTAAACAGCAGTAAAGAACACAATCAATTGTTTACCCAGTTCAGTGTGTAACTACACCTACATCTGGGGGCTACCAAGCCAGGGAGGAAATTCACTATTAGTAGAATTAATTCAGGAATAAACCAACCAGTTTATCTCCTTCACTTAAGACCTACCCAATGCAACTTCAATCTAAGTCCTACTTAGACCTGAGTTCCTACTCACTACCCCTCAATCACAGCAGTGATATCAACCTATTGATTAATTGAATTGTGAAGACACTCTTCAATAAACATACTTGATTTTGCTTCAATGCTTTTAATCAAGAGACACAACACTCGTGCTTCAAAGCTTTGAGTGATAAACAACCCTTAAACCAAATCCTAGTCCAAGGCACTTATCAAATGATAATTGCTTGGCTCACAAGAGTAACTAGAATACACAAATAAACAACCTGCTAAATCTTCAATACAGTCCAAAGGCGCAATAGCAGAGTAAGAGTTATTTTCCTATTATAGAAGCTGTCCTGTAACTTCAGTTTTGGGCTTCCATAATAATAGCTAGGGTTCACTTAATTTAACCTAAAGACTTGGTCTTTTAACAAACCAATTTAGGGTTAACTAAGATTAACTACATAGCCACGTGAGCATGTGATCCAATCACATAAATCATAATAAAAACAGCTCAACAAAAATCCTGAAAAGTCTCAGGAAAAGTGAATCTGCAGAACAACAAATGTCACATAGGATGTCATAACATTGGTTATGACATCAGTCATTCTTCTAATTCCAAAGACATTAGTAAACTTCATCGAAATGTACTTGAATCATTCTTCTTTTGCAGAATTTATCGTCAAATCTGAATGTCATGACATCAGTCAAGACATTGTCATATCCTAGTTTTACCAAAAATTAATGCCAACATAAAAACGCTTACAACATCATAAAGATTCATCACACTCAATTACAACAATACAACAACACATCATCTTGGTATTATAATTCACAAACCATGTCATCATAACACATAATCAAATTTAAAAATTCTTTGCAAACAAAATACAAGCATTCCCATTATAACAAACCTCAATCACATCCTCTCATCATCATGTAAAAGTATACAAACTCGACATTAAAATGAAATAGTACACCACATGGAAAGGTATTATTGAGACACATCATATGCAACACATCACCTAAAATACATGCCATTTACACAACCATGCCGTAATTAAATCACCTACTGCCAACAAAACTATTTTTATTGAAAATATTATCGTGTTAGCTTTCTAACACATCAAACGACACCCAAAATGGACACACAGTTTGATAGTTATGAATTTTTAAAGCTCTAAAAAAAATGGAAACACCTGCATCATACACTAATATCCAAACGCCTCATTACCAACAAAAAATTCATTTCTAGAACACGAAACCATTTTTATGAGGAATTACACTTTATTAGCTTTCAGTAGGTTCAAACGGACACCCGAGTCAAAAGGTATGAACTTTTGATGTTCTTACAAAAAAATTGTTCAGCAATGTGCAATTGATAGCATCAGTCATGCAATCGATTACACCTTGTTCATAAGTAGTTTTTCACGAATTTTTAACTGTGCAATCAATTGCACTCTAATGTCAAACGTTCTTAATGTACAAAAATAGTTTTCATAAATTTTTAAGTATGCAATCAATTGCACTCTAATGTCAATCAATTACTTACTGTACAGTTTTCTCAAAAATCAACATTTGCAGATTTATGAAAATCACTTATATCCCAAATCCAAAAGCTCAAGTTTCATGAATCATTGCATATTCAAACCCTAAATTCTCATCATTATCAACTCACGTCATTATCGCACATTCCAAGGCATCTATTACAATAATTTTAATCACAAAGACATTCAATCATCTAAACACAAGGTAAAATACAAATTAGGGTTAAATATCTTTTATCCCTCTACAATTTCCAAACACCCCTATTCCATGTTTGGTGCTCAAGATTCCATTTTTTTTATGTGGAAAGTCGAGTTATCCTAGGGCATAAGGGATAAGAGGTGCTTCGCTTACCATCAGGTCAATGCATGTTTCATTATTATTGTGCCCAGTGAATTCTATATGTAGTAATGGTACATTACATATTCATTACATGTTATTAAATATTAATTACATGGATATTTTGAAACATATTCATTACATGTTAGTAAATATCATATATTTTTAATATTATTAATATATTATTGTATTTAGTTATTAATAATTTATTTCAATTATTTTTTAAATAAATAATATTAAATACATAAAAATTATTACATAATTAATATTAAAAATGTTAATTAATAATTATTCAAAATGTGATTAAAATTTGTTAATTAACATTATTTAAAATTTATTAATTAACAATTTATTAAAAATTTATTAATTAAAATTTATTTATTAATTAATTTTAATTAATGATTAATTTTAAAATCTATTAATAAAATTTTAACATCTATTAAAATATTAATTAATTAAACCTAGTAAAATTAATGTTTACATTTAAATAGATTTATTAATAGATTATTAATAATATTATTAATTAAATAATTAATTAAAATGTTATTAAAATTAATTAACATTAATTAAAATTTATTAATTAACAATTTATTAATAATAATATTAATATATTTAATCTATTAATAAATTTATTTTAATGTTAACAATTTATTAATTAATAAATTTTAATTAATGTTAATTAATAAATTTTAATAAATTTTAATAAATTTTAATAAATTTTAATTAATAAATAAATTTTATTGACAAATTTTATTTAATAGTATTTAATAATACATTACGTAAATAATTATTAATACATTACATAAATAATATTTTACGTAAATAATATTTTACGTAAATAATATATTTAGTAATTATTATTTAACAATATATTTTATAATATGTAAATAGTTATTAAATATTTACGTAAATAATATTTAATAATTATTATTATTAATGATGTATTATTAAATATTATTTGAAAAACTTTAAGCACATTATCAATAATTATTAATTAACATTTTCAATACTAATTATTTAATAAATTTTAGATGATAAATATTATTTAATAAAAAAAATTTTAAATAAATTATTAATAAATGAATAAAATAATATATTAATAATATTAAACATATATAATATATACTATTATTTAAATAATGTACATTAAATATAATGTATCATTCCTACATATTATATAATGTATCATTACTACATATAGAGTTCATTGGCAACAATAATAATGAAACATGCATTGGCCTAATAGTAACTCAAATAAGGGGAGAAAAACATTTTATTTAAAAGGGGGTACGTTAAATATCGCTAATATTGCAGGGGGTAAAAGGTATTTAACCCTACAAATTATTAACAAGAACATACAATGAGTACCAAAACAATCCAAAACCCAATATACCCATCATTATATCATCCCTTTAGAAAGTTGGAACCTCACTCTTACCTTAATTCGATGTTCTATGTAGATTCCTCTACGTTTTCCCTTTCTCTCATCCTTGTTCCTCTTTTCCCCAAAAGTGTTATTTCTTTGTTCTCTCGTTGCTACGATCGATAAAACAAAAACCACTCTTCTTTTCTCTTGTTTTGACTTATCTAACCCCTGGACCCGTAATATGATAATCTCATTAGACCCTTAATGCTAAAATAATTATTTAATTATATTAACAATAATTATTAGCCTAATATTTTTATTGAAATATTAATAACAAAATAACCATCTCTCTCCATACTTATGTTTCTACACTTTTGGTCATACACCCTCCCCCAATACCTTAAATCCCTATAATTTCTAAGAGAACTATTTTCCATCAAATACATAAAAACATAACAACATATTCATTAAATCATGTGAATACATAACCCCATATTATTAATTTAAAATTAATTAAATAGAATCGAGGTGTTATAAATCGCTCAATTTAGAATATTGTCTTCCTCGAAAATTATCTGATGTGAACAACTGTAGATAAGACTATCGTATCCCACTTTCCAGCTCCCACATCATTTTTGGCAACATTTCGAATACCACTAACCAACATTCCCCATAGTCAACCACAATAATCCAACAAGATGTCTTGCTATCAAGTTATGAACTCACAAACTCATTCCACTCTTTCTCCCATCACCCTAAAATACATGGTCTATCATTTCATTACACTGCAACTCCATCATAAGCACATCAACACAACAGTAATATCGAAAACATTAACAGACAACACTAGTACCACAATGCTATGTCCCACCAATCAAACATGTAAATTAATACATCTATTAACATGGTAGCAACACAAATAATATATAATAACCTTTCACCTATCACTTCCCTTTTAGAATGTTCAATGGTTTGCATTAGCCCTGGTGGCTTATGATGTTTAACACTTGACTCCTAACAAGTCACTGCGTATATCAAACTGCGCCATATAACGCTTCAGTTGCGTCACTCTGACTGCATACCTTAAGGCCAATGTCCTCATTTGATTTCCTTCAACCATCAGATCTACAAGTTTCACATCTAGCTTATAAATCTCTTTAATATTATACACTAGAAAATCATTGTTCACTTTAGATATCCTCAACCTTCCACTCAGCGGTGTTAGCTCGCATACCAACTCAAGTCTCTAAATTGTTCAATAAGTCCCAACTCTTTCATATCCATTTTTCTGTTAGGTTCATGCAAATGGTGAACGACTATCCTCTCGATAGAGCATAAATTCACTATACACACTATCAAGCTAGCAAAACCAATTTATCTTATCCAATACGATCTAGTCAACAATCAATAAGAGATTAAGGGTGATCAGTTCCTCAATTAGTCAATAGGTAGTCGATAACCATGATGGTTGTATAAACCATTGTTACCTAACTCCAGTAGCATCCTTCATCTTGTGCTCAAAGTTATCTAAGAATAATGCCCAACAATCTATCTAAGGCTTATAAACATTTTCTCAATTTTCCTTCACTTTAAATCTCGTCAACAAGATTGAAACGCCCAAAATCCATTACATAGTCTCCTTTTTACACGCATGCGGCACAAAACAATTGTTATGTATCCTACAATACAAGAAAGACTACTACACCAAGTACAATCCAAATCCTTTCGCACTAAAAGAAGTCTTTATCCAAGTAGAGGTCTTTAACAAAATAAATAAATCCTTAGTCCTTCCTTTAATCTCAGATGATCCATATAATTTCACATTTGGTTCTCATTCTAGTCACAATCTCGTAAATACAATCTCATCATCTGGTCGGTGATAGAAACTTTTAAAATTTCCCTAACACATGTCGACACTATGTCATCAATGACACGCAATCCACTATGTCGTTTAACGTTCTCTTTAATTCAATGATATATGCACTCTAACCATTCTCAATTGGCATAAACTGCACTTCTTTGTGCTTCTCCAATACCTTCACATCCTTCATATTACAAATATCTCATGTCTGACCTCATCTGAGACAAACTGCACTAATAACTAATTAACACCAAAAAGCTTCTAATCTCCATAACCAACTTCGGAGACACTCCTTGTAGAACCACGTCTACTTTGGACGAATCATCATATTATTACATGAAATAATATAAACAAGGAAACTTTCCTCCCCAAACCAACATTCACACTTGACCACTTAGCATAAAATTTTCCTCTCTTTCAACACTTGCAAAACAATTCACAAATGTTTCGCATGCTCTTATTATAACTTGGAATAACACAGAATATCCCCGATAAACACCACAATAAAAAGATCCAAATATTCACAAGTCCTACACCAATTTATAAAAGCTATCCTCCAATTATCCCTATCCTTCACCCGAGTCTGAAGGTAACCTGACCTTAATTCGTTTATATTGAAGACACACTCGTCTACCAGTTCATCTATCAAATCGTCAATTCCATGAAGTGAGTCTTAAATCTCAATCATTTCTTTAATCAACTGTCAAAAATCTAAATACAATTTTTGTCACATATATGCAAACATTTGAGCTTCATATCCTAAGAGTTATCCTACTTGCTTAGCAGATATCTCTAAAAACATCCAAAAAGGTACACACCTCTTGTATATCACTAGTCGTCATATTTTTCTCTATCCCCTAAGAATCAACCATCCATAACACTCGATTGTTATCCCTCAGAGACGCCCCAACCTATCCAATAGATTGAAACCTTGTATTCACAACATCTTAAGACAGAACAATCTAGATAGACTCAACAACATAATTCAAAAGCGCTTGGTATAACTCTAAACCATTCACCATATGACAACATCAAGTTAATCCAATATCCCTCTCTAACGGTAAGTTACAATCATCCCTAAGAAAGCATCAGGAACCATACACAATTAGCACATGATTAGTCATGACATCACTCTCTACTCCTACAAATATGAACAACACAAGTATCTGATCATCCCTTCTCAAGGACACTTCGGCTTGGCCGTCATACACGAACCTCGAATCTGCATTCTCTTTAGAATCGGAAATAACACAATCTCTCCAACATTTGCAATCCATGGCACAATGAACCAATTATTCACACCTTGTAACCCATATCATCTATGGAAGCAACAACTTCTCCCCCACTTGTTTCAATAATTCTCCTGTAAACAAGTTCTTAGAAAATTTTGAAAGCGCCAACAGTGTTTCACACTCATGTTGCATACTAAGGAATAATACATTGACAATATTCAACGGTTACATCACACTGACTCAATAACTTGGCTAGAAGGACCGGACTGCTCTGATGTCACTAATGTAACACCGTAGTTTCTCGAGGATAATTAAAAAACCAGAGGAAATTCAATTTTTAAAACAAAGAACAACAATAGAATGCTACACTTAAAATCATATTAAACCCGCTCAAATCTTATAAATAGATACATAACAAAATTTATAGATGAATTGGAACAAAACATCCTAGTACTTAACTTCAAATTTATTAATGCAACGTAAAAAGAAGTATACTCGTCGATAAGACATTTCACCTTCGACATAAAACCAACATTAACTCAAAATAAAAGGGAGTTCGTAAGACTCCAAAAAATCATCAAAACAAGTAAATAAAGAAGCGTTCATCCCCCTCCCCGGTGATACATATAAGATAAATAACGCCAACACAATTAAACATGAAGATCAACCTCTTCTAAAACTCCGCAGCCTCTGACTACTCATGACAATCTGCATGATGTCGTATAAAGAATCGTTCCAACAGAAAGGTGAGATATCACAATAATATAAAAGAATGCATAATAATAAGTATGTGTCAGGTATAATCATGCATAATTACACATTCCACATCTCACCTTTCTATACCATCATAACAATTCCATTACATAATAATTTATACTTCCACATGTATTTATCATCACTTATCAAAAAATTTCACAAAATGCATATACCATCTATTCAACTATACATCATGTCAATTAATCAATACTATGTTATGAGACTGATCCAACTTAATGCATGTGGTACCAACAAGGCATAAGCTCTCTCAATAATGCCAAAAAGGGCAGCAACAGAGCATAAGCCCTTTCCATAATGCCAATAAAGGCCAACAATACGACATAAGCCCTCCCCATAATGTCAATAAAGGCCAACAACATGGCATAAGCCCTCGCCAATGAATGCATACAACAACTTAATTATGCAACTACATGGCATAATCCCTCAACATTACGCCTCTACAGGCAGACAACATCATCATCATAATTATGCAGTATATTATGCTTCATAAAGCATCGTCACACTCAATTCAAACAATACAACAACACAACATCTTGGTATTACAATTCACAAAGCATGTCATCACTACACATAATCGAATTTAATAATTCCTTGCAAACAAAATACAAGAATTCCCAACTTAACAAACCCCAATCACATCCCGTCATCATCATCATGTAAAAATTATACAAACTAGACAATAAAATGAGCATAGTATACCACATGGCAATGTATTATTCATACACATCATAAGTAACACAACACATAAAATACATGCCATTTTACACCACCACGCTGCAATTAAATCACCTACTGTCAACAAAACTATTTTATTAAAAATATTACTGTGTTAGCTTTCTATCGCATCGAACGACACCCAAAATGGACTCACAATTCGATAGTTATGAATTTTCAAAGTTCTAAAGAAAAGTACAAACACGTGCATCATACACTAACATCCAAAACGTCTCATTACCAACCAAAAAAATCATTTCTAGAACATAAAACCATTTTTATGAGGAACTACCTTTATTAGATTTCTGTAGGTTCAAACGGTGCGTCAAACGGGCACCCGAGTCAAAAAGTATGAGTTTTTGAAGTTTTTACAAAAAAAAATTTCATCACTATGCAAACGATTGCACCAGTATTATACTCAATTGCACCTTGTATAGAAGTAGTGTTTCACGAATTTTTAACTGTGCAATCAATTGCACTAGTATTATAATCGATTGCACCTTGTATAGAAGCAGTGTTTCACGAATTTTTAACTACGCAATCAATTGCACTCTAATGTCAAACGATTTCTTATGTTACAGAAGTATTTTTTCACAATTTTTTAATTGTGCAATCGATTGCACTCTAATGGAAATGGATTACTTATTGTACAAAAGCAATTTTCTTAAAATCATCATTTGCAGCTATACAAAAAATCCCTTTTATCCCAATTCTAAAAATCTGAGTTTCAGGAATCATTACATATTCAAAACTTAAATACTCATCACTAATAACACACATCACCATCACACATTCCAAGGCATCAAATTGTTTACTGTGGAAAATGGTAAACAACCACTGGGCCTCCCTAAGTCCTAAAACTAAGGGTTACTTGCAAGATCGACCAGTTGATCTCAAGACACGTGCTAAGATTTGGTATATTGTACTGATTCTGTAAGCAAAGACCTTAGTCCAGAAACGGTTTTCAAAGACCAAGGGAAACAGCACAATGGCTTTCCACACAGACTGAATTTCGACTACCTGCTAACCGACTGCAGGCACTGGATAAACAAGACTCAACAGAACACTAATTGGTGACTCGTGACCAACAATTGACGTTGAGGTATTTTGGTAAAAGATTTGTTCAAAGTGAAGCAGAAATAAACAAACAATAAAGATAAACTTAAATGTAAATTGATTGCATTGAAAAAGAAATATGGTGATTCACGTACAACAAAGGCTTGAATGACTCTTTCTTCCTTTAGCACGGAATTGGACAGAGTTTTGGCAAGCAATTTGAAGATACAAATGAACACCCCTAAAATTCTAACATACTGACTTATTTATAGTATTTTACAAGATAACTTCTAAAAGTAATCAACGGACGAGATTTAAACTAGAGATAACTGCTGCACACGATTTCGCCATCCGTTTAACGCTTCGAACCTATGATCTTCTAAGAAAACTACCCACGATCTCCTTATTCTGACTTTTTCCCGCTTCATGACTTCAGAAGGAACTAACTACTTTTGGTTTCGATATACTCTTAAGGCGTAATAATATTTCCTAAGTCCCCTGGCCTACATCTTCGACAGCACGGCCGTTTCGACTGACGCCTTCATTCGACCCAAACTTATGTCGAATCGGCCAACACATCATTTTGTCGATCTAGTTTTATTTTCGACGCAATTTGTTCTGGCTGTTTGATCGATTTGGGTTGGCTTTCTGACTCAGCTTCTTAACCGACATGTGTTTCCTGGTATTCCCCCATAAACTATCTTTGTTTAAGATTTGCCCTTAACTTGTAGGAACATTTACCTTTAAGCAGTGCCCTCAAACATACTTTACAAATTTCCAGTTAACAAAATGCCCCCCAGAGATGCCATTTTCGAATTTTTGATTCTGCCGAACATGAGATAATGGTATCTATGAAGTTGCATCTTCCGTCGGTTTAGTCGTTTCCACTACCTTTGAAGACAGCTCATTATTGCAGTCTTTTTGTGACGTCAGGCAATCATGGAAACGTATCTGCTTTTATTTCGATATGTGGGAACATTTAATGTTTGACCATCATTACTTTTGGTAGCAGGTATGGCCCACCACAATTGCAGCTTCATCTGGCCACATGTGTCCCTCGACGGACACGATTTCAAGCCTAGGGAATCGCCACAATTTCCTTCGTCTCTTCATTTTCTTCATCTCCACGCCTATAAATAGGCATTCTTCCCATTTTAGTCCTTTTCTTCTGTGCTCTCTCTTTTTAAACCAAGAAAACCTAGAAAACTTCATCTCTTACATTCTCAATCTTCAAATCAAGAAAAACCCGGAAAAATCTCAAACCCTAACCGCTGTCATTTTTCTTTTAACCCAAACACCAAAGGTCTTTGCTATTTTTTCAAGCTTTCATCTCAACCAAGAAACCAGCAATCTTTGTCGTTTTCAAACTTTTCTCCTAGTCCGAAACCAGAGATCTTCAAAAACTCCCTATTTTCACCATCTTCATCTTTTTCCCATACAATGGCAGACAAACACGTCTCAACAGCTCCCGCGGAAACCCTTCATCTTCGCCATGTTGAAGGCAAACCCTATGTACCAGAACCTCCATTTTCTGAAGAAAAAGCTAAGATATGGCAATCACAGGTACTTATCCCTTTTCGGCTCGATGATGAACCTCTAGCTTTTCTAGGTCCATTACCAGTAGACGTTCCTTCTGAAATCTACGTAGATGACGAAGGTGCGTTCTTTCCCACCAGTTAGCATAGTTGTCCTCTGATTACATCAATAAATCCTATTTCTCTACAGTTTGTTGACACAAACTTCCGCACCGCTCCCCCCTTGAACTGCCCTACGTTTAGGGCTTGGATGGAAAGGTTGGAACCTAGTAAGGGCCAACAATGGAGAGAAATGGGTATTTACAATCTATTGGATCTCTCTCATGTCATCCAACCTTATTCTGGCAGCATGTTGTTGCCTGCCTTGCATTTTTGGGAAGGATCCACCAATACCTTCCATACAAAGTGTGGCATGATAACCCCCACACTGTTGAACGTGGCTTCCTTAACAGGAATAGAGCTTGCTGGGACAATCTTCAACCACACCGACCATGAGCCCATTCAAATAAAATTCGACGTTGGTGAATCCAAACATCCAACCTACGGCAACTTCATCAACCACCATCATCATGACTCTGATGACATCTCTGATTAAGAGCATGTCGCTTTTTTGAGTCTTTGGCTGTCTCGTTTCGTGTTTTGTTCAAGATCGATGGAGATAGCCAAATAGTTCATTCATTTGGACACTCAGTTGCATATGGGGTGAAAACATTGCCTTAGGCCAATTAATTTTGGCCTCCTTATATGCCTCTATGACCGACGTGGTCAACCAAATAAAGAGCTTCAACCCTAATAATCCAAAGAAAAAAAGTGTATTGGTTCATGGTCCTTTCTGGCTTCTGCAATTGTGGCTGAATGCCACTTTCTCTGATGATGTGAAACCTTTTCGACTTCTCAAGACAGGAGAGAGGCCATGTGGCCATGTTATCTGCCCTTGACTCCCATAGACAAAACTTCTCCAAACGACGAAGTCTTCAAAATGCTCTTCGATATCATGCTGACACGGGAGGATTTTAAACCCTCAATGGCTCCATTTACTGACGGCGGGAGTGGGCCATCGTGGCTTACTAAATCTTTTGCACCCGTCGAAGCCAAAAATCGACAGCGATCTTTGATATTTTGGAGGCGCTTTTTAACTCCCCAGTTTCTAACTTACGCCATCACTCACATGAGTCCTTACTTAATAGCCTACCAACCCAACTTGGTAGCTCGACATTTTGGGCTCTGTCAGATTGTGCCTAAGTCATTCTATCCATCTTATAAATTACTCACTTATGTCTTAGATGACCGAAGCTGGGAGGTAGTCAGGGAAAATATTAACACGCTTTGGGCTCAACGAGCCAAACTCACATTCACTCTGTTCAAACCAGCATTCTACTGTACCCAAGAGTATGAAACTTAGTGGCAGTCGTATCTCATTACTTTTGTGAATGATGCTGCTGGCAAGATGAATGAACTCACTGTTGCTTTCAATACTTTTCAGGGGAAAACAACAAAATGTAAGGCAATCCACATCAGAGAAATTCAAGATTTTCAAATTTTTTTCAGAGTGGTATATTTGCCAAGCAATCTTCGTCGAACCATCCATGACGCGGCCCAAGAGCTAAAGGAGAAGGTAACTAAGAGGATTCCTCACCATAAGATCCCTAGTTACATGAAAGACAAATATCTTTACGCACTTCACTTAGGAAAAATCAAATTTCCTCCTTTGCCGACTAGCCCGTTGGCCCTGACTTTTCGACTGTATATCCTAGATTGGTGGTATAGCTCTTGGTCGAATATTCAAAATGCTTACAAAAAGAAATCTGACCGGGTGGTTACGACGAAGCATTGGTTGCATGACTACCCAGGCTTTCTGCATATCGGCCTTGAATATGTGAGAGAGCTTGTCGTAGCACCCAAGGGTAACCACTTCTGGAAAGTTTCGTTTCCTTTCACAATTTGACTCACAGCTTTATTTGACTTAGCTTCTTTTATAGTTGTACCTTTGCCATAGGTAGTTTCCCCTAGGAAAAAACATGTTGCTGTTGAAAGCCAAGGAGGGCCGTCGACCAAACCTGTCAAAACCAGTGCCAAAGGAGGCCCTTCACAGTCAAAGCTATGTTTTACTCACACTTGTGTTCATGTTTCTTCTATTTGACACCTCACTTATGTTTGATGCCTTGCAGTTCACACCCATCCACACCCTTTCTGACGATGAACCCATTTCTTCTTCTATCAAGAAGGCCGATTCTTCTGTAAGTGTAAATGTCTATGCTTTGACATCTTGTATTTTACCAACCAATAATGTTTCTGTATTTCGTGTAGCAGAGTCAAAAACACTCAGCGGATTCGAATGCTCCCTCCAACATATCCAAAAAGTCCAAGAGGGACAAAAAGTCTCGCCATAGTGGGAGGACTGAGGTAAACATCTTATCACTTTGGACTGTTTTGAAAAAGGTTATGATTTCTCTTGATATATTCTTTATTTCTACAGCCATCGCATGATGATCAGTCTCCCCATTCCTGAAAATACAAAGATCATAAAAGGAAGCATGTGTCCTCTCCTGAGGAAAAGGAAACAAAAAAGAAAATGAAAGCCCCCACGGCCGAAGACCTTGGAGTGAAGTTCAATAATAAGGTGGAGCCGATAATGGTCGGAGATCAATCACTCATTACTAGGCGGCGAGGTAAAGTGCTACTGACTACTTGTCCCGATGCTGCCTTACTTTCACATGCTGATAGTGATATTATAATACATACAGCCATTGTCACCCCCGACCCTACGCTCGTGTCTGAAGTTATTAAAGAAATAGAAGAGGACGATGCTATTGCTTCCATTGGAGGAACCGAAACAAGAATTCCCTCTCCACCACCACAGGTATTCATCGTATTCTCTAATGTGTTTTGACTATTAAATCATACCTGTCTGATGTTTGTACTCTCTTTCAGGTCGAAGCTTCTGAACTACAACGCAGCGTGCCAGATTGTACTCCGCTTTTAGAAGCTTCTTCAGCCCATCATCGATAGGCTCTCAACGTGGCCGCTGGTGAGTTTGTTGATCTCGCTGTTTGGGCTTCTCTTAGTGACTCTGATTCGGTCACTAGTCTTGTCAGACATGAAGGTTATTGTTCGACTAGCTATGACTCTAGTCTTTCAGATTCCCTACAGGATTCAGAGACTCCTCAAATTGTCATTGTTCCATCCCAAGTTCAGAGTCTTTTGAGAGGGATGATTCAGCTGGCCCCTCCGGAGCGAAAGATGTTTTGGCCGACATGGATATCGATGCTGCTTTGGCAATATTAGACCAATTTGTAAGTCGGTATGTTTCATCTTCAGACTCTGACCGCTCCCAAGTCTATGGAGACAAGCTAGGGCCTAAAGCAACTAAGGTCAAGAAACTGACAGACACCATCCATACCTACGCTTTTAATCCTGACTTGCCTCATCTGCTGCATGAGGATTCAGCTCTTGGACCAGAGCTTATGGATGCTATCACTCAATTAAAGGGTCTTGAGATCTCTGAATTCTAACATCTTATGATAGCAGCATTTGAAGACATCCTCTCTCCCTTGCTGGAAAATGTTACTCAAATGAAGGAGGCTTAGCAGTTGGTCGAAACAAAACAAGCGACGGTGAAGAGGAATGTGGAAATGGTGAATAAGACCAAAATGGTGGTTGAAGGGTTGAAGGCTTGCATTAATCAGAGACGGCAAGAGCAAGGTCCCAAAAGGAAAAGAGCTACTGAAATACGCATTCGAATTGTCGAAGAACCTGGAAGCTTTAAAGGCAGAATTGGAGCTTGTTGTAAAACAAGATAATGAACTTGACCAGGCTAACACTCCTGATCAAACTGAAATGCTCCAATTAACCAAAGATGCCCTCATCGTCAGTACTGCCACAACTCGAGTCGAAGAGGAATTGCTCACACTTAAGATAAGAGTTGATGGGCTAAGTAGTATTGTTGTTTGCATCCGAGGTGATTTGGGCAGCTTTCAAAGAAAGTTCGGCAACTTTTGATTAATGTAACCGTTTTGATGTATTTGTTTTATGATTCCTCATATCTTTTGTAATATGAATTCTAATTAATTTTATGTAATACCATCTCTTTAGAATTCTTGTTTTATAATTATGTACGATTAATATGTTGGCTCCGTTATTACTATGTTCCAGCTCAGTTCGACACGCACTTTACGTGGTCGTAATTGACATTTCTTGAAGAGTGGGTTTATATTTATTCAAGTATTTACCATTCACCCTCAGAATGTGTCGATCTGGGGCCAATTCTTCAAGTTCATATGCGTTATTGGAAAAAACTTGGATTATTTTGAACGGTCCTTCCCAATTAGGGGAACATTTCCCTAAAACTCTATCGTTTCTGTCCATAGGCAATATCACTTTCCAAACTAACTCATCAACATGAAATACTTTGTCCTTTACATTTTTATTATAGGCTTTAGCCACTCTATCTTTTTGCCTCCTCAAGGCGTCAAGGTCCAACATCCTTTCTTCGTCTAAGTCGACCAACTTGTTAATCATCATATTCCAATAGTCTTCAGATGGTATTTCATGTTGTCGTTGAATCCTCACAAATTGAACATGTATTTCTAATGGAAAAACATCATCATGTCCATATGCAAGTCGAAATGGGGTTGCCCCTGTTGCCTCTTTAGGAGACGTTCTACATGCCCACAAAGCTTGGTCTAGCATTTGATGCCAATTTCTTGCCTTTTTGCCCACATATTTCTTGATCAAACCAATTATCACTTTATTGGCAGCTTCAACTTGGCCATTTTCCTGAGCTTAATAAGGGGTGGAGGTTAACAGTTTTATTCCAACTTCCTTCGTGAATTCTTGCATTTTCCGCCCCGTGAACACTGTTCCTTGGTCAGTTGTGATTGTCTCAGGAATTCCAAACTGACACATAGTATGATTTTATATAAAATCGATCACAGCCTCTTGCTTGACATTTTTTAAAGCTACGGCCTCGACCCACTTTGTGAAATAATCAATACCGACTAAAATGTACCTCTACTGTTTAGATGTTGTTGGTTTTATTTCCCCAATCACAACTAAGGCCCATCCTCTAAATGGCCAATGTTTTATAATGGCATGCAATTCGGTTACTGGCACGTGCTGCATGCCCCCATGCATTTGGCATTCTTGGCATCCTCTAGAAAATTCGATACAATCTTTCAACATTGAGGGCCAATAAACACCTGTTCGCATCAATAACCATTTCATCTGTTGTCTAGCTTGGTGTGCACCATATGCTCCACTATACACGCTCGACACTGCTACTTATGCATCACTTTCTCCTAGGCACTTAAGTAATACCCCTTCGACAGTTTTCTTAAATAATTCATTTTCAATCAAAACAAAACTTAGGGCATGATATTTTATTTTACGATCTGTTGAACTCGTGGGCGAACGTAAGTAGTCGACCAGGGGTTTGCGCCAATCATTGTTTTTCTCATTATCAATTGTTAAAATTTCAAAATTTTCGGTATCTATTGCACCTAATTTTATAATTCATAAATCTAAAGGAGATAACAGAGTATCTCGAACCTTTGTCTTTACTTGAATAGGCTCTTCGTCTTTATTCTTCTTGTATCCTGAGGCTTTTTGCGCTAGCTCATTAGCTTCTTGGTTTTCCCATCGAGGTATATGTCGAAGGCTTGCTTGTTCGAACCATTTTAAAAACCTTATGGCAATCACGAAGTACATGATTAAATTCTCTTTAACGCATCTGTACTCTTTTGATACTTGTTTGATTACCAATTCAAAGTCTCCCATAATTTCAACATTTCTTGCCCCCAATTCTAGCAGCAGTTCAAGTCCAGTAATAAGGGATTCTTGCCTCATATTAATGCAGATGTCGTCGATGGTGTATTTGAACTCTACTGGAATTCTAGCGGGAGAAATTATGACTCCTCCTATCCCTGCACCGTTTTTGTGACTAGAACCATCGAAATATAATTTCCAAGGCACTAGATCGACAAAATTCTCTAGCATAACCACCATGGAATGGTCGACTAAGAAATCTGCCACTATTTGCCCTTTCATTGCTTTTAAAGGCAAGTATGTTAGGGAATATTCAGTTAATGCTAAAGCCCATTTACCAATTTGACTGTGCAAAATAGGTTTAGACAACATATGTTTAATAATGTCAAAGTGAGAGGAAACGTAAACATCAACTAGATTTATATATTGATTCAGTTTGATACAAGAGAAATACAAACACAGGCATAGCTTTTCTATGTCACTATACCTAGTTTCAGGACCATTTAACATACGACTAAGGTAATACACAGGTCGTTCGACATTATGGTCAATTCTGAGGCTGCTATGTACAACCTCATAGGCCTATTTCTAAGTGGAGGTGCCAATATAGGAGGTTTCACCAGATACTCTTTTATTTTGTCGAAAGCCTCTTGATGCTCCTTTTGCCAGATAAACTCCTCATTTTTCAGTCGAAGTAGTGGTGAAAATGCCTTAGTTTTGCCACTTAAGTTGGAAATGAATCTCCGTAAGAAATTTATTTTGCCCAGCAAAGACTGAAGCTCCTTTTTGGTCGATGGCGGTTTGACGTCCATGATAGCTTTGGTCTTGCTTTGATTAACTCAAATGCCTTTCTTATGCACAACAAAACCAAGGAAATCTCCTGCCTGCACACAAAACGCACACTTTAATGGATTCATTTTCAATCCATATTATCGCATTCTTTCGAAAGATCTCTGAAGGTGTTCTAAGTGTGTGGATTTACTGCTCGACTTGATTACAATATCGTCGATGTAAACCTGCATGAAATTTTCAATGAAATCATGGAACTTAGTATTCATTACCCTCCGTATGTTGCTCGCTTCGTCGAATGGCATGACTACCCATTCAGGTGCCTAATTCCTGGCAACGAAACGCCGTCTTCGGCACATCATCATCTGCAATAAAAATTTGGTTATAACCAGCATAACCATCAAGCATACTTAAATATTCAAAACCAGTAGCCAAATTGACTAGAATTTTAGCCACTAGCATGGCATATTCATCTTTAGGAGTAGCAATATTTAAATCTCTAAAATCAATGCACACTCTTAGCTTCCATTTTTCTTAATAACTAGCACAATATTAGCCAACCATTCGACATACCTTGCAGTTCTGATGAACTTACTTTGGAGGAGTCTTTCTATCTCCTCCTTGATCTTCGACATAATTGCAGGCACAAATTGTCGAGGTGTTTGTTTCACAGGATTTTTTCCAGCTTTTATTGGTAACTTTAACTCGACCAATTCTCTGCTCAAAACTAGCATTTCATTATAGTCCCAAGCAAAACAATCTTTGAACTCTTTTAGTAAAGATATTACCTCAGATCTGAGTTTCTGGTCGATGTTGGCGCTAATGTAGGTTTGTCTTTTATCACCCTCTTCTCCAAGGTCGATTTATTCCAAAGGATCTTGTGGCTGCATTTTTTCTGGTGCCATAGGATCCTTTTTGAAACCTAGAGGTTCATCGTCGTATATGCAATCTAGACGCTGCTCATTGACGCTTTTGTTAACCAGGTTGCTTTTATCTGGAGGTTCTGCCTCTACGGCCAAAATTACTTCCTCTGGAACGGGAAATTTACCAGCTTCTGTGGCCATTTTCTCTTCTTCAGCTTCTAGAGCCGAATTTATCTTATTTTCGACAATGTACGCTGAAATCCTTCTCAGAGCTTCTAGCTCAGACATCACTGTCCTGATGGTTTCCCCAGCCTGTTGGCACGGGTTCCTCTACATAGGGATCCTCCAGAGGTTCAAAATCCCACACAAATCTGTGGGTTTCATGTAGTTTTAAAGAGACGAATTCCTCATTTAAGTTGGCATACACTTATTCCGCTGGTTGGCAAGGAGCAATATTGGCCAACTTCCTGTCGAACTCGTTTTGGTCGAAAATGTTGATATCCGCCATGAAGTAACCTTGATCAGCTTCGATGTCCTCTACGATGCCATATTCTCGCCATATGATCAGGCGTTGATGCATGGAAGATGGCACAACACCGACTCCATGTAACCATTCCCTGCGCACTAGCAGATTATAACTTGGTCGACCTTGAATGACCATGAATATTGTCGGCCTAGTGACTGAGCCGACGGTGATATCTACCTAGACTACCCCTATGGTAGTTTTAGTTCTTCCTTCATAGTCTGACAGGACCACGTTATGAGATCTTATATCGGTGTCGAACTTACCGATTCTCTTTAGAATATGGTGTGGCATTATGTTGACAGTAGTGCCACAATCCATTAACACCTTGTTAATGGCAGTTTCTTCGACCTTCGCTCTGATCAGCAAAGGCTTCAAATGGCTCCTCATGGCCATGTCGAGCCTCTCAAAAAAGGCATCCTAGCTCTCAATGGAGCCATTATTCATCACAAAGTAGTAAGTTGGCTTATGTAAAGCCATTTCAGCAGCATCCAGATCATTGGTATTCTCTACCTCTGTCGGGATATTATACTCTTCTGGGAGTATAGAGACAATGTTGACTAGGATGTCTAGGCTCTCTTTTGAATCAGAGGCAAAGTCATCAGTCGCTTCATCAGAACCATTGTCGACTGGCATGTTGACACATTCCTTAATCTGCTGATTGACAACAGAGTTGACCTTTGGCTTGTACTGTCGTGGATTCTTTCCTCTATTGACAACAATCTGCTTAGCAGCAGTAGTGGCTTATCTTTCAGCCTGCTTCTTTCTCTGGAAACGCCTCCACTGAGTTCGACTCATCGGATTTTTCCCCATGTAGTTCTCAGAGACATGGCTTTTCTTCTTAGAACGTACCTCTAGTCGATAGCTCATGGGTGCTATTCCTTTTGCCTCTCTTATAACACCAGCAACATTTGATGGCCCAACGGTGACTCAGTCAGTCAATGCACTGTATCTGGGGCACAAACTAACTTGAACACCCTTGTTTTTGCAACGATAAAGAAAACCCAGCAGGTCTTCATCGTCTCTTGGATAGACATTAGCTAAGTTGACGTTTGGACTCTCATCAGTGCTTTCCTCCAACATGGTGTTGTCAGGCACCTAAGTGATGTCGACCATGTTGATGTCGACAGGCTTAGCAAACAAGGCTTCTTCTTTCCACAAAGGATCAGTATCAATCTTCTGTTTCCTTGCAGCAAATTTCAAGCGACCCTCCTGGAGCGACTTCTGAACCAAATCCCTGAAAAGGAAACATTGAGAGGTTGTGTTACCAAGATAATTATGATATTTACAAAAACCTCTTTTTTGTCTTTGTTCTAATGGTGGTAATTTAGCATTTAGGGGTACTAGAATTTGACCATCTTTGACTAATAAATCAAAAATCTCCTCGTATTTGCTAACATCGAAAGTATAAGTTTATGCATGAGTTCTTGAACTAGTTTCGACAGTAGGGCTTTTTTCTTTGGCAGGAAACAACGATTTACATTCGTATGCTGGCCCTAATTTTAATTCAGCCACATCCACGTCTGCCTCCGTCGGCGACATGTAATCAGCCTCGTATATGGGATCTGTATCATCGAAGTCGACATAAGCTACCTTTTCTTTCTTAGACTTAGCCTTAGTATGTCTAACTTTTTCTAGTCGAAGGCGCTCAAGGTGTCGAACCCTATCAGCCAATTGTGACATGCTCTTAACGAAGGTTGGATCTATTTTCTTCCTAATGGGGTAGTCCAAACCTCCAGCGGCCATTTGAACAAGTTCATGTTCAGGAACTTGGGTGAAGCACCTTGCTTTTAACGATCTAAACCTATTTAGATAATCGTCTATTGTCTCAGCAAACTTTCTCTTAATGCTTGACAATTTAACCAAACTAATTTTCGAATGCCCCTCATAAAACTATTTGTGGAAAAGTTTCTCCAACTTCGACCACGAGTCGATAGAATTAGGGGGCAAGGTAGTAAACCATGTAAAAGCTGCTTTAGTAAGGGATGAAGGGAAATGTTTCACCCTCAAGCCTTCATTATTCACCATGTCTCCCGACTCAGTTAGGTATCTAGCGATGTGTTCGACCGTCGACTCACCCGTTTCTCCCCCAAACTTGGTGTAGTTAGGGATTTTCCATCCTCTAGGGTTTTGGGTCTGTAAAATATACTCTGAAAATGGGGAAGAGTACGTTAGCCTTGGAATTATATTCATACCATTTCGGGCCATAATTCTCTCGACAATATTGGTTAAGTTATTCTCAATAACTAAATCCTCCTATCAAACTTGATCAAGGACTTGGTCAGCCTCTTGTTGTCTATGCACCAAAACCCTAGGTGGGTTGATAATGACATTTCTTTGAGGCGTTGCAGCTTGACCTTGATACACAGTTTCTTCTTCTAATGTCCCCATGTCACCATGAACGGGTATGGGTTATCGAACCGGGTGCCCCTGTCGGGCAGTCGCTTGGGGGGCTCCTAAGAAGTTACACAAGCGTGTTAATTGTGCAATAACCTGTCGGTTCGTTTCAACAGCCTGTCTATTAGTCTAGATCGATTCTTGCATTATAAGGTTAAACACGTTGCTCATTTAGTTAGTTAACATATTAACTAACTCATGGTTGCTATCATCCATTTGTTGCCTCAACACAGCCACAAAGGTGGTATTTAAATGTTGCACAGGCATTTCGCTATTTGCCCCTATTGTAGATCCTTGCAAAGGAGCGTTTGTATAATGCACGTTATCAGACACTATTTCTACACTTGGGGTCGACCGGTATCCCGTTATTAAGGAATACGTCATTCCATAAGGGGATTCGTAGCAGTACCAAATCAAGGTATCGCTGTGTTCGGAATGGCGCTCGTGGCCACCACAGGCCCTGGACTCACCGGTGTGGTCTGGGGAATGGGAATTGATACTGAAGCAGTTGGCCCTGAGATAGTTGTGCTGCTTAAAGGAGGAAATGATGCAAGTTGCGAAATAACTAGGTCGGCAGTATCCAGCGTTCGAGATGGAACTTCATCCGCATTCGACGCGGGTGTGTTTGTCATTTTAGGTGTGCGTTTCCTAGTAGGTGGTGGTTTCTTATTTGCTGAATTTCCACTTCTAAGTTTCATGCACTTCTAAGAAAAACTCTAACACTTAGCACATTGTCCCACCAGGTGTGCAAAATTGTATACTGTGGAAAATGGTAAACAACCGTTGGTCCTCCCTATGTCCTAAAACTAAGAGTTACTTGCAAGATCGACCAGTTGATCTCAAGACACGTGTTAAGATTTGGTATACTGTACTAATTCTGTGATGCCCCAAAATAATTCGATAATTAAATAATTATGATTTTAATTATTAAATTAATTGAGAACATAATTTATTAATATATAGAATTATTGAGATTAATGATGGAATTAATTGAGGTGTGGGGAGTAAAATTTATTTTATTTATGTTAATAAGGAATAAAAGGAATAAAATAAGGGAAAAAGGAAAATAGAGTCATTTTTGGAGAAAACAAGATACGTGAAGTTGAGAAGAGGAAAAGGAAAGAAGAAGACCTAAAGTGTCAGAATTCGAAGAACCCATAAGGTAAGGGGTGATTTCGATTGATTATTTCGTATTGTAGGTTTTGATTTTGATACTATAGATCATGGCATGTTAGGAAATCTTAGTTTGGGAATTTCTAGGTTCCATGAGTGTATACCTAGCGGTGTCAGATTGTGTCAGAATGTATAAATTCATTGATTTGTATGATATAGGATCATTAATGATGAATAAAACATGTTATATGGTATGTTATTGGTGATGAATGAGTGATTTTGATGTGTTGGAGTATATGGGTACGTTTTGGAGTGAAAAGGAAAATAGTTTTGGGAATTAATGCTGTCAAAACTGAGTTTTTGGGTCTGAAGGTCGTGGGAACCGGTTCCCCAATGGGAGAACCCGGGTTCCAGCTTTTAAAATGGTGAAAAGTAACATTTTTGAACTCGGGAACCGTTCCGTGGGAGGAACCGGTTCCACGTTAATTTTTCCAAAATCGAATTTTCTTCGGGAACCGGTTCTCACCGTGGAACCGGTTCCCATACATTTTCCAGGGCCGATTTTTGAATTAGGAACCGTTACTCCTGGAGGAACCGGTTTCATCAAAACTTTTGAAAATTTTCCAAACTTTAAAAATTCATAACTTTCAAACCGTAAGTCCGTTTTGAGCGCCGTTTTGGACATTGTTTCTAAAATTTAATGATCTATCTTATAAAATGAAAATATTTTCAAAAACTTGAAATTATTTTGGAAAGGGTCGAATTTTGAAATAAACGATGATTGACTGACACATACTGATGTATATGTAGCAGAGGACCTTGGTGAAGGAGATATTGGTAATGTGTAGATGTAATAGCATGTTTATTCTGATGTGAGATGTATGCATGATTGGTTGAAATATCATGTTGATTTGGTTTGATTCAGTTATGTTAGATGAATGTATACATAGACTGATTGATGTTGCATGCTAGTGATGTGCGTGCATTTGCATTGTTTGGTGAAGTTAATTCCCATTGTGTGGAATTTGACTTGGATTCCCAATAACCGATACCCGAGTGAGGATGGATGGTTAGGCTGGATTTGTGTCCGGGTGGTTATGGACGAATCGATGATTACTGTATCCTGTTGATGATGGATCAGTGTTGGGTGACTTGGTCACATGTTGGTACCACATGCATTGAGTCTGCATCATATTTGCATGGGATTGTAACATGTTAGGAGGTCTTCCAGTGTTACAGTTCGTTGATTGTTAATTGTTGTGCATGATGATTGTATGGTTGTGACTGAATATTGAAACTGATTTTGTGTTAAAGGATGGAATAATATGCTTGTGATATATTGTTGATTGAGAAGCTTATAATATGTTTTAATTATGAGAAGTCTCACCCTTACTTTAACAATTTCAGATGAAAGTTAGCAGCTCAGGAGTTGGTGAGGATGGCTCTAGAGCTTATCTTTTAAGTCTGCGTGTCAGTGTCATGCTCTGATTAGATTGTAACACTGGGGAACGTTAGTTGAGGAATTAGATATTGTTTAATTGTTTCCTTAAAATTTGTTGGGAATAATAATGATTGGATTATTCCGTTTTGGTTATGATGTTTTTTTCCCCGTTGTGTAAGACATGGTCTTAAATTGATTGGTTTATTTGAATGACGTTCCTCAGTGTAGCATGGATACTGTTTAATTTGGAGGTTTTATTTTATTTAATAATTGTGGCATCCCTGTTCCGTGTTAACTCTGATGAATTATGATTTTAATCGTTAATATAATTAATATTATTCGGGGTATTTTAGAAGGGGTGTTACAAATTCTATAAGCAAAGACCTTAGTCCAGAAATGGTTTTCAAAGACCAAGGGAAAAAACACAATGTCTTTCCACACAAACTAAATTTCGAATGCCTGCTAACCGACTACAGGCATTGGATAAACAAGACTCAACAAAACACTGATTGGTGACTCGTGACCAACAGTTGACGTTGAAGTATTTTGGTAAAAGATTCGTTCAAAGTGAAGCAGAAATAAACAAACAGTAAAGATAAACTTAAATGTAAATTGATTGCATTGAAAAAGAAATATGGTGATTCACGTACATAAGGCTTGAATAACTCTTTCTTCCTTTAGCGCGGAATTGGGCAGAGTTTTGGCAAGCAATTTGAAGATACAAATGAACACCCCTAAAATTCTAACATACTGACTTATTTATAGTTTTTTACAAGATAACTGCTAAAAGTAATCAACGAACGAGATTTAAACTAGAGACAACTGTTGCACACGATTTCGCCATCCGTTTAACACTTCGAACCCATGATCTTCTGAGACAACTGCCCACGATCTCCTTATTCTGACTTTTCCCGCTTCATGAGTTCAGAAGGAACTAACTACTTTTCGTTTCGATATACTCTTAAGGCGTAATAGTATTTCCTAAGACCCCTGGCCAACATCTTTGACAACACGACTGTTTTGACTGATGCCTTAATTCGACCCAAACTTATGTCGAATTGACCAACACATCATTTTGTCGATCAAGTTTTATTTTCGACGCAATTTATTCTGGCTGTTTGGTCGATTTGAGTTTGCTTTCTGACTCAGCTTCTCAATCGACATGTGTTTCCTGGTATTCCCCCACAAACTATCTTTGTTTAAGATTTTCCCTTAACTTGTAGGAACATTTACCTTTAAGTAGTGCCCTCAAACATACTTTACAAATTTCCAGTTAACACAAATACACCAATTTTAATCACAAAGACATCCAATCATCTAAACACAAGGTATAATACAAGTTATTAACAAGAACACACAATGATTACCATATAAGATCATAACCATATATACTCATCATTATGTCATCCCTTTAGAAAGTTAGAACCTCACCCTTACCGTAATTCGATGTTCTATGTAGATTCCTCTACTTTTCCCTTTATCTCTTCCTTGTTTCTCTTTTCCCAAAAAAAAAATATTTCTATGTTCTCTCGTTTCTACAATCAATAAAACAAAAACCACTCTTCTCTTATCTTGTTTTGACTTATATAATTCTTGGACCCTTAATATCATAATCCCATCATTCCCTTAATGCTAAAATAATTATATACCTGTCAATGTCTTCTTGAGAATCCCGACTAAAGCCCTCGTCTCTCAAGAAACTATAACACACAGTTGAAAAACAAGATGGTGTGTTTACAAGATGCTTATAAGAAAACAGATTTACACAAGTTGAACTACATAAAAATAACATAACATTGCTAGAAACAAGTTAACAAATGTTGTTTTTTCAATTCTTCTTCATTTTCCTTTTATAGCAAAAAGAAATGTGTTGGAGGGTAAAATAGGAATATCATAATTCTAGTTGCTTTCTTGTGTAACGGTCAGTGTGAGTGGTAGACAATATCGTACCAATAGTTCAATCCTTTTGTAACAAAATTAAAGTAGTGGAAAGATGTGATCTTTTACTATTTCTCACGCATATAATTTTGACCTTATCTCCTAATCTTTAGAGGCTTCAGAATATGTATGAGTTGAAGCATGGCTAAAAGGATCAAAACTTGTCTTCAAAATCTATGAATTTAGAGTCTTCAGAACTTATTCATCAGAACCTTGTCTTTAGAGTCTTCAACATGTTGGTCTTCAGAATTGTTGGTCTTCAAAGTCTTCAAAACTTGTTCACCAGAACTTTGTCTTCGGAATCTTCATAACCTTCGAGCATGAGATCCTACAATGTACAGAGCTTGAGAGGCCTTCGGAAGCTCTACCATTTGAGTCACAAACAAAAGCCTTAAAAGCAAATATTCCTTAGAACCGTTCTTTTAGAAGCATTAGTTGAGGAATTAGATATTGTTTAATTGTTTCCTTAAAATTTGTTGGGAATAATAATGATTGGATTATTTCGTTTTGGTTTATTTGAATGAGGATCCTCATTGTAGCATGGCTACTGTTTAATTTGGAGGTTTTATTTTATTTAATAATTGTGGCATCCCTGTTCCGTGTTAACTCTGATGAATTATGATTTTAATCGTTAATATAATTAATATTATTCGGGGTATTTTAGATGGGGTGTTACAATAGTGGTATCAGAGCATAGTCGGTCTTGTCTTATGTCGTTATCCCTTTAGTATGAGACTAGTGTGAAGTGACACTATCGATACTTGTGTGCTGATGTAGATTGTTTTGTAATGTTACAGAACAATGGCTGGAAGAGGTAACGGAAGGAATGATGATGCTATTGTTGAGGCTTTGGGAATGTTAGCTGGAGTGCTCGGAGGGAACCAGCAGGGAGCTGTGATTGGTGCTGACCGACAATTGGGGAATTTTCAGAGGAATAATCCTCCATTGTTCAAGGGTGCACATGATCCCGAAGGTGCTCAGAAGTGGTTGAAGGAGATCGAGAGGATCTTCGAGTGATTGATCGTGGAGGGGTGAAGGTGAGATACGGACTCACATGTTAGCCGAGGAAGCTGATGACTGGTGGGTTGCTACCAGAACTGAACTGGAAGAAGATGGTGTTGCACTGACTTGGGCTGTGTTCAGGAGAGCTTTTCTGAGGAGGATCTTGCTAACACTAAGTCGAATGCTCGAGGGTATGTTGATAGGAAAGGTAAGCAACAGATGGATCGTGGTAAGCCTTATGATAGGAGTAATCAGAGATCCAGTGGTTGGAAGAAGTCTGGTGGAGGAGATTCTAGTTCTTCCGTTAAGTGCTACAAGTGTGGTGAGACAGGACATCGTATGATGGACTGTAAGAGTAATGATAAGAAGTGTTTCAAGTTTGGGAAACTCGGCCATGTGGCCAATGATTGCAGAGTGAGAGTGGTGACTTGTTACAACTGTGGTGAAGAGGGTCATACTCGTCCTCAGTGCACAAAGCCCAAGAAGGAGCAGGCTGGTGGTAAAGTGTTTGCATTGTCTGGATCAGAGACTAAACCAGATGATCGGATGATTAAAGGTACATGTTTTATTAATGACATACCTTTAATTGCGATTATTGATACTGGAGCTACGCATTCTTTTATTGCGTTAGATTGTTCTAAAAGATTGAATTTGGAAATTTCTAATATGGATGGAAGTATGGTTATTGATACTCCTGCGTCGGGTTCAGTGACTACTTCATATGTTTGTAGGAATTGTCCTGTTGTAATTTTTGGTAGGGGTTTCGGTATGGATTTAGTGTGCCTACCGTTAGAACAACTTGATATCATCCTTGGAATGAACTGGTTGGAATTCAACCAGGTTCATATCAACTGTTTTGAGAAGACGGTCATTTTTCCTGAAGAGGTTAAAGTCGAAAGTGAGATTATGTCAGTTAAACAGATGAACCTAGCTGTGAAAGATGGTGATGTGGTGTTTATGTTGTATTCCGCGATAGAAGCGGAGGGAAAAGCAAAAGGTGATGGATTGCCAGTGGTGAATGAATTTCCAGAGGTGTTTCCGGAAGACGTTAGTGAATTGCCACCTGAGAGAGAGGTAGAATTTACTATAGATCTGATTCCTGGAACTAGTCCGGTGTCGATGGCGCCTTATCGCATGTCGGTATCTGAATTAGCTGAACTGAAGAAGCAGTTAGAAGAATTGCTTGAGAAGAAGTTTATTCGTCCGAGTGTTTCGCCGTGGGGTGCTCCGGTGTTATTGGTTAAGAAGAAGGAAGGTTCAATGAGGTTATGTGTTGACTACCGACAGTTGAATAAGGTTACAATCAAGAATCGGTATCCTTTACCGAGGATTGATGATCTGATGGATCAACTCGTTGGAGCTTGTGTGTTTAGTAAGATTGATCTGAGATCAGGATATCATCAGATTCGTGTGAAGTCGGAGGATATTCAGAAAACTGCATTTAGAACGAGGTATGGGCATTATGAATATTCTGTTATGCCGTTTGGAGTTACTAATGCACCTGGTGTTTTCATGGAGTATATGAACAGGATATTTCATCCGTATCTTGACAAGTTCGTAGTAGTGTTCATTGATGATATTCTGATTTATTCGAAAAGCGATGAGGAGCATGCAGAACATCTCAGAGTTGTGTTGGAGTTGTTGAAAGAAAAGAAGCTTTATGCGAAGTTATCCAAGTGTGAATTCTGGTTAGATGAAGTAAGTTTTCTTGGCCATGTAATTTCCAAGAATGGAATTGCTGTGGATCCTACGAAGGTAGAAGTGGTATCTTAGTGGGAAGCGCCGAAGAATGCTTCCGAGATCCGTAGTTTTCTGGGTCTTGTAGGTTATTACCGGATGTTTATTGAAGGATTTTCCAAACTAGCGTTGTCGTTGAATAAGTTGACCAGGAAGGGTCAGATATTTGTTTGGGATGTTGAATGTGAGAAAGGATTTCAAGAGCTGAAGAGGAGGCTGACAAGTGCTCCGATCTTGATTTTGCCAGATCCGACTAAGTCTTTTGTTGTGTATTGTGACGCATCACTAATGGGATTAGGTGGTGTGTTGATGCAAGATCAGCAGGTTGTGGCTTATGCTTCACGACAATTAAAAGTACATCAAAGGAATTATCCGACTCATGATTTGGAGTTGGCAGCTGTTGTGTTTGTTTTGAAGTTGCAGAGACATTATTTATATGGTTCTCGGTTTGAAGTATTTAGTCATCATAAGAGCCTGAAGTATCTCTTTGATCAGAAAGAGCTGAACATGAGGCAGAGAAGATGGTTAGAGTTCCTAAAGGATTATGATTTCGGTTTGAATTACCATCCTGGTAAGGCAAACGTGGTTGCAGATGCTTTGAGTAGGAAGTCCTTGCATATGTCAATGTTGATGGTCCGTGAATTAGATTTGGCTGAGCAGTTCAGAGATTTAAGTTTGGTTTGTGAAACTACTCAGAATAGTGAAAAATTGGGTATGTTGAAGCTGACTAGTGGTATTTTGGAAGAGATTAGAAATGGACAGAAATGTGATGTCGGTTTAGTTGATAAATTGACATTGATCAACCAAGGTCAAGGAGGCGAGTTCCGAATTGACGAGAATGGTGTTATGAGATTTGGTAACAGGGTGTGTGTTCCGGATGTTGTCGAGGTTAGGAAGAGTATTTTGGAAGAAGGACATCGTAGCGGGTTGAGTATTTATTCGGTGCTACTAAGATGTATCATGATTTGAAAAAGTTGTTTTGGTGGCCTGGAATGAAAAAGGAAATTTCTGAGTTTGTGTATGCTTGTTTGGTTTGTCAGAAGTCGAAAATCGAGCATCAGAAACCGTCAGGATTGATGGAGCCGTTGTTTGTTCCAGAATGGAAATGGGATGGAATCTCTATGGATTTTGTGTCTGGTTTGCCAAGGACAGCGACGAATTGTGATTCTATCTGGGTTATTGTGGATAGGTTGACAAAATCTGCTCATTTTATTCCGATGAGGATGGATTATCCGATGGAGAGGTTAGCAGAGTTGTATGTTGAAAGGGTTGTAAGTTTGCATGATATTCCGTCTAGTATTGTGTTGGATAGGGATCCGAGGTTTACATCTAAGTTCTGGACAGGATTGCAAGAAGCTTTGGGTACTAAGTTGCGTTTAAGTTCTGCTTATCATCCACAGACAGATGGTCAAGACGGAAAGAACGATTCAGTCGTTGGAAGATTTGCTGAGAGCTTGTGTGTTGGAGAAGGGTGGAGCTTGGGATAGTTATCTACCGTTGATTGAGTTTACCTACAACAATAGTTTTCATTCGAGTATTGGTATGGCTTCGTTTGAAGCATTGTATGGTAGGAGGTGTCGGACACCGTTATGTTGGTATGAATCTGGAGAGAGTGATGTGATTGGGCCGGAAATTGTTCAACAGACTTCGGAAAAGATTAAGATGATTCAGGAGAAGATGAGGACTTCTCAGAGTCATCAGAAAAGTTATCATGATAAGAGGAGGAAAGACCTTGAGTTTAGTGAACGAGAACATGTCTTTATGCGAGTTACTCCGATGACTGGTATTGGTCGAGCTTTGAAGTCAAAGAAGTTGACTCCACGATTTATTGGTCCTTTTCAGATTACCAAGAGGATTGGGAGAGTCGCGTATCAGATTGCTTTGCCATCGTCACTTGCGAATTTGCATGATGTTTTTCATGTATCTCAACTGAGGAAGTACATTGCTGATCCGTCTCATGAGATTCGGGTAGATGATATACAAGTACGAGCGAATTTGACTGTGGAAGCAGTACCTGCAAGGATAGAGGATCGAAAGTTGAAACAGTTGCGGGGCAAAGAGATTGCGTTGGTAAGAGTAGCTTGGGGAGGACCAGCTGATGGAAATGTCACTTGGGAGCTGGAGAGTCAGATGAAGGACTCGTATCCCGAATTATTCGTCTGAGGTATGTTTTCGAGGACGAAAACTCTTTTAGTTGGGGAGAGTTGTGACGCCCCAAAATAATTCGATAATTAAATAATTATGATTTTAATTATTAAATTAATTGAGAACATAATTTATTAATATATTGAATTATTGAGATTAATGATGGAATTAATTGAGGTGTGGGGAGTAAAATTTATTTTATATATGTTAATAAGGAATAAAAGGAATAAAATAAGGAAAAAAGGAAAATAGAGTCATTTTTGGAGAAAACAAGATACATGAAGTTGAGAAGAGGGAAAGGAAGGAAGAAGACCTAAAGTGTCAGAATTCGAAGAACCCACAAGGTAAGGGGTGATTTCGATTGATTATTTCGTATTGTAGGTTTTGATTTTGATACTATAGATCATGGCATGTTAGGAAATCTTAGTTTGGGAATTTCTAGGTTACATGAGTGTATACCTAACGGTGTCAGATTGTGTCAGAATGTATAAATTCATTGATTTGTATGATATAGGATCATTAATGATGAATAAAACATGTTATATGGTATGTTATTGGTGATGAATGAGTGATTTTGATGTGTTGGAGTATATGGGTACGTTTTGGAGTGAAAAGGAAAATAGTTTTGGGAATTAATGTCACAAACCGAGTTTTGGGTCTGAGGGAACCGGTTCCCAATGGGAGAACCCGTTCCACTTTTAAAATGGTGAAAAGTAACATTTTTGAACTCAGGAACCGGTTCCTGTGTGGGAGGAACCGGGTTCCACGTTAATTTTTCCAAAAAAATTAAATTTTTCTTCTGGGAACCGGTTCCCTACCTGGAGGAACCGGGTTCCCCATACATTTTTCCAGGGGCGCTGATTTTTGGAATTGTGGGAACCTTACTCCTGGAGGAACCGGGTTCCACTGGAAACTTTTGAAAATTTTCCAAACTTTAAAAATTCATAACTTTCAAACCGTAAGTCCGTTTTGAGCGCTGTTTTGGACGTTGTTTCTCAAATTTAATGCTCTATCTTATAAAATGAAAATATTTTCAAAAACTTGAAATTATTTTGGAAAGGGTCGAATTTTGAAATAAACGATGATTGACTGACACATACTGATGTATGTGTAGCAGAGGACCTTGGTGAAGGAGATATTGGTAATGTGTAGATGTAATAGCATGTTTATGATGATGTGAGATGTATGCATGATTGGTTGAAATATCATGTTGATTTGGTTTGATTCAGTTATGTTAGATGAATGTATACATAGACTGATTGATTTTGCATGCTAGTGATGTGCGTGCATTTGCATTGTTTGGTGAAGTTATTCCCATTGTGCGGAATTTGACTTGGATTGCCGATAACCGATACCCGAGTGAGGATGGGTGGTTAGGCTGGAGTTGTGTCCGGGTGGTTATGGACGAATCGATGATTACTGTATCCGGTTGATGATGGATCAGTGTTGGGTGACTTGGTCACGTGTTGGTACCACATGCATTGAGTCTGCATCATATTTGCATGGGATTGTAACATATTAGGATGTCTTCCAGTGTTACAGTTCGTTGATTGTTAATTGTTGTGCATGATGATTGTTAATTGTTGTGCATGATGATTGTATGGTTGTGACTGAATATTGAATCTGATTTTGTGTTAAAGGATGGAATAATATGCTTGTGATATATTGTTAATTGAGAAGCTTATAATATGTTTTAATTATGAGAAGTCTCACCCTTACTTTAACAATTTCAGATTAAAGTTAGCAGCTCAGGAGTTGGTGAGGATGGCTCTAGAGCTTATCTTTTAAGTCCGCGTGTCAGTGTCATGCTCTGATTAGATTGTAACACTGGGGAACGTTAGTTGAGGAATTAGATATTGTTTAATTGTTTCCTTAAAATTTGTTGGGAATAATAATGATTGGATTATTCCGTTTTGGTTATGATGTTTTTTTTTCCACTGTGTAAGACATGGTCTTAAATTGATTGGTTTATTTGAATGAGGCTCCTCAGTGTAGCATGGCTACTGTTTTGTTTGGAGGTTTTATTTTATTTAATAATTGTGGCATCCCTGTTCCGTGTTAACTCTGATGAATTATGATTTTAATCGTTAATATAATTAATATTATTCGGGGTATTTTAGAAGGGGTGTTACAAATTCTGTAAGCAAAGACCTTAGTCCAGAAATGGTTTTCAAAGACCAAGGGAAACAACACAATGTCTTTCCACAAAAACTGAATTTCGAATGCCTGCTAACCGACTACAGGCATTGGATAAACAAGACTCAACAAAACACTGATTGGTGACTCGTGACCAACAGTTGAAGTTGAAGTATTTTGGTAAAAGATTCGTTCAAACTGAAGCAAAAATAAACAAACAGTAAAGATAAACTTAAATGTAAATTGATTGCATTGAAAAAGAAATATGGTGATTCACGTACATAAGGCTTGAATAACTCTTTCTTCCTTTAGCGCGGAATTGGGCAGAGTTTTGGCAAGCAATTTGAAGATACAAATGAACACCCCTAAAATTCTAA
This sequence comes from Vicia sativa, assembly GCA_021764765.1. Taxonomy (NCBI): domain Eukaryota; kingdom Viridiplantae; phylum Streptophyta; class Magnoliopsida; order Fabales; family Fabaceae; genus Vicia; species Vicia sativa. The sequence goes on from CM038794.1 coordinate 65,577,471, forward strand.
CATACTGACTTATTTATAGTTTTTTACAAGATAACTGCTAAAAGTAATCAACGAACGAGATTTAAACTAGAGACAACTGTTGCACACGATTTCGCCATCCGTTTAACGCTTCGAACCCATGATCTTCTGAGACAACTGCCCACGATCTCCTTATTCTGACTTTTCCCGCTTCATGACTTCAGAAGGAACTAACTGTTTTTCGTTTCGATATACTCTTAAGGCGTAATAGTATTTCCTAAGACCCCTGGCCTACATCTTTGACAGCACGACCGTTTCGACTGACGCCGTAATTCGACCCAAACTTATGTCGAATTGACCAACACATCATTTTGTCGATCAAGTTTTATTTTCGACGGAATTTATTCTGGCTGTTTGGTCGATTTGGGTTGGCTTTCTGACTCAGCTTCTCAATCGACATGTGTTTCATGGTATTCCCCCACAAACTATCTTTGTTTAAGATTTGCCCTTAACTTGTAGGAACATTTACCTTTAAGTAGTGCCCTCAAACATACTTTACAAATTTCCAGTTAACACAAATACACTAATTTTAATCACAAAGACATCCAATCATCTAAACACAAGGTATAATACAAGTTATTAACAAGAACACACAATGATTACCATATAAGATCATAACCATATATACTCATCATTATGTCATCCCTTTAGAAAGTTAGAACCTCACCCTTACCATAATTCGATGTTCTATGTAGATTCCTCTACTTTTCCCTTTATCTCTTCCTTGTTTCTCTTTTCCCAAAAAAAAAATATTTCTATGTTCTCTCGTTTCTACAATCGATAAAACAAAAACCACTCTTCTCTTATCTTGTTTTGACTTATATAATTCTTGGACCCTTAATATCATAATCCCATCATTCCCTTAATGCTAAAATAATTATATACCTGTCAATGTCTTCTTGAGAATCCCGACTAAAGCCCTCGTCTCTCAAGAAACTATAACACAGTTGAAAAACAAGATGGTGTGTTTACAAGATGCTTATAAGAAAACAGATTTACACAAGTTGAACTACATAAAAATAACATAACATTGCTAGAAACAAGTTAACAAATGTTGTTTTTTCAATTCTTCTTCATTTTCCTTTTATAGCCAAAAAGAAATGTGTTGGAGGGTAAAATAGGAATATCATAGTTCTAGTTGTTTTCTTGTGTAACGGTCAGTGTGAGTGGTAGACAATATCGTACCAATAGTTCAATCCTTTTGTAACAAAATTAAAGTAGTGGAAAGATGTGATCTTTTACTATTTCTCACGCATATAATTTTGACCTTATCTCCTAATCTTTAGAGGCTTCAGAATATGTATGAGTTGAAGCATGGCTAAAAGGATCAAAACTTGTCTTCAAAATCTATGAATTTAGAGTCTTCAGAACTTATTCATCAGAACCTTGTCTTTAGAGTCTTCAACATGTTGGTCTTCAGAATTGTTGGTCTTCAAAGTCTTCAAAACTTGTTCACCAGAACTTTGTCTTCGGAATCTTCATAACCTTCGAGCAAGAGATCCTACAATGTACAGAGCTTGAGAGGCCTTCGGAAGCTCTACCATTTGAGTCACAAACAAAAGCTTTAAAAGCAAATATTCCTTAGAACCGTTCTTTTAGAAGCATTCTGATCCTTGTAACACACACTTATATCACTCAGTATGTTGAGTCTAGAGTCATATGACATCGCACATATATCTTCAGAGTCATGACCTATTAGCAAAAATTTCAGATTAGATAGAACCATTATGGTACTAAATTGTTATCTAATCACCATAAATATATTATCATCAAAACTGAAGGCCAAATGCATAAGCAAATCTTGTTCTTACAGAGGTGTATCTTAAAGACTAAAAGACTAATCGACAAAATAAGTCTTGAATTATTCATGTGGTTTTAAAAAACAAATGTTACAACACCCTACTACTAACAAAAACTAATTTGCACCCACCTAATTTGTAGAAGGAGTATTTTAGTAGCATACACCTCAGGGTGCATTAATCATTTTTAAGTTAATGATTGCTAAAACACACCTTCATAAAATACAAGCGGGTGTATCCTAGCAAAACCCTTTATATATATATATATATATATATATATATATATATATATATATATATATATATATATATATATATATATATATATATATATATATATATATATATATATATATATATATATAATTTATTACTAGGATTTAGTAGAAAAAGGATATAGATCTTCTCCTTCTCATTCTCTTGTGTTTCTATGAAGCTCAATCCTAATCATTTATTTGTATCTTACGAGCCATTATTTTTTGTGTGAATCTATCAACCATTAGATTAAAAAAATAAAGGATGGCTAATTCTAAAAATACAAATTTAATAGAAAAAGATAAGCTATAAGCTTTAACCAATAAACTACTTGAGTTATCTTAATAAGTTAATACCAAAACTATAAGCTCAAGAAAAAATAATAGTAATCAATTAGTTGTTTTTTTTTTTTATAATACTCCAAGAATGCATAACTTATTAAATTATGGATTATAATTAGAGCAGAAAATGAATCGAGTTGAGTCAAACTCATCTTAACTCGATTCTATTTTTAAGAAATGGTTCAATTAAAATTATCGATTTGATCGTCATCAACTTTTTTTCAGCTTAAATTTGACTTGTTAGAAGTCCGTGAATAACTTAATTCAACTTATTGATTCAACTCATTTACTTAAAATTCATATTTTAAATCTATTATTTTTATATATTTGAGATTATAAATTAATATTTTTAATGGATATTAATCCTTCACACTTATCCAACATACATTCACTTAACTACTTAATTATCTTAGAGTAATTTTGAAATCAGACAACAAAATCAAATATCTCAACAAGCATTTAATGTGTTGAATTCAAATCCCATTATTACAACAAATAGTAAAACTGTATTGAGTAAATGCTCTCTGCAACATATCAACTAACCATAGACTCTTCCCACCTGCTAATATTTACTTCACTCTATGCTTATATTCTCCACCACATCCTCACTTCACACCACTCACTTCACTTCTCTTCTCTCATTCTTCTAAGCATCTTGAAAAGATGGCGAGGAAAATATCCAATGTTTCCTTTTCCACTTTCACAATCCTTCTTGCACTTCTTTCTCAGCACCTTGTCATCATTCCTGTTATCTCCTCTACTGTTGAAGATCAGAAGAACTACTACATTCCAGATCCACATTTAAGAAACCCTCCTTCAAGTTTCTCTGATTCTCTTTGTAATTCTCTAACTTCATTTTATCATGTAACATTGTGTTTGATATTTTAGCAAAAGTTATAGAAACGTATTTGATATTTTTTCTTGGTCTCTTTATCACATGCAGGCCCACACAGGAGTAGTTCTCCTCCATCTCATAGCTCACCACCTTCACATGGAAGCTCGTCACCACCTTCACATGGAGGTTACTATACTCCAACTCCATCAACACCTTCAGTTGGCTGTGGATCATCACCACCACATGATCCTTCAACTCCAACAACACCTTCAACCCCATCAAACCCTCCATCAAGTGGTGGATACTATACCTCACCACCCTCAACTCCAACTGATCCACCAATCACCTTGACACCACCATCTCCATCCACTCCAATTGACCCTGGGACCCCTACTCTCCCATCACCTCCTTTCCTTCCTTCCCCATCTCCCTTATCTGGAACATGCAAGTAAGTTGCTTTCACAAACCTACACTCTTATATGCTTCAGACCGTCTCAAACTTTTGAAAGTTTCTATCAAAGAAGCTGAAAAAAGGTGTCAGACCTTATGAACGCCGTCTTACACACCTATTAGGCCGTCTTTCACACCCTTAAAACTGATACTATGATTTATAACTACGTTACATGGTTATGTTTGAAAAAGAAAGTCACATTAAATTTTAGTATAACTAGTGGACCTATAAATTGTGACTTTTTCTTATGAAAGTAACTTAGTGAAAATATATATTACATTACCATTTATCATAGTATTGATATATTACTTTTTCTGTGATTTTCAGCTACTGGAGGAACCATCCAGCAATAATATGGGGAATTCTAGGTTGGTGGGGAACATTGGGAAATGCATTTGGTGTTGTGACAACTGTTCCTGGGTTTAGTCCTGGTTTAACCTTACCACAAGCACTATCCAACACAAGAACTGATGGGTTAGGAGCACTCTACAGAGAAGGAACAGCTTCATTTCTCAACTCTTTGGTCAACCACAAGTTCCCTTACACAACTGATCAAGTTAGGGACAGGTTTTCTGCCTCACTTCACTCCAACAAAGCTGCTGCAACACAAGCTCATTTTTTCAAGATGGCAAATGAAGGAAAAATGAAGCCTAGATCACCATGAAATTGATTTTAATATCATGCATAACCCTAATTAATTAGTTTTCTTGTTTGTTTTGGTATGTTGATTTATCATTAAGGTTTATGTTAGTTTGTGTTATTTCATTTAAGACACTTATATGTGTTGATTTATTATGTTGAGATGGACATCATGTTTCTTAACAACTTCATTTAATGCAAGCTTTATGGTTCTTCTAGATTAAATTTGAAGTTCATTTATACTAGTTATGATTGAAGTCGTTGTTGTTGTTGTCATCTGTTCAGAAAATTCAAAATAAAATTTAATCATTGTTATGTCAAAAAATTAATTTTCATAGACAGAATAATAAGTAGTCTAGATAAATTGCACAAATAAAATGATAGAGAATGGATAGGTGAGTGTTGCAGATCGAAAAATAAAGGTTGCTTGCTACTTAAATGTTGTGTAGTTGAATATTTAATGTTTATAGTTGTCTTTTGGTGGGAGCCAATGGGATGTATCAACCTTACAGTGATGCTTTAATATGTAGGGCATGCTCATTTAGGAGTAGCATTCCAAACACACGTTTATAAATGCAAAAATTAGAAGGAATAAAAGTTTTGGTTACATTCAATAAGCACTTCTTTAATGTTAATGTGTGGTGAGCCTCTCAACTCCACTACTAAGATATGGTTTGAGTATCTGGTCATTTATTATTTAGCTTGTTAGATCTTTCAATTAGTGCATATATAGTATGACCTCTTTCATAATAAATAATTCGAACAACTTTTGTTTTAATATTTTAGGAAATAATTTTAACCGAGACTTAAAGAGTAATGGGAATTGAGTAAAAAAAAGAGTAATGAGAATTTTACTTTTTAATATTTTAAATTTTATTTTTAATATTTACAGATCATGCTTATTTTTAAATATTGTTTTTCATATCTTACTCAATATTTTTTTATAATCACTTGAATTAAAAGTATAAGTGGTGCTAACATAATACAAAAGGACAGAGATTTAAAGAGATTCGCTCCAAGAAAAACAAAAACTACAATCTGACATATAAATCTGGGTTAACTAATCATATATCTACCAAAAATCGTCACGACCTTTAGATAAAATAGTCAATCAATCCCAATCAAATATTTTAATGAAAGATAAAATATGGCTATTATTCCAGACTCAATTATCAAAAACAACATTGTTCCTACCTATCCAAGCACACCAAACAACTAACATCCAAATAAACGTGACAAAGTTCGGTGCCACAAAAGTAGATAAAGAAATCATGACTTCATGTAAAAAGGAAAAAACGGAGCCAACATGAGCCTTATCCAAAGGAAAACATCATTTCACAAACGAGCCACATTGGTGCAGCCCACAAAGAGATGATCTGAGGATTAGGAATGTCAATTTGCATCAATTAACGGAGATTTTGTGGAAAATATCTATTCGAGCTCAAGTTGGGGATTTTTTCTCCCGCAAGAATGAGAATGGAAGAAAAAGTTCCTCCGATGCCACTTTGGGGCGGTTGTTGGGAAAATACCCTATGTCTCGTGGATTCTCTGACTCTGACCATGTTATTTAACTTTTATATTTTATATAGTACATAATATATAATTATATAATTTTACATAAAAAATATTAATGTGTTAGAAAATGAAGAGTCATTAGTGGATCATTTTTTTAATGTTTTATTGTATAATGTATTGTTTCACTACTCAAGTATCCAACTCTAAAAAAATGCACCCAATACATAAAATATACACATCGTCACCTCCTTTTCTTTTCTCAATTATCTTTGTATCCTCCATTCATCATCTTCTATGTTCTCATCATCATCACAACAATCACTCACTCTCATTTGTTTATTGTGTTTATGGTAATTATTCTTCGAACTCACTTTACTTCCATTAGTAACTTATTTTTATTCAATTAATAAATTAGTAGTTATGAATTTGTCACACTCACACACAATTAACCACTTGCACTGAACAAAAGTGGTATTGTGGTAGTAAATTAGCGGAACCATTGTAGCAATAACATATGTTAATATTTATTTATTTTTTACAGAAAAATATTAGCAATAATAAGTGTTTTTTCTTTTTATTATTGATGCAAGATGTATTTTTTTAAAAATAAATATGCACAACATATGTGTTCTTTTTACAGGAAAAATAACGAAATACTAGTGCTAGAGTTTTGATCGAAAAATATAAACAACAAATATCTTAAGATTTGATCTCCGTAGGGATCTACGGGGATGGGGGTGGAGGAAAATATTCCCCTGTGGTGGAGATTGGGGACGGAGATGAGGAATAAATTTGAGGGCGGAACGGAAAAAAGAAATCATCCTCCGAACATTTTGTGCCCCTATCCCTACCGAGGATTCATCATCCAAACCACAAAGTGGAAAAGAGATGTCCGACGTCATTGATTATTAATTACTCTTGTGACTCAAACCGAACGAGTTGGCATTTAACAACAATCTCCAAGCAAATAGCTTAACCTTGCAAGGCCCACAAGATTTCCAAGCTCTTTGAAGCTCATCAACTATACTTATGTGCAACAATCCTCCTGAGTGACTACCCAAATCAATAATCCTCCTATAACTATTCTTCCCCGAAAAATCTTCCTACTTCCTCCACCAAACATAAGCATCATCAACCCCCACAAACGGGGTAACATCTAACAACAAAGAAGAAAGGGCATTTCATTCCAAATAAACATCCTCCTCAAACACTCCCTCAACAAAACAAGATTCCAAAACAACCTATATCACCCCAAAAGCCCATATTAACTTTTTAAACTATATCCTTTCAAAATGTCACTTACAGAGGCAATTTTCATTGATGCGACAAATAATATGTAACACTTAATTTTTGCTATCAATTTTGTAACAAAAAATTTTGTGGCTAAAATTAGTTTTAGACTTTTAAATTACTGTTCATCTTCTTTGTTAAAAATTAAGAACGTGAAAATTCCAAATTTGTGATCAATTTTTTGCTATCAATTTTCAATTACATATGGGGTAATATTTGATTTGTTAATGGGGTTTTTGCCGAATAAAATTTTTGTGTTGTTTAACAATGAAAAATTGAATCCTTTTGTGATTTTAGTTTTTAGGTTTATGGTCTATGTGATTGTTCCAACTCATTTGGAGCCTTACAATTTTCATTGGAGCGTTGTCACAAAGTTTTCTACCAAATCATTAATGATATGTGTAGACATTAAGCTGGTTTAACATCTTTGACACATTTATTCGTGGGTGCTCAAGTTTATTAGATCTCAATATGCAATTAAGATCCATACAAGTCCATAAGTGCCAAAATTACGTAAATATATAGACATTTACTGACTTGTTTTACAATCAAAAAATATTAAAAAGATTGAAAAATCACCAAGTAGTATACAAATACCTTGCTATTTTTCTACAAGCATTGCGTGCTAGGCCTCGTGCATGAAAGCATTAGGCAAGCATAAGGAAGATAATATTTTCTGGCTAAGTAACTTCATGGTGAAGGGGGTTTGTGTGCTAAGTAAATATGGACAGTGTACCTAGAAAGTTAGAGTGACTAGGACTAGTTGTCGGATGATTTGCCATTTTTAACTTAAAAGTAAGTAGGCATCCCAAACGACAATTGTGGTGTGCCTAGCTATCCCACCTTTCTTAAGCCTATAAATATGTGGTTCAATTTCAGTTCTTAAGGAGTTTCTGGATTCAAGGGAGTACATAAAGGTAGTAGGTTCACCTTGGTATAAACTGGAGAATAGGAAACCAATATTAAAGGTGGAAGAACTACTCAATTTATGGTGGATCTTTCATGTCACCCAGAAAAATAACGAGGTATTAAGCCTACGCGACATGTATTATATGTTTTAATGGGAAAAGTATGAACTTACCTCAGTTTCTAATAAATACGACGATGTAGTTTATGTTTAGTTTGATTATAATTGTAAGTTAAATTAATTAACCCTTTGATATTTCGATCTAACTGAGGAGTCTACTGATCAGATTACACTATAAAAAGCAAACATATTTTACCCTAATCCTTACTTATTTGTTTATCTGCCCCAAACTCAAAATTGCATCATTCATTAGGATAGATTGCAAGACAGAAAAAACTTCAATGTTCTTATAGAACAAAATATTTGTTCTACTGTTGCAATCTATCTCACATAATGGTGTTGATGTTGTTGGTGGTGTTGATGTTGCTTTTGGTGTTGATGTTGTTGTTAGTGTTGAAAGATTGCAAGTGCAAAAACTCATTCTCCCTTTATGGATATCAGTGAAAAAAGTTAAGAAAGGAATTTAACTAATCGCATGATGGATATCAACGAAGATATTATTCAAATGAGTCGAGATTTATTTTGTAAGTTCAAAACAAAACATTTCAACTCGATTTTTTAAAAGACCAGGGTGATAGATAAATTCAAAATATAATATACCTCAGTTTTTAATGTAAATCTGAGGGGTAAAATAATAAACTTTTACTATAAATACCTTAGTTAATCAGATTTTACCCTAATTCTAACTTTTATGTCGCCGCACCAGATACAAGAAATATTTACTACTATCCATTGCCAAGAAAAATTTTGATCTAGAAACGCTTAAGAACATATCTCTAAGATGGATTGCAAGTGCGGAAATTAAAATAACTTATCCGAAGATGGGTAAGTTATGGAGTGTTTTTTGGATATTCAACATAAAGGTATGCAACAAAATTTGGATTTCACCAAAAATATGTTGTTGAATACACTTTCTCATATGATTTTGTCTACTTGCCGATAAGCCTAAATTTGGAATTTGTTGTAATATACTTTTTCTGATATTCTTTGTAAAAAATGTAATTAAAAAAAAATATTTCAACCTCGATTTTTCTCAATACCGAGGAGAAATTTTAGCGTTAAAGTTGATGATATTTGTCACTGCTCTTAGTTAAATCTTTATCGTCCATTTCATGACTATTAACGCTCAATAGATTACCACATTAGTGATATGCGTGAAACCTATGTTAACATCCATCATAAAAGCATTATGAATATCAAAACTTGATAATAAAACGTCATGAAGAGCTTAAAACTATCTTCAACTTTAAGATATGCAAGAGTCTTTGTTATGAGGTGTTCTCTAGGATGGATTGCAAGAGCATAAAATTATTTGTCTTTAAGGTTTATCTACTTAAATATTTATTTATCTAACCCTTTTTTCATGTAACCCTTTATTTATCTAATCCTTTTTTGTTAATATCAAAAACAAATGCAAAGAAAAGCAATTCAAAGTACGTTGTTTCTCAGCATTTGATCTTCCCAGGATATCAAGGACTTGAAGATCCAACATATGATCTTCATGGACAACTTAAATTTTGTATTGATATTATGTATAAACAATGTAACTAGTTTAATATGTTGGGTAAACATTAATTTTGTAAATACATTATTTTATTAATTTTCTGTGTAAACAATGTAACCAGTTTAATTTAAAAAGAAACACTAATAATTTACCCTTCGGTTTTATTGATAAACCGAGATACATGAGGCGATATAATTGTCAATAATAAAAATGCAGACAATGTGAATCAAACCCATGTGCTAAAAAATATTACATCGGTCTTATAAACATTGAGGTGTTATAAGTACATATTTTTCAGGACGACCATATTTACCTCACTTCAGAAGCTGAGGTAAAAAGCATTTCAAGTCTGACGTTAGATGTGTTATTTCTAATAGTAACTCGTGTGACACTTGCAATTGGCTTTCAAATTTTTCCCTCTCGGGATTACCTATGCAACTACTATGAGTAAGTGTAACTAGAAATCTCTTTCTTATAGGGTAGATATAGTCATTATATATTTATGTTTCCTTCATTCAAAATGTTTTATGTAATTCTACTGAAGCTTTAATATTGATGATTTTTTTTTTAATGATAATTTTGGTTTAGCTTCTAAAATATGTTTCCATCTTGACATTCACAAGTTGTTGGCTATTATTAGATCTAAGTCTCCATATATTGGATGCTAATGCCCATACATAAGATTAGGTTTACTATCCGTAGAATATTGATAATTGATAATCGATATATTTATATCATTGTTGAAACGTAATGTTGTAGTATTTATTAGTCTGAACAATAGATGGTAATATTAATAGCTAAGTAAATAAATATTAATTACCAATAATTATGCATAAGTATAATGATTTAAAAATATACTCTACGAAGTTTTCTCACTGTTATCATTAAAATCTCTTATTTATTTTCGAAATCACTGTTTGTGAATACTATAATATTGGACTTGCTAATACGTACTCACAACAAAAGTTTGTCAATGTATTTATTCATTGACAAATTTTGATCATTTCTTCTTAGCAAGTTCATAATTAAATAAACCTAAAGGGTAAAAATGGTTTTTTAAATAAAAAAGTTTTTAGAAAAAGTATTCTAAATTTAACCCGCATAGAAGCGGAACCATATTAATCATCATATGTATTGCATACCTTAGAAAAAATTTAAAGAAAATATTAAAAGCGCAAAGCACTGCCTGCTACCTTGAAATCAAATGTTTTCTTGGGAGACTCAAAGATGCATTATTTACATTATTTTCCAACAACGTTGGATTTAAATTATTTGTCAACGGTTGATTATTTGTCAACTGACAACAGCATTGTATTTATGGGAGAGAATGCAAAATGTGAGCTTTTTTTATTGATAATAGTTAATTAAGAATATGAAGGATAATCTAAGGAACAAAATTACCCCACCGCTGAAAGGGATCAAAATAAAGCTCAAGCTGCCAGAACATTCCAAATATTTCAAACAACTATAAATATCAAATTATATCAAGCCCTAAATCCTTTCGTAACCACCAAAATAGAGAGAAAAACTCAAAACGAGGAATATGATTTCTAGAAAAACCACTAACCACCCCAACCAATAAATAATCATTTACCACACAATCAAAGTTATCTCACAACTGACAAACAAATAGGAAACTAATTATACCACACTCCCACACATATGGAAACTGGCTATATATAGCTTTGCAATCATATTAAGTTAAAATATTTTATCTTTAGCTGGAAATTTATTGTTTGCAATAAAAGGTGACGAATGAGGGAATCGAATCGGAGTTCGAATCTTTAGCTCAAAACAATTTATTTTTTGATTTTTTTTGTTTTAAAAGATGTCGCGAGCACCAAATTTTATTGTTTCCAAATAAGAAAAGAAGATGGAAAAGGAGAAAGCTGAAATACCCTGAATATTATATGCGATGCGACTAGCGTGAACTAGACGCAACGCATTGGGGAGAGACTAGGGTAAGGGGGTTGATTATATAAAGGGAAGGTATTAATACCTATATATCTATAGTTTTCTATAGGAACTTTTTTATGCATATTTTGTATGTTCGTGTGTTTTATTTGCTATGCTATTTCGGGAAAGTTTCTCTTTTGGGATTTAAGAAGGGTAGGTTAGGCAGGAACCTAAGTTTTGTTATAATTATTATGCTCGCAAGGATCATTAGGATCCTCTACATACATATCCCCTAATGGGAATCAGAGCATCTGTAGCTCGGATCTAAGGGAACTAGGGTTTGTTTGGTTTGAGGGAGAAAGAAGTGTGCTCGCCATGGGTAAGACCTTGTGCCTACATATTCTCAAAAAGAGGTTGAGAAAGTTAGAGCAATCATAGTTCTCACTTATGTGCTAGTGGAAGAAATGATGATTTTATTAAGAGACAAAGACAAATGTCATCTTAATGAAAAATGTATCTAATTTATTTCATCACATACATTTTTGAAAAGTTGATTGATTAAATCTTTCATTGTAAGCGTTGGGTATTTTGCTTGAGTGTACAAGCGTTACCACTTACAAGTTGAGAAAGATGTTTGAAAAAACGTTTGAATCTTTCATTATAATCATTGGGCGTTTTGCTTGAGTGTACAAGCGTTGTCACTTACAAGTTAAGAAAGATGTTTTGTTTGAAAAAGTGTTTGTTTTGAAAAATTTGAAAAAGTTTGATTTGTATGTGATGCTATAGATGAGATACTTCTTCCATAGAGATGATACATGTCTAAATCTCTAGGAGAAATTTATTATTGATTAGGGGTGCTTTTAAGAAGCCTGTGGGTCCTTGTATTGTAAGCTCAAGAGGACACTACAAGAAAAGTCATTATTTTCGGGGAATTAGCCAGGGGTTAAACCCCAAACAAAAAAAACAACGTTGCTAGGGGTACATCCCCTCGCAAAGTAAAAATTTCATTTAAAAAAAAAAATTCAATTACGTGGGGTATCCCCTCGCAAATAAGTAAGATGTAATTTTTGAAATTTTAAATTTTAAATTGCGAGGGGCTACCCCTGGGAAATAAAAAGATCGCCAAAAATTCAAGTAATTACCGAGGGGGCACCCCTAGAAATAAATAGCAAGGGGATACCCCACGCCACCTAGACAACTTTATGTCTACTCACGCAGTGTGCAGACTGCTACAATTGAATGCGTCTATTTCCGAGGGGGCATCCCTAGCTAAAGATTCCTGTTTTGTTTCCGAAGGGATGTCCTCGTCAATTGCAACGACATTATTTCCTGGCACACGTTTTCAGATTTACATTAAAACTTGTTATTATAATCATGAATAACATAATTCATCCTCTTTCTCTCTTTCTCAAGTCACAACCAACAAGCCATTCTCTCTTCTTCTTCTTCCCCATTTCTCCATTATTACAAAGCTTTATTTTTATTCATCCTCTTCAATCAATTATAGTTTTTCAAGATAAAATTATAAATTGTTTTTGGTATATGTCTAATTTATTTTATGTTTATTGTTAATTTATTTTCTGTTTGTTATATGTCTAACTATTTTATAATTTTCTTTTATTTTCAAGGTATTATTCACAAACCTTAGAGAAAATCTCCAATCAACTACTGTAATTTTTCTTCAAAGCTACACAATTTAAATTTTTTTCGTTTTTTTGCATATAAATGTTTAAGTTTGATATATTTATTTTGTAATATTAGGTTATAAAATATTTAAAAAAAAAACAAAGTTATATATTAATATAGTTACCGTACAAATTTATTGTTTTTTGATTTTTAATTTATGTGTAAATATATTAATTACTTTTAAAAACAGTATGTAAGTTTTTAAAAAATAGTATGTAATTATATTAATTATTTTAAATAAATAGTATATTACTTTATAGTATATATATTGTATAAAAACAGTAAAAACAGAAGAAAAAATAGTAAAGAATATATATATATATATATATATATATATATATATATATATATATGTATATATATATTAACTGTAAAAATTTAACTTTTTGAGATTTTTAATTTTTGTGTAACTATATTTATTATTTTTAAAAACAGTATGTAAATATTAATTTATAGTATATATAAATGTGAAAAACATTAAAATATATTTAAAAAATAGTATATATATATTTTATAAAAATAGTATATAAAAAATATTCAATGAATAAAAATAGTATGTATAAATTTTAAATTGAAAGAAGACAATTTATGTTTAGGATTAATTATGACTAAAAAATAGATGTATATAAAAATATCATAGTATTTTAGGAAACAATCAAGTAAAAATATGTTTATTTTAAAAAAAATAATATCGTACAATATCTTGTAAAAATATATGTAGAAATATAAGGTAGATACATTATAAAAATATAAGGGATGACATTATAAAAATATATGTTTATAAGGTATGACATTATAAAGATATATGTTTAATTAGAGTATGGATATTTGGGATAATTGTATAGTAAATATGATTTATTTTTAGAGTAAATATGATAGTATTGACAAATTTTTAAAAATTTGTCGATAGAACACTTTTCATTTTACTTTAATAAAATTAAATATGAACATGTGCAGTATGGAATATTATCAATTCTATCGTAGTTGGATGTACGATAGAACATTTCCTGGAAGACGTGGGCTTAAACCGCATTTTAAGTAAGGAGTTGATGCGTTTCTCGCGTATGCGTTTGCTCAAGACTGTTGTCGTAGCGAAGGAGGGGTCTGATGTCCGTGATTAAAGTTTGGTTGCAAAAATATAATTAGTGACCCTAGTGAAGTGAAACGTCACTTGGAGAGAGTGAGTTTTAGGCCAAATTATTGGGTTTGGACATCTAATGGGGATAAAATGCAGGAGATGAATAAAGAGGCTTCTTGCAGTCAAACACGTGTTGGCTCAAATAAAATAGAGATGCTCCAAGTAGTCCATCGCACGTGCAATATCAGGAACAATTTAATTTAGTCGAGGATATGGTCAGTGACGCATTAGTGGTGAATGTGGGTAATGATGAACCTGAAGACTTTGACGCAGAAGAGCTCCCGAATGTGAAAGCGCAAAGTTTTATCAGTTGCTGAAAGAAATAAATATACCGTTGTTTGAGGGATCTTCTGACTCCAGGCTCTCAATGTGTGTGAGGCTGTTGGCAACGAAGTCAAATTGGAATGTTCCAGATCAATGTTTGGAATTCTTTGCGAGAATGATGTTAGATGCGACTCCTGTTAAGGAAAACATGCCTACAAGTTATTACGATGCGAAGAGGATGGTGTCGAAGTTGGGACTAGAAGTAAAAAAGGATTGATTTTTGCATTGGAGGTTGCATGTTATTTTATGAAAACGAGTTCGGAACTAATGATGGAGAATTAGAGCAATGTAAGTTTTGCAATAGTCCGAGGTATTTAGTTCCCAGTAAAGGAGTTAATCGTAAGCAAAAACGAGTTGAAGTGAAGTCCATGTTCTATTTGCCAATAATACCTAGGTTGCAAAGAATCTTTGCAGCAATGCACAACGCAAGCCAAATGACATGGCACTATACAAACAAAACTAGTTCTAGCATAATGCAACATCCATTTGATGCGAGGCATGGAAACACTTTGATAGGGTTCATCCTGATTTTGCAGCAGAACCTAGGAATGTAAGACTTGGATTATGCTCTGATGGTTTCACTCCTTATAATTTTTCAGCAAATGCATATTCTTGTTGGCCAGTTATTGTTACCCCGTACAATCTCCCTCCTGAGATATGCATGACGAAACCTGACATGTTTTTGACATGCATAATTCTAGGACCGTCGAGTCCAAAGGCAGGAATAGATGTTTATTTGCAACCTTTAATTGACGATCTCAAGAGGTTATGGGTGGGAGAGTGTACTTATGACGTGTCTTGTAAACAAAAATTCAATATGCGAGCTTCTTTGATGTGGACTATTAACGACTTTCCTGCATATGGCATTTTGTCTGGATGGGGTACACATGGCAAAATGGGATGTCCGCATTGCATGGATCAATCAAAAGCATTTACTTTGGAAAAAGGTGGGAAAAGTTCGTGGTTTGACTGTCATCGTAGGTTCTTACCTATAAACCATGAATTTAGAAGAAATAAGAATGCTTTTAGCAAAGACAAAAAAGTAACAGATCTACCTCCCCCTCGAAGGTTATCGACTGAAGTATGGAATATTGTTCGTGACCTACTAAAATTCACAAATAATGGTGAAGCGCGCAAAATTCAAGGATATGGGGTTTTGCATAATTGGACAAAAAGAAGTATTTTTTGGGACCCCCCATATTGGAAGGATAATTTGTTGCGACATAATCTTGACGTGATGCATATTGAGAAGAAATTTTTTGATAATGTTATTAACACATTGATGGATAATGAGAAGACGGAAGATAATGAGTAGGCCAGAAAAGACTTGGAACTTTTGTTAATCGAGAATAATTGGAGTTAAAACCTCGACCAAATGGAAAATTATTAAAACCCAAGGCTTGTTACACTCTAACTCCCCAAGAAGCAAAAGCAGTATGTCGGTGGTTAAATGATTTGAGGATGCCTGGTGGTTATTCTTCTAACTTGGCAAGATGTGCTGACGCCATAACAGGAAAGATGCATGGAATGAAAAGTCACGATTGTCATGTTTTCATGGAACGATTACTTCCAATTGCATTCAGTTCATTGCCCAAGAATGTACTTAATCCACTAATTGAAATCAGTCAATTTTTTAGAGACATTTGTGCGTCAACCTTAAGAGTGGACGATATCATTAAATTGGACCAAAATATTCCTGTCATTCTCGGCAAGTTGGAGCAAATATTTTCGCCAGGTTTCTTTGATTCTATGGAGCATCTCCCTGTGCATCTTGCTTATGAAGCTTTTCTAGGTGGACCTGTTCAATATAGATGGATGTACCCATTTGAACGGTTCATGGGTGACTCAAAGCGATCTGTGAAAAATAAGGCAAGAGTTGAGGGATCAATTTGTGCGCATTATTTACATCGTGAAACATCACATTTTTGCTCTCACTATTTCAATCACATGATGTTGACCCCAAGAATCATAAGCAACGATGTTTACTTTAGTGAAAGAAGTCAATTCACCTTATCTGTTTTCGGACGTCCAGGGCGTCCATCAGGAAAGAAGAGTGAGCATTGGCTTTCTCAAAAAGAAATGCAATCTGCTCATGTTCATGTGTTGATTAACTGCGTTGAAGTCAAACCATATCTTGAGTAAGTATATTTAATTAAGTATATATGTTTTTTGGTTAAAACTTAAAACCTTCTCTAACCTATTTTTTTCTTCGAAATAGGGCATTTAGTACCTACTACTATCAAAGCACAGGTGAACAACCACCGACTGGTTACACACATGCATATTTTTCAGCATGGTTCAAGCAACAATTGTCATGTATTGTTGCACCAAGTCCTGAACAAATACATTTGAGAAGTTTGTCTATAGGCCCTAGGCAACGTGTGAATGAATGGCACACATACTTTGTAAACGGTTACAAATTTCACACTAAGATATGAAGCGAAGGGAAGAAAACCGTATACAGTGGTGTAGTCGTTAAAGGAGTTACAGAGGGTGGCGAGGACGACTTCTATGGCGTGATCACTCATATTTACGAGTTGGTTTATAATTATATGGACTCAGAAAATAAAGTAGTTTTGTTGTATTGTGACTGGAATGATCCATCTGGCAGAGAAACAAAAATTGATAGAAAATATAACATTGTTGAGGTTCGAATGGATAGAAAGTACAAAGAGTATGACCCTTTCATAATGGCACACAATGTCAGACAAGTTTATTATGTACCTTATCCTTCAATTACCCCACGAAAACGAGAATGGTGTGTTGTAATCAAGACAAACCCAATGGGTCACATTGAGACTGACGAAGTAATGGAAGATGTTACATACCAAGATGATGAGATTTCACCTGTTAATGAGGTAATTGAAATTGAGGAGATTACAAGTTTGTGTGATACTGCTGTTGGGTCAACAAGTTGACGCAACTATCTTGACGTCAACAAATCTAGTGGAAGAAGAGCATGAAGAGCTAGGAGAGCCTGAAGAAAATAATTTCACTTCCGATGAAGACAACGATGATTATGACGTTGAATAACTTGATTATGTATTGTGTAATAAGATTGTGTAATATTATCTTTCAAATGATCTTGTGTAATAATTATCTTTCATATATATATATATATATATATATATATATATATATATATATATATATATATATATATATATATATAAGATTGGGTAATATTATCTTTTATTCATTGGTAATTGTTTTTCTTTCAAAATAGAAAAAATGCCACCCAAGAGTACAGATAAAGGTAAGAGTGTAGGTAAGCCTCGCCACAGCAGGTTCATTAGAGAGGAGGTTACTGATGCTGGTTTTTTTATTCCTATGCCATCGAGTCAAGTGGCTAATCCTTATCCACATTCTACCCCACCTCATATGCATCCTATTCCACCTCTTATGCATCCCACTTCACGCATGTCTGGATCTTTCACTAGATTACTATCCACACCTCCTGGATACCCGACATTTCCACCCATATCCCCGACAGGTTTTATTAGCCCTCCTGGATACACACCATATGTTCCTACTGGACCCAGCGCATATTATCCTATGCTATTCATGCAGTCGAGTGGATCCAGCATGCCCCAATCATTACCCATTCATATGGAGCCAGGTGGATCTAGCATGCCTGTACCCATGCCTTCTGAGGATGCTCCTGGTGATACCAGTGCTCCTGGCGATACTAGTGCTCATGGAGATACCAGTGCTCATGGAGATACCAGTACTGATAAGCAAACAAGGAGGGCGTGCATCTTGAAAAAAAATGATCAGCAAATAATTAAATACCACCGAAGCAACTCGTTTTTCAAAAATCATTTAAATAAATTTTCAAAACAATGAAATCGCCACCTAATTTTATTTGTTCTAAAAAGAACGGGAAAATATAGATAAAACCCACGACATCGGATAAGGCGGTCTACAAAACCAAAAAGAATGGAATCGGGAGTCGGTTACGCAAGAGGAAGGTATTAGCACCTCTTACGTCCATCGTACTCGATGGGACCCATTTAGTTCGAAATGTGTGTGTCTGTAATCGCTAATTTCTAAGTTATGAATAAAAAAAGAAAAGGGGTTTGTTTATTATTATTTTGAGTTTGACACGGTTTTGGAACCGCGTGCCTACGTATTCCCTTGTGCAATGGGAAAGTCAAAACTCCGTAGTTCTTGTTGAAAATGTCTTGGATTGGTTGTGTTGATTTTAGAATAAACGTTTTTGATGATCGCATATGAGCGAAAAAGAATTTGAATGGGTTGAATTGATTTTAATTGTAGATGACAAGTACCAAAACATTAGGCTATCATCTAACGATTCGAATACTCGAAATTGGTGAGTGAGCTCGACCAATCATCTCTCATCCAAAATCTTTATTTTGAAAAGGGTGAGGTAAAACAAAGTTCACTCTTATTAAGTGTATGGAATAAAAGTATTTAAGTCATTAGGCTATCATCTAATGGCCCAAATACATTAAATTTAATTAAATCGTCGGGCTATCATCCAACAATTTAATTAAATACCATAACACTATAGTTTGTTTTAGAACATGGATAGAAGTTTTTAGTTTATTAGGCTATCATCTAACAAACTAGAAACTTCGATTTGTTTAAATCGTTAGGCTAACATCTAACAATTAAAACAAATCCATCCAAGTATTTTTTAGGGAAATCGATTTAGAAAATAAATTCAATTGATTATTTTTAATTTGAAAGTGTTTTAGGAATTTCGACATCGGACGTAGAGAAATGATGTTTCGAGTTATGATTAACCAAGTATGTGGACTTGATTAACCTCGTGAGGATAGGTGCTCCTATCCCCAACCATGAGACCCTGGTGCATGGATATTGGTATGTCGACCAATTGTTTTTTTCGGGTTATGATTAATCAAAGCAACGAGGGCTTTGATTAACCTCGTGAGGATGGCCATGCCCATCCCCAACCATGAGACCCTTAGAGAATTTGGTGTGGGTAACCAAAAAAAATGAGAGATAGGAGGCGTAGTTTCTTTTATATTAATTCGTGAGTGGAGTGTACGATCGCGTAATAAAACATACAAGCGGATAACATAATAAAACGAATAATAATAAAAAAAAACCGTAAATTAACACACAATACAACCAGAATTTAAATAATTATTAGGATGGATTTTTTCTATTTGATAAAAAATCGACTAATAATTTAATCTATAATTTAGCAAATAAAAACTATCTTATACTAATTATTATTTAATACATCAATATAAAAAAAACATACTTGCATAATAATTAAATTAAAGAAAGAGTTAGAAATGGGCCTGATTTGGAGCTTTATTCTGACAGTGTGAATAGCAAACTGAGCCCAAGCCCAAAAGCATTGCTGGATCTTGTATGGGATACTTCATGAAGCATAGTGTGGTCCACCATTCTGGAGCGTTGGATCTGGTTCTCAACAGATCTGATGGCTTATGGAAAGAGGTGCAAGATTGTTACCAAGGGTGTACCTGTACCAGATTTCGAATGAACCATACAGACGGTGACAAGTGTCACCGCCTGGCTAAATCAACACAAATCCTAATTAATCTTAAAACTAAAAACTATTCTAAACCCAATTTTATTATAACTTAAATGAATAAATAAAACTAATTCTAAATAAATTAGACTAAGAGGGCAAATTTTGGGGTATGACAGCTGCCCCTGTTCAATCTTCTTGTACTGGAAGGGTTAGATTGGTATGCTTGCCTTTCGTGACCTGGAGGTAGAAGATGATTGAACACTCGAGTACACCTGAAAATTTGCACTCGCGGTTGATTGATGATACGGGAATTGGCTTATAGATGCCATTTGGAGAAGCTGGAGACTTCACTGGGGAATGAGTCGTACGTTAGACTCAAGAGCTTCGCCTGAATAAGAGATTCGTCAGAGATGGGCTTAAGATGCCATCCTGAGAGACTGATGCTGGGGAACGAGCCGTACGCTAGGCTCTATAGATATTCCTGGAAGTAGAAGGGAGCACAGAGATGGGCTGAAGATGCCATCCGGAGAGAGTCGTACGTTAGACTTCGCGCTCGTCTTTGAATGAAGTTATTGGTTTGTATTGGTTCTTAATCAAATATGCAACATTCTGAAAGTAGAGAGATGTCAACAAATAGTCGGAGATGGGCTTAAGATGCCATCCAGGGGCAACTGAGTCGTACGCCAGACTCTGTAGTTGCTGCTGATAATAAGAGAGTGTCAGAATCAATCTTCGTCTTGTTTATTCTGAGGGGATAATAGGCGGAAAAATGTGGATGGTTTCCCTGTTGTACTTCGGGTGTTGATCCGATGCCTGTTGTCGGAGGACAACTCGAGTAGTCGTTCGGATAAGGTTTCCCGTCTTGTTTTGGGTATTAATCCTGGACTTGTTGTTATAGTCATTCGGATAGGTTTCTCGTCTTGCTTCGGGTATTAATCTTTGACCTTTCGTTTAGAATTTATTTCCACCTGCTGGGGAGAAAAAACAGAAGAAATTTTGACAGGATATGGTTAGCCTCATGCAGATTATGATGCATGATGATGTGCATGAATGTTATATACGTATGTTATGATTTTTATGAATAATGTATGAATGTGGATGTCAGTATTTCAAAACATATCCATCTTGAAGAAGATGTGGACGCATTGCTTGGGGATTTCGGGCTTCTGCTTGAGGATACAATCGTGAAATCTTGACTCGGAATAAGAATAGGCACCTTTGATTCCTCCGATGCACTATTTGACCAAGTTTTGAGCCTAGATATCAATGTTGTTGGGAATGGAAACCGAGAGATACTCCACTGGGGGTCTTGCGCGTAGACCCTGCTGGGGATAAATGGAAACGGGGAAACACTCCGTTGGGGATCTTGTGCATAGATCCTGCTGGAGGGTGCTTGATTGTTACTGGGAGAAAGGGCTTTGAGAATCTGGGGCCTGTTGAAACCTCCGGCTGGGGAATAAGAGATGTAAGTTTCCTCCGATGCACTATCTGACCAAGTTTCAAGTCTGAATATTGTTGTTGTCGGGGAAATGATAATCGTTGAGATATACTCAGCTGGGGATAAATGTCTCTGTTGGAGATGAACCGTTACTGCTCGGAGACTGGTGTAATCAGGTTAAGCTGATTGGGATTGCTGCTCAGGGACTAACGCGATGAAACTTGGAATGTTGGAACTAGTGGAAGGAAATTTGTACTCCGCTGGGGGAAGGTTTGTAGTGAGTGACACCTCTGTGGGGGTTGTACTCTGCGGGAGAATGTATTGGTGACTTTCATCGTCATCTCAATTCCTAGAGCCTATAGTAATTACTTTCGTATGTCCGCTTTTCGTATGTTTGTGAACAAATGTTTATTATTAGATGCATATAATCATTCGAAGCAAACATTGGACTTGATGCGAAAACAACAAAAATGAACACTTGTGAAAAGAAAGAAACTTGTATTAATTTGGAAGGTGGCGTATGGCCAAGTAGTTTGTATACAAGGAAAGTAAAAAGCTATGCGGAAACAATCTCGTCGAGTTTCAACTATGTTAGTGCTCATATATTTCAACTATCTTATCTCCTTGCTGTCAGTAGAGAGTGAGTGAATTGATTTTTGCCATTTGAATCTTGAATACTGATAGTAGTAGTCTGTAGGTAGGTGATCTGAACAAGACATAGTCGTACGCTTAAATCCCTAACTTTTGATTAGATCGCCCTTTCGGGTTTCGGTCTACCGGGATACCCCTTTTTGCCCAAGTCGCCTTTGCAGGTTTTCGACTTGCCGGGTGTACATGTTTTATATATATCCTTTACTTTTTCCCGAACCTTTTGGTTCGCCAGGATGCCCTTATTTTTGCCTAGGTCAATCAACCTAGTGGGTCTCGTTTATGCGTAGTATTTTTTGACTATGTCTGCGTTCACAGGGTTTGGGAAGTCTTCGCCATCCATGGTGCTAAGTATCATAGCTCCGCCGGAAAATACTGTCTTGACTACAAACGGTCCCTCGTAGGTGGGAGTCCATTTGCCCCTGGGATCACCTTGTGGAAGAATGATGCGCTTGACTACTAGATCACCGACTTGGTAGACTCGGTGCTTGACTTTCTTGTTTAATGCTCTGATCATTCGCTTCTGATAAATATGTCCATGGCAGATGGATGCGAGTTGTTTCTTGTCAATCAAGTTAATCTGGTCAAGACGAGTCTGGATCCAATCATCTTCACCTAACTCTGCGTCCTGAAGGACTCTGGTTGAGGGTATCTGAACCTCGATGGGTAGGACTGCTTCCATACCGTATACAAGAGAGAAGGGGGTTTCCCCTATTGATGTTCGTACTGTAGTGCGATAACCATGGAGAGAAAATGGCAACATCTCATGCCAATCCGTATAAGTCACTGTCATCTTCTATATAATCTTCTTGATATTCTTGTTGGCGGCTTCCACTACGCCATTCATCTTAGGCCGATATGGAGAAGAATTGTGATGCTTGATCTTGAACTGCGTGCAGAGTTCCGTGATCATTTTGTTGTTGAGATTAGAGCCATTATCTGTGATAATCCTTTCGGGAGTGCCATACCGATAGATGAGATTATGCTTGATGAATCGAGCCACAACATTCTTGGTAACAGATGCGAACGAGGCTGCCTCTACCCACTTGGTGAAATAATCAATTGCCACAAGGATGAAACGATGTCCGTTGGAAGCAGTGGGCTTAATTTCTTCGATCATGTCAATGCCCCACATTGCGAAAGGCCAAGGAGCGGTCAGAACATTCAACGGTACTGGAGGTACGTGCACTTTTTCTGCATATATTTGGCATTTGTGACAAGATCGAGCATAGCGGTGACAATCAGCTTCCATGGTGGACCAATAGTAACCTGTTCTCAGAATCTTTTTAGCCATGGTATGTCCGTTGGAGTGGGTACCAAATGTGCCTTCGTGTAACTCTTCCATGATACGTGCTGCAGTTTTCTGATCTACACAGCGGAGTAAGCACAAGTCGTGGTTGCGCTTGTATAACATGCCGTTGCTGAGGAAGAATTTGGATGCAAATCTTCTCAAGAACTTCTTATCATTGATAGATGCCCCTGCGGGATATTCCTGAGTCTCAAGATACCTCTTCACTTCGTAGAACCAAGGTTTCTCTTATGTATCAAGCTCATAACAGTACGCTGGTTCGTCAAACTTCTCGATGATGATTTGGGGAGCCTCGTTTTCCCATCTGACCTTGAACATAGATGACATAGTAGCTAATGCGTCTGCCAACCGATTCTCTTCCCGTGGAATATGATCGAAAGTGATCTCTTCAAAGTAGTGGATCAAACTCAAAACATGCTCTCGATATGGAATGAGATTTAGATGTTTCGTATCCCACTCGCCTTTTATCTGACTGATCACTAAAGCTGAGTCTCCATACACTTGAAGGAATTTGATTCTTAAGTCAATAGCAGCTTTAATACCCATGATGCACGCTTCGTACTCGGCCATGTTGTTAGTGCAGCTAAAACATAATCTGGTGGTGAAATGAGTGTGTTCGCCTGTAGGAGATGTAATGATGGCGCCAATGCCATTACCAAGTGCGTTTGAGGCTCCATCAAAAACCATAGTCCATAGGGATCCTTGTTCAGGTCCTTCGTCTGGTCTGGTTCTTCGCAATTAGTAACTAGCAAAACATCTTCATCTGGAAACTCGAACTGCATAGACTGATA
The DNA here is from genome assembly GCA_021764765.1 of Vicia sativa. Taxonomy (NCBI): domain Eukaryota; kingdom Viridiplantae; phylum Streptophyta; class Magnoliopsida; order Fabales; family Fabaceae; genus Vicia; species Vicia sativa. The sequence goes on from CM038794.1 coordinate 65,601,866, forward strand.
GTCATCTACGGCTTGATGAGCCAATTGATCGGCTACTACACTTCCTTTGATCGCTTTCTGAGAAGTATACTGGATGTCATATTCGGTCAAGATCATTTGCCATCTTGCTATTCTTCCAGAGAGAGCTGGCTTCTCAAATATGTATTTTATCGGATCCATCTTGGAGATCAATAAGGTAGTGTGAGTCAATATATACTGTCTTAGTCGGCGAGCAGCCCAAGCCAAAGCGCTGCAAGTTTTCACAGTCGGTAAACTTTTTGCTAAGGTAGTATATTGCATACTCTTTTCGACCAGACTCGTCATGTTGCCCCAACACACACCCCATTGAGTTTTCTAACACTGTTAAGTACATGATAAGAGGTTTTTCTTCGGCAGGCGGCATTAGGATAGGAGGATTCTGTAGGTACTCCTTGATTTTGTCGAAGGCAATCTGGAAATCGTCGCTCCATTCCACTACTTGATCTTTCTTCAGTAACTTGAAGATTGGCTCACGAGTAGCAGTTAGATGCGCAATGAATCTGGAAATGTAGTTCAATCGTCCCAAGAAACCTCTGACTTCCTTCTCAGTGTGGGGAACTGGCATTTCCTGAATAGCTTTAACCTTGGCGGGATCAACTTCAATACCTTTACCACTGACAACAAACCCTAGGAGTTTACCGGATCTGACTCCAAAGGTGCACTTGTTAGGATTGAGTCTTAGTCTGTACTTCTTCAATCTGTCAAAAAGTTTCGCAAATGACCAAGATGTTCCTCTTCAGTCTGTGATTGAGCTATCATGTCATCGACGTAGACCTCTATCTCGTGATGAATCATGTCATAAAATAATGCCACCATGGCACGTTGATAAGTGGCGCCAGCGTTCTTCAGTCCGAACGGCATGACCTTGTAGTAGAAAGTGCGCCACTGTGTAATGAAAGTAGTCTTCTCCATGTCTTCAAGAGCCAAATTTCATCTGATTGTAACTGGAGAAACCATCCATGAAGGAGAAAACTTTGTGTTGAGCAGTGTTGTCGACCAGAACATCAATATGAGGAAGTGGAAAATCGTCTTTCGGACTCGCTCTGTTCAAATCTCTGTAATCCACACACATTCGTAGTTTGCCATCCTTCTTAGGTACGAGCACCACGTTTGCAACCCATTATGGAAAAGAAGTAACGACTAGGAAACCGGCGTTCAACTGCTTCATAACTTCGGCTTTGATTTTCTCTGACATCTCAGGACGCATACGACGAACCTTCTGTTTCACAGGGAGAAAACCTTCTTTTGTCGGCAATCGGTGTACCACAATGTCAATGTCTAGACCTGGCATGTCTTCGTATGACCAAGCAAAAACCTAGATATAGTCTCGTAACATCTGAACCAATCTTTCTTTGACACTGTTCTCAAGACCTGCTCCTATCTTGATCTCTTTTCTGTCTTCGTCAGTACCTAGATTCGCAACCTCAACTGGCTCTTCGTGTGGCTGTATAACTCGTTCTTCTTGCTGTAGCAGTCTGACAAGCTCTCCTGGCACTTCACAATCTTCCTCACCTTCGTCTTCGGCTTGGTAGATCGGATTATCGAAGTCATATTTGGCAATAACATAGCTGTTATCAACGAGATTCAGAGTGATTCTGCAGTGTATCACGTGGGTGTGTGTAAGAACGCATAGCTTTTGAAGGGGTGATAAATTAAAAATAAAGAACGAACTAAACGCAAAAGTCCAACGATTTTATTGAATGAAAATATGCAAATGACAGATAATAACCCTCACAAGCGAGCCATAATGCCCCGGGCAAGGCACTAGGCTTTAAAGTTTATTGTTCAAAGCATAGAAAAACGAAAAGCAAAACAGAAAACAAAAGCAATTACTCCTGTCTAAAGGAGATTGGTATGACGTCTTCGGTCTTCCAATTACTGAGTCTGTTGTCGGGAGTTGGGAAGATCCACTTGCTGATGTCGAAGTCGTTGTCGTCTTCTTCTATAGCATCTTCAATAGGAATTTTGTAGCTTTCAGGAATAGTATACTTCACCATATAATCGAACTTCCCACTTGGTTGCCCCAAGGTATCCCAGACTTCTGGTATAGTTTCGCTCATATCTTCGATCTTCAGTTTCTTAGACAAGTCTTCACATAGATTCTCCACAGGTGATGGCTTTAGAAATAGCACTGCGCGGTTATCCATCACGCACTGAATACGTCTTCTCTACCAAGCACAATCGTCAGGTGTAGATGGGCACCAACGACAATTCTCTGGACATCCTGGATTGACACCGGCTTGCAGCAGATTCTTCTTAATAGTCATCAAAGGAATAGTCAAGTCATCTATATTGAAAATATAAGAGTTCTTGTCAATAGCATTGGAACTTTTGCCATGGTTAGGCATTGGTGCATTGATCACATTCGGAGTCTCAACAGGAGGATCAAACTCAATCTCTTTTGCTTCAATCATATCTTGGATCTTGTTCTTCAGAGCCCAAAAATCATCAATGTTATGTCCTGGGCTGTTGGAGTGGTAAGCACACTTAGCATTAGGATTGTATCTCGGAGAGGAGGTGTTGATGTTTTGAGGAGGATCCCTCAAGGTAATCACCTCTGCTTTCAACATGTGTTGCAAGGCTTGCAACAATGGCATGTTGATCTTCGTAAACTTTCTTCGTGACGCGTTCTGGTTACGCGCGTTGTCTCGCTGAGGTTACGTTGATGCAGGGTTGGAGATCACAAATGCCCCCATAGATTGAGCATGGTCAGTCTTGGCTCGACTTTTCTGACCATACACAGCATTGGCTTCTTTCTTACCACCAAAAGATCTCTTCGCATCATTTGATGACGACTCTACATGAACCTTTCCACTCTTGATACCAGCTTCAATGTGTTCTCCTGTCAATATCAGCTCAGTGAATCCGGCTGAAGAGTTTCCAATCAGATGATTGAAGAATGAGCCTGTCAGTGTTCCCATGAACATATCAACCAACTCCCTATTGGACAAGGGTGGTTGAACTCTGCCTGCTAGATCTCTCCATTTCTGAGCATACTCTTTGAACTTCTCACACGACCCATAGACATGCTTTGTAGTTGCATGCGAGTGGGTGCCAATTCAGCATTGTACTGGTACGTCTTGTAGAAAGCTTCTGCTAAGTCACTCCAAGTATGAATGTAGGCATTCTCTAGCTGATAATACCACTCCAACTGAGCTCCGGAAAAACTCTCTTGAAAGAAACGGATCCACGCTTCCTATCATCAGTGTGAGGATGGATCTTCTGAACATAGGACTTCAAATGCAGCTTCGGACAAGAAATGCCATCATACTTGGCAAAAGTAGGGACCTTAAACTTGTGAGGAATCACCACACCAGGAAAAAGACTCGGATCATCAAAATTCAGCCCTGACATCTTCATATTTTCCACAACATTCAGACGGTCTTCAAGTTGCTTGTATTTGTCATCCTCAAAAGAGTACTGATCATTCTCATAGTCTTCTTCCTTCTTCTCAAGCTCACGCTGGTCTTCTTCGCTACCCCTGACACTTCCCTTAGTTTTGACACTCTCTGAGAGTTCTATCCGGCTGACCATCTTTGGACCACCTTTGTGACGTCTACCCGTGTTGAGAACACCAATGACTTTCTTCTTTCTGTTGATGAGCTTCTTCAGATCTTCTTGGCCTTGGACCAAGCTGGTGAACATTTCCTGGAACTGAGCATTCTGAGCCTGAAGATCTTTGACAGTCTGTTCAAGAGCCATTTCTGCTAAATAAATAGCGAGAAAATGAGAAAACCGATCTTCAATGTACCTGTTATGCAATGTTATGCTATGATATGCGATGTTTATGCAATGCAATGTTTTCAAGAACCTTAGGAATTTAAATTTGTTAAACAAGCATGAACAAACTTTATTAGTTTCCTTTTTTATTCTTTTTCTTTTTAAGTACAAAAGATAATTTGGAAAAATAAAAAATTCTAAAGCTCTAGGTCTCCCATTGGCGCTTCCTCTTGGTGTTAAAGTAGGCGTTAATGTTTCGCTCCTCGTGGAGTAGCTTTGTCAACTCTAGTACCTTCTTCTCGCTTGCATAGCATTGAGCTTCGAATGTATCCCTTCCATCTTTAAGTTGAATCCAGGACCTCTTCAAGTCTTCAAAATCAGTAGGCATTTCGGGATGGAGAACGGTATAGGGTACGTCACCTATAGCAACAGGTTCCATAATTACTGGTAGAACAAGCGTGAATGGCATCATGAGGTTTTGAGCTCGAGCTCGCACCCATTTGAGGTAAGGTTCCCAAGGAATGGAGTTTTGGTGCCCCAAAGTCTTGGTATCAGTCTTCTTTACCATAAACCAAGCGTGTATGAACCTTCGTCGGTAATTCTGGAGATCGTGGTTGTAGTCGAACACAATATCTTGGAGAAGCATATCATGTGGACCATCTCTTCGAGCATAACCAAACTGTCGTAGAGCTAGAGAAGGGTTGTAAGTAATACCTCCCCTTATGCCAAGGAGTGGTACATTGGGGAATTCTCCACAACGCTCAATGAATGTGAAGTCTTTTAGAGAGAAAAGACACCAACGAATATTTGAATGGGAGAGTGACATTAGTCTTTGAGACCACTTCAACCTTTGTTCGTTCTTCAAAACTGATTGAGGAAGGTGCGAAATAAACCACCTGGAAAGTAACGTTATACAACACATGAGAGTTCCTTGTCTTTTGATAGTACGAGTGTGGAGAGAATGTAGAATATCTCCTAGTAAGGTAGGCACAGGATTGCGAGTAAGGAATATCTTGATGGCGTTGACATCTATGAACTGGTCTGAGTTAGGAAATAGAACCAAACCATAGATTAGCAAGGCCAATATGTCTTCGAATGCATGGAAACTCATAGCTTTGAGGAATTCTCAGGCTTTCTTTATTAGGAATTTGGCAAGTAAACCCTTAACTCCGCTTCTTGTTTCCCAATTGGCTTCAATATCTGAGCGATTTAGATGTAGTGCTGATGCAATGTCTTCGTACCTAGGAACCTTTTCTAAACCGGTGAATGGCATTTGATTAAGAATAGGTATCGCAAGTAGCTTTGAGAACTCTTCCAAGGTAGGAACCAACTGATAATCTGGGAATGTAAAGCAATGGTGTTTAGGATCGAAGAACTGGAATAGGACGTGCATCATATCTTCTTCAAAAACCGGAGATAACCAAGTCAAGCAGATAACCATGTCTTTTCATGAACTGAGCATGATCAGGAATCTCTGAAACCAAATCTTTGAGTTGAGAAGGTATACCCAGGAAGTTGATTAGGATAGTCTTTTTAGAAGCCACAATACCTAGAAAACAAAACAAAGATAAATCCCTAGGTCCTTGAAATAGTTAGACATGATATGCAATGCGATGATGTCATGATGTCATGTTTACCAAGCACAAACAATTCACACAATAGCCCTAGGTTTAAGGCTTGCATGAGGTATAGGTGATTACCCTACCAAAAGTTTGAGTTGGTTCATCCTGTCCTATAATAGTAACCGGGTTCTAGGAATCTCATATCATTGATCTTTCTCGTAGGCGTTTATTTCAATACGACTACCAAGTGGTCGACCGAAAATATCCCAAAAGTCTGATCTTAATGAGCGTAGCATCGAGTATCAGCCAACCTCGGTCTACACCAAAGTCGGCCATCTCACTACCTTCTAATGGCCAAGATGGGTCAATTAAGGTTCTAAAAGTTGAGTTAGTGTTGATGACACCACGCAGAAGCCAAATACTATCCTCAACTTGGAAATGAAGAGTATCAGGACATTCAAAGTATCACATTAACGTAGCCATCATGTTGACCATTTCAGTATACGCCTAACAGTCGCGACGATCTATTGCTACTTACCTAAGGAAATCTGGATCCGGGTGTAGGATCCCCCACAAATATAGTACCCAAGCAGCCCTTAAAGATAAAGCAAGCAAGTCAAACAGAAAATTTCAAAAATGATCTAAAAATCCCTAAGGTGTTCTCTCTTTAGGGTGTCTCCCCGGCAGAGTCGCCAGTTCTGTTATACGGTGAACTGACTTTGAGATTTTGTTTTGCTTTTTATCGCAAATGTTGCGGATAGCAAGAGTCGCCACTGACTTTTCTTTTATCCAATTAAGGGAAGGTGAAAAGAACAGGAAAAGACCTTCGTTAGATTCTGAGTAAGGGAGAAGGTTATGAAAAGGGAAGGTATTAGCACCCCTTTTCATCCGTAGTTATCTACGGGCTCTTAGTTTCTCTTAGATCACTTTAAAATTGTGCTTTCTGTGTGTTTGAAAAATGTTTTGAAAAGGCATTTCTCTTTGACTTTGTAATGATTCATGTAGGAATGTATACAAAGTGTTCGGAAATGTTTCGTTTTGAAAAGAGTTTGAACTTTGACAAAAGTGTATGGTGTGAAAATTATTTTGTTTGAGCAAGCAACTAAAAGTCTTATTACCTACTCAGAATGGTCGTTTTCGTGTTGTTTTACGTTCCTTTAGAATAGTGCTATCAATATCATTGGTTGGTAGGTAACCCTATTCGTTGGATGTAGGAGGGACATTCGAAGGGACATCGGATGGTCATAGAAGGAAACTTGTGGGAGTATCCTAGCACATTCGAAGGGACGATCATCACTTTTCGTAGGCAACAATCGAGGGACGATATCATGTATTCGTAGGCGACATCGTGGGTCTATGATCTTTGTATCGAAGGGACTATGATGATATGTTTTGTAGGCAACGGTGCTAGGATACCTCTACGCTCGAGGGACTTGACCATTTATTCGAAAGGCAACAAGAGAGAATTACCGTAAGGGGTGCGTGTGTGAAGAGTGTGTCAGATTCAGATATGTTATCTTGGAATTAGAAGTGATCTATGTCCATTTTTATATTGCCATACACGCCTAATTACTAGCAGTTTATAGGGTGCGGAAAGTAAATTGCGGAAAATAAAGTGCGGAAAAGTAAATCCTACGCTATTACATGGCTTTGGGGCAGTTACATAATAGAAGTGCGGAAAGTAAAAGTCCTAATTAAACTATTACATCCCATGAGCAGTTACATAATATTGAAAAGAAAAGCGAGAAAAATAGTTCGAACTATTACAACCTGTGAGCAGATACATAATCAGAAAATATAAGAAGTTCGCATAAGAGAGAAAGGTTAGTAAAAAATAAGATTTTTGAATGAGGAAAAATGTTTTAGGTTAGTCATGCTGATTAGATGATGTAGAAATTTTTTGGGAATTTTCTGGATTGATTTTGGTAATTAAAAGCAATTAAAAGTCAATTTAATGGTTAATTAGCAATTAATTAAAATATGCATGCAAAAATATTAATTTTAATGTCAAAAATTAAATAAGTATTTTTCTGATTAAAATGCAAAAAGAAAATATGTTTTGGTGATTTTTAAATGCATGAGAAAAATATTTAAAGATAAATTAAATTAAGAGGAAAATAATAAAAATAAAATAGAAAAACATGTTAGTTTTGAGAAGTTGTAAAAAATAATGTCATGGCAAGGGATCGAACCAAGGACCATGCCTTCACACGCGCGCGGTGCTTGCCAACTGAGCTGGAGTGTCTAGCTGTTTTAATAATGAAACAAAAAGAATATAAGCGAAATTGAATCCTGGAACCCAGATTACACGTGAAGATCTTCATCTTCTTCGTTTGAATTTTCAAACAGGTAGCGTCGGTCTGGTTCAATGCTACAGCCCCTGCAAATTTCCAAAATCTCATACAGGCAATATAAATTAGTTATGGATACATGAATCGATTGTAAACATCATTCTAAACACGATGGTGGTCATGGTTTTGTCCAATTTTACGTATTTCAGGAAGCCCTAAAACGAAGCCGAAAACCCTAGCCATGGCATCTCGTGATTCTTGCACTGAAACTTAAATCAAACTATGCAGAAAGCTTAGAAACACCATTAGAAACACAAATATGCAATCAAAATACATTAAACATGAGTATATGTATGAGTTCGTATTCAAGTTATGTTGGCACAAACCGTGACTTGGTTGGACCGATTTTGGGTGTTTCAACGCGTGGGGATGATTGGAATAGCTTCTTGGGACCTTGAAGATGCTTATTCAATCCTCAAAACTCCTTGAATTGGCCTGCAAAACAGAAATCGAAATTGCTTTTTTCACAAGTTTCTTTGAAAAAAATTTAGGGTTCTTGAGGCAATTTTTCCGTCCTTTGTTCATGTGAATGCTTCATGTATATATAGTAGATGGATTTAGGTCAAGAATCAAGAGAAAATAATGTATCAATCAATGAAAAAATATTTGATTTGGTATAAAACCAAATCTTGCCTTTTTGATCAAATTTCAATCAATTCTCTTGCCAATCAATGCCAATTTCGAATTTGCCAGCTTTGGAGGTTTGCTTGGACCTCAAGAATGAGAGAAAAATCCAATTTGCATTTAATTTTGATTTTCTACCTTTTATTTTAATTTATTTGGCTTTTAAATGATTAAAATCCAAATAAAATAGAAAATAAAAGATAAAATTCGTGGCCTTGGGCTTGGAGGTTCCAAATTAGCTGAGGAATAAGTTTGAACCAAGAAAAGTTAGGCCCATTTGCAAAATTTTGGATTTTGACAAGTATTTCACTTTGTGCACCTCTTCAAAAATTCCCAACTTGTGCAAGGTGTATCTTGCTCAATTTTTAACATTTTTGGGTGTTCTTGGACTTTTTAAAAATCTCTAGGTGTCCTCTAAACAACCTCTTTGGTTTCATCTCAATTGGAGTTTCCATGCTCAATAACACTTCTTTACAAAAAGTTGACTTTTTATTGACTTTGAAAAAGACCTGTAATGTTTTGATCCATATCTTCCAAATGAAGCACTTTCTGACCATGCTTGTGAGACATGAAGTTGTAGAGAATTGAATTCTATTCAAAATGAGAGGTTGTGGAAAAATTTCTAATACAGTGTGAGAAAGTTATGCTCAGTCAAAATCGACAAGAACCAGCAGCACTTTCTGACCATACTTCAATATTCAGAACCAGCAGCAAAATCGACCAACATTTCTTCCATAAGCATATCATATTCATCTTTAGGAGTGTCAGCAGTTAAATCTCTAAAATTAATACACACTCTTAATTTTCCATTTTTCTTCACGATTGGCACAATATTTCCCAACCATTCGACGTACCTTGCAGTTCTGATGAACTTGCTCTTAAGGAGCCTTTCGACTTCCTCTTTGATCTTCGACATTATTGCTGGAGCAAAACGCCGAGGTGTCGGCTTTACTGGCTTTTTCCCAGCTTTTATTGGCACTTTCAACTCGACCAAATCCATGCTTAAACCAGGAATTTCGTTATACTCCCAAGCAAAATAATCTTTAAATTCTTTTAATAAAGATATTACCTCAAACTTTAGTGTTTGGTCGATGTTGGCGTTGATATAGGTTGGCCTTTTATCACCCTTTTCGCAAAGATCTATTTCTTCCAAGGGATCTTGTGGCTACATCTTTTTCAGGCGTCATAGGATCCTTCTCAAACCCTACAGGTTCATCGTCGTATATGCAGTCGAAACGTTGCTCATTGACGTATTCTTGGGTTCCTTCATTCTCATCTGGTGGCTTTAGCTCAATAGCTAAGATGCAATCTTCCACCAGAGTTTGTATCTTACTGGCTTCGATAGCCATATTTGCTTCAAATTCTAGTGCCAAATTTATTTTGTTTTCGGCAATGTACGTCAAAATCTTTGTTAGAGCTTCAAGCTCAGACATCAGTATCATTGATGTCACCCCAGCCTGTCGGCCGGTTTACAACATATGGATCCTCCAAGGGCTCCACATCCCATATGAAACCATGGGTTTCGTGCAATTTCAGAGAAACGAATACCTAATCCAAGTTGGCATAGAATTCCTCTGCAGGCTGACAAGGAGAAATATTGGCCAGTTTTTTGTCGAATTCTTTCCCGACATTGTTCACGTCTGCCATAAAATACCCTAGATCAGCTTTAATATTTTCCACAATACCATCTTCTCGCCATATTATCAAAAGTTGATGCATACAGGATGGCACCGCCCCTATTCCATGAATTCATTCCCTGCCTACTAGCAGATTGTATCTTGGCTTCCCTTGAATCACCATAAATATGGTCGGCCTTGTCACTAAACCGACAGTTATATTCACCTGAATCACTCCCATAGTGTTTCGGGTTCGACCTTCGTAATTTAATAAGACCACATTGTGGGATCTGATATTGGTGTCAAACTTACCGATTTTCTTTAAGATGTGATGTGGCATAATATTAACTATTGCGCCATAATCTACCAACACTTTGTTGATAGCAGTTTCTTCAACTTTTGCCCTGATCAGCAAGGGCTTCAAATGGCTCCTTATAGCTATGTCGGGCCTCTCAAAGAAGGCATCTTGGTTCTCAATGGAACCATTATTCATAAGGAAGTAACATGTTGGACTATGTAAAGCCATCTCTTGAGCATCGACATCAGCAGATTGTTCTACCTCTGTCGGACAATCATATTCAGTAGGAAGAATCGACACCATGTTGACTAGGATGTCGAGACTCTCTTCCGAGTCAGAAGCAAAGTCATCAGTCGCTTCTTCAAAACACTTGGCAACCGGTCGGTTGACAAATTCTTTAATCTGCTCCTTCACAACAAGGTCGAGCTTAACCCTGTATCACTTTTGGTCGCTCACATTGTTGGTGGCAACCTGTCTTGCAGCAGTTGCGGCTTGTCTTTCGGCCTGCTTTTTGCATTGAAAACACCTCCACTGAGTTCGAATTATGGGATTGTTCCCAAGATAATTTTCATAGATGTGGCTCTTCCACTCAGAGGTGAATCCGTGTCGGTAACTCATAGCCGACTTTCCTTTCAGATCTCTAGCAGCCACATCAACACTTGGTGTCCTCACTTTTCCTTCGGGCTTGATCCATGTGCCTTTAGGGACATCAGCAAACGGGACGAAACTCTTTGGCGTAGCCTGGGAATTCAGATGCCTCTTCTAGGATCCGTTAGATTAGGGAACCTCTGGTTGTGAGCTTTGGCCTTGCCCTTTCCTAGTTGCAACCTTTGGAAATTTTCAGCAGCAACTTTGTCAATTAAGGCCTCACACCTAGGGCACAAGCAAACAGTCGACCCCTTATTTTTACAATGGTACAAGAAGTCAATCAAATCCTCATCTGGTCGAGGGTAAACATTAGCTTCAGCTAAGCCAATGTCAGCATTCTCACCGGTGCTTTCTTCGACCATGTTCTTAGGAAACTCAATGATCTCGACTAGTTCAGCAAAAAAAGCTTCTTCTTGCCGGAGGATCAGTGTCAATCTTCATTTTCCTCGCATCAAACTTGAGTCGGCCTTCCTATAGTGATTTTTGAATAAGATCCCTGAAAAGAAAATATTGAGAGGTTGTGTGACCAAGATAATTATGATATTTACAAAAACCTCTTTTTTGTCGTTGCTCTAATGATGGAATTTTAGCATTTGGAGAAACTAAAATTTGACCATCTTTAACTAACAAATAAAAAATTTCTTCACATTTAAAAACATCGAATGTATATGATTTTGCAGGAAATTTAGAATTTTTTTCGGCAACAGCAGTTTTTCCTTTAGAAGGAAACAAAGATTTACATTTATACGCAGGCCCTGGCTTCATTTCAGCCACATCGACATCTGCCTCAATCGGCGATATATAGTCGGCTTTGTATATTGGATCGGTATCGTCATAATCCATATAGGCCAATTTCTCTTTCTTGGCCTTAGCCTTAGTATGTCTAACCTTCTCTAGCCGTAAACGCTCAAGGTGTCGAACCCTATCAGCTAGTTGTGACATACTTTTTATGAAGGTTGGATCAATTTTCTTCCTAATAGAATAATCTAATCCTCCAGCATCCATTTGAACAAGTTCATGTTCTGGAACTTGGGTAAAACATCACACCTTCAGTGACCTAAATCGATTCAAATAATCGTATATGGTCTCATCAAACCTCCTTTTGATGTTTGACAACTCAACCAAACTAAGTTTTGAATGTCCCTCGTAAAATTGTTCATGAAACAGTTTCTCCAAATTAGTCCATGAATCAATTGAATTAGGGGGTATAGTTGTAAACCACGTGAAGGCTGCTTTAGTGAGAGACGAAGGGAAATGCTTTACCCATAGGTTCTCATTGTGTTCCATATCACCAGACTCTATTAAGTATCTAGCAATATGTTCGACTATCGATTCCCCAGATTCTCCCCCAAACTTAGTATACTTAGGGTTTTAGTCTTAAAATGTATTCAAACAAAGGGGAAGAATATGTTGGCCTCTGAAGTGTGGTATACATACCATTCCTAGCCATAATTCTTTCGACAATGGTAGTTAAATTATTTTCGACACCTAAATCTTCTTGTTGAATTTGATCAGCCTCTTGTTGTCGATGCACTAATACTCTAGGAGGTTCGACAACAACATTCCTACAAGGCTCTACCAATTTTCCTTGATGGACAGTTTCATCTTCTATTGCCCCCATGTCTATTTGACCAGGGGGATTCAATCGAACAGGTGGTGCCTATCGAACAGGCGTTGGGGGTGCACCCAAGAAGTTACACAAACGTGTTAATTGGGCTATCACATGTTGATTTGACTCAGTAGATTGTCTATTAGACTCAACCGATTCTTATCCTATGGGGTTAAAGACGTTTCCCATTTGGTTAGTCAACATATTAACTAACTCATGATTACAATCATCCATTTGTTGCCTTAACATTGCCACATATGTACTATTTAAATTTGGCATTAACTATTGTGCAGGCATTACCCTATTTCCCCCTACTGCAGATCCTTGCAAAGGGGAATTCATATTTTGTACATTATCAGACACCACTGCTGCAGTTGAGGTCGTGATATCCCGACATTAAGGAATATAGCGTTCCATAAGGGGGATTCATATTAGTACCAAATCGAGGTATTATTGTGTTCGGAATGGCGCTCGTAGCCACCACAGGCCCTGGACTCACCTGTGTGGTTTGGGGAAGAAGAACTGATACGGACGCAGTTCACCCTGATACAGTTGTGTTTCTTAATGGGGGAAATGCTGTAATTTGAGTAACGATTGGGTCGGATGTACCCAGAGTTCATGATTGAATTTCATCCACGTTCGAAGTAGAAGTAATGTTTGACATCCTATATATACGTTTTCTAGTAGGTGGTTTGTTATACTCTTTGGTTAAATTTCCACTTCTAAGCCTCATGCACCTATGACATCTAACAATAAAACTCTAAAATTAGCATTGGGTCCCACTAGGCGTGCCAATTTGTTTACTGTGGAAAATGGTAAACAACCGATGGTCCTCCCAAAGTCCTAAAACTAAGGGTCACTCGCAAGATCGACCAGTTGATCTTAAGGCACATGCTAATATTTTGGGATTGTACTGACTCTGTCGAAGTCCTTGCCTAGGAAACAGTTTTCTAAGACCAAGGGAGCAAGTACAATAGCTTTCCACAAAATAGTTCAGGCTTGACCGACATGTGACTCGTGACCGACGGGGACAACAAACCTAAATAACTTGACAAATTTGAATGTTCAGTGTGGTTTTAAACCTACTATGGTGACTCGTGACCAGTAGAAAATAGTGGATCCAGTTCTGTTCTATGCGAAATAAGGGTCGAAGGAATCTTTTGTCAACTCGAAACTTGTAACAAAGAGCGTATCAATGTAGACGAAAATGCAAAGAGATTGCTGGAAAGTAAATAAAAAGCAAGTAAAAGCTTCAAAGTAAAAGACTGAAAGATAAAGGTTTTGCATTGAAATAAAATGGTGATTTGCATATATTCAAATACTTTCGCAACTCTTTCTTCCTGACGCTCGGAATTGGGCAGAGTTTTTGCAAGTAGTTTGAGTATACAAGTGAACCCCCAAATTTTATAGTAAAATGAATTATTTATAGCATTTACAAAGTAACTTCCTATAGACAATCCATGGATGGCGTTCGTTCCTTGAGAAACCGTTCCACCAGATTTTGCCACCTGTTTGGAGCTGAAAACACACGAAGATTTTGGCACCTGGTTGACATGTTTCTTTTCGACATCTTTGTCTTGGTTTCATAAATTCTTCTGAAGGACCCTTACTCTTTTAGGATCGACCCCTAATTTATAAGGACGTTTTCATTTGATACATACCCTTAAACACCTTAAGAAATTTCAAGGTTGTAATACGGTGAACTGACTTTGAGATTTTTGTATCGCAAATGTGCGGATAGCAAGAGTCGCCACCGTATTTTCTTTTATCCAATTAAGGGAAGGTAAAAGTACAGAAAAATACCTTCGTTAGATTCTGAGTAAGGGAGAAGGTTATGAAAAGGGAAGGTATTAGCACCCCTTTTCATCCGTAGTTATCTACGGGCTCTTAGTTTCTCTTAGATCACTTTAAAATTGTGCTTTCTGTGTGTTTGAAAAATGTTTTGAAAAGGCATTTCGCTTTGACTTTGTAATGATTCATGTAGGAATGTATACAAAGTGTTTGGAAATGTTTTTTTTTTAGAAGAGTTTGAACTTTGACAAAAGTGTGTGGTGTGAAAAGTATTTTGTTTGAGCAAGCAACTAAAAGTCTTATTACCCACTCAGAATGGTCATTTTCGTGTTGTTTTACGTTCCTTTAGAATAGTGTTATCCATACCATTGGTTGGTAGGTAACCCTATTCGTTGGATGTAAGCGGGACATTCGAAGGGACATCGGATGGTCATAGAAGGCAACTTGTAGGAAGTATCCTAGCACATTCGAAGGGACTATCATCATTTTTCGGAGGCGACAATCGAGGGTCAAGATCATGTATTCGGAGGCGACATCGTGAGTCTTATGATCTTTGTATCGAAGGGACTATGATGATTTGTTTTGAGGCAACGGTGCTAGGATACCTCTACGTTCGAGGGACTTGACCATTTGAATTCGTAAAGGCGTCGAGAGAGAATTACCCTAAGGGGTGCATGTGTGAAAAGAGTGTATTGATTTCAGATATGTTATCTTGGAGTTTATGAGTGAACTATGTTGATTTTAATCCTTCCATACACGCCTAATTACTAGCAGTTTATAGGGTGCAGAAATATAAAGATGCGGAAAGATAAATCCTACGCTATTACACGGCTTTGGGGCAGATACATAATTGGAGTGCAGAAAGTAAAATCCTAATTAAACTATTACATCCCATAGGCAATTACATAATTGAAAAAGAAAAAGCGATAAAAATTGTCCGAAACGATATAACTTGTGAAAAGATGAGAAATCGGAAAACGGAAGAAAATTGCATAAGAGGAAAATGTTAGTAAAAATAAGAATTTTTGAATGAGAAAAAGTTTTTATGCAAATAATGACATTAATATGATAAAATAATTTTTTGGGAATTTTTGGAGTTAATTTTGATAAAAGTCATTTAAATGATAAATTAGCAATTAAATTAAATATGCATGAAAAAATAATAATTTTAATTTTAAAAATTAAATAAGTATTTTTCTGATGAGTATGCAAAAAATAAATATTTTTGGTGTTTTTTAAATGCATGATAAAAATTATTAAAGATAAATTAAATTGAATGAAAATATTAAATAAAAATAAGAAAATATGAAAATATAAAAAGAGAGTTAAGTTTGTAAAAGGAAAAAAGAATTGGTCTTGCCAGGGATTGAACCTGTGACCTTGGAGAGTATCTTCCACATGCCAACGCCTTAACCACTACGCCAGCGTGTCTTTGGTGTTTGGAAATTGAAATCAATAGTTTAAATATGAATACGTGTCATGGATATTTGAAAATCAAACACAGTCAGCGCTCGGGCCCCAGGTTGAATGGATGAGCGAATCGGAAAGCACGAAAGTGCCACACATGCTAGCCACCGGAGTCCACTGGTCAACGACGCCGGAGCCCTAGCTCCGGTCGTCTTCTCCGATCAACCAAAATTCGAAACCCGCAAAATACGTGAAATAAATGGACAAAAGGTACCCTACCCCCCTAAATCGAGGGCTGCGAACACGATGGTGCCATTAGTTTGCCCTGAAAACACATGTATCAACCGGTTCGATTCAAACAGTTCAAGATGCCCTAATTATGGTGATTCGAGTTCTATACGTCTAAGCTTGCATGAGATGGTTCAAACATGACCTAATATGCATCCTGAGTTCAAACAAACACACAAAAAACATTAACAATGCATGAATAATGAAATTCGAATTTCAAAGAAATACCAAATCGGAGCAAGTTCTAGATCGAGTTCTGGGCAGTCTTGGCTTCAAGTAAGGGATGGTTTCGATTTCTGGGAACCTCGGGAAGGTGTTTGGATGGTTGGTTTGCCTTGAAACCTGCTGAAAATTAAAATTCGATTTTTGACAATTTGAGAAAAAAATTGGCAAAATAAGGGTTGTGTATGGGGCTAGGGTTTCGTTTCTTGTCTTGTGCAGCCTGCTTGGTATTTATAAAGTGAATTGTGAGGGCAAAGAGAGTGAAAAAAGATTGGATATTGAATGCAAAAATTTTCTCTTTCAAATCAAATCAAATTTCTTGAAAATTTGATTTTCCTTCCATGTGAGAGGCTAGCACGAATTTGGTATGTTTCATGGGCTATCTTGGACCTCAAGCTTGATAAAAATCCACTCCTCTTGAAAATATATCTTATTTTCATATTTTATTTAATTTAAATTTGAATTAATTGGTTTTAAATTCAAAAATAAATCTATAAAATAAAATGTGGTCATGGAAAGGCATCAACAGGTCACAAATAATATTATGATCAAGTTTGGATCATAAAATTATAGGCCCATTTGGAAAAAATTGGATTTTGACAAATATCTCCTTTTGTGCAATTGTTCAAAAATGCCCAACTTGTACAATGTTTATTTTTCTCAATTTTCCACATTTTTTAGTGTTCTTGGACTTTTTAGAAAGCTCTAAGTGTCCTTTAACCAACCTCTTTGGTTTCATCTCAATTGGAGTTTCCATGCTTAATAAATCTTCAAAACAAAATGTTTACTTTTTGTTGACTTTGAAAAGGACCTGTAATGTTTTGATCCATACCTTCCAAATGAAGCATTTTTTGAACATTCTTGTGAGACATGAAGTTGTAGAGAATTGAATTTCCTTCAAAACAAGAGGTGGTGGAAAAATTTATGATAAAGTATGAAGAAGTTATGCTCAGTCAAAGTTCAGTTGACTTTTCATTGAAAAACCCTAATTTGGAAAGTTTGACTTTTGAGCAAATCCTGAGTTTTCTTGATGAATCATGATCAAACCTTGATCAAATGATGAATGTAACTTCAAAATGAGGATGTTGACCAAAAATCATGAAGTTTGACTGTATGTTGACCACAGTTGACTTTTTGTCCAATACAACTGATTTTCAACGATCTAAGCAATTGTCTGAGGAAATTTGACTTGTGAGGCTTGAAACATGACATGAAAAATCTTTGAAGCATATTAGGAAGCATGGAGGCCATTGGAGATGTTGGAAGTCCATCTGGATCTGAGAATAGCCAAACCCTAGTTTGGGTTGATTGTCTAGGAGAGGGTTTGTCTGATCAACCCTTAAGGTATCCTTGAGTATGGATGTATGAAATATCTTGAGAAGTAGGAGGGCAAATTTTGGGGTATGACAGCTGCCCCTTTTCAATCTTCTTGTACTGAAAGGGTTAGATTGGCGTGCTCGCCTTTCGTGACCTGGAGGTAGAAGATGATTGAACACTCGAGTACACCTGAAAATTTGCACTCGCTGTTGGTTGATGATGCGGGAATGGGCTTACAGATGCCATTTGGAGAAGCTGGGGAACGAGTCGTACGCTAGACTCGAGATTGTTGTCTGAATAGGAGAACCGACGGAGATTGGCTTAAGATGCCATCTGGAAAGATTGATGCCGGGGAGTGAGCCATACGCTAGGCTCTGTAGACGTTTCTGGAAGGGAGTCGTACGTTAGACTTCGTGCTCATCTTTGAATGGAGTTATTGGTTTGTATTGGTTTTTTAACCAAATATGCAGCATTCTGCAGGTGGAGAAATGTTGACAAGTAGTCGGAGATGGGCTTAAGATGCCATCCAAGGCGACTGAGTTGTACGCTAGACTCTGTAGTTGCTGTTGATAATAAGAGAGAGTCAGAATACATCTTCGTGCTGATTAATCTGAGGGGATAGTGGTTGGCAAAATATGGATAACTTCCCTGTTGTGCTTCGGGTATTAATCCAATGCCTGTTACCGGAGGATAACTTTGTGATCGTTCAAATAGTTTTCCCGTCTAGATTCGGGTATTAATCTTGGATTTGTTGTCGGAGGACAACAAGGGCGGTCGTTCAGATAGTTTTCCCATCTGGCTTCGGGCATTAATCTTGGACCTGTTGTCGGAGGACAACTAGGGCGGTCTTCGATAGTTTTCCGTCCGTTTCGGGCATTATCTTGGACCGTTTGTCGGAGGACAACTAGGGCGGTCTTCGATAGTTTTCCGTCTGCCGGCATTAATCTGGACCTTGTCGGAGGACAACTAGGGCGGTCTTCGATAGTTTTCCGTCTGCATTAATCCGGACTGTTTGTTTCGTAGTGATTTTCACTGCTTTTGGAAAACAAAGAAACTTTGATAGAATATCGTTAGTCTTATCTTATGATGTACGATGTGTATGAATGACATATGCACAGATTATGCCTTTTATGAGTAATGTATGAATGATAGATGTTGTGGTATTTCAAAACATATCCATCTTGAAGAAGATGCGGATGCTCTGCTTGAGGATTTCTGACTTTTGCTTGGGGATGAAACGGATGGAAGCCCTGAGAAGAAAGATAACCTCAATTCCTCCGATGCACTATCTGACCGAGTCTTGAGCCTAGATATTGTTGAGGGCGTTTGAGAGACGCGCTGTTGAGGATCTTGTGCATAGACCCCACTGAGGAGGATTTAGGAGGTACTCTACTGGGGATCCTGCATGTAAATCCTGCTGGAGAGTATTTGGTAGTTGCTGGGAGACCGAGTTAGAAGGATCTGGAGCCCGTTGAAATCTCTGGTTGGGGAATAAAAGACGTGGGTTTCCTCACATGCACCATCTGACCAAGTTTCGTGTCCGGATACTGAAAAGGAAAGGGAATTGTTTAGAGATAAATACCTACCGGGGGATGAAATGTTATTGCTCGAAGACTGATGTAACATGATTTAGTTGAGTGGAACCACTGCTCGGGGACTAACGTATACTCCTCTGGGGAAGATTTGTAGTGAGTGATCCCTCTGTGGGGGTCATGCTCTGCGGGGGAATGTTTTAGTGACTTTCGTCGTCATCTCAATTCCTAGAGCCTGCAGCAATTACCTTCGTCTGTTCACTTTTCGCATGTTTGTAAATAGATTTTTATTGTCAGATGCATATAATCATTCAAAGCAAACATTGGACTTTATGCAAATAACAAATAGCAAAAATTGTAAAGAGAAAGAACTCGTATTTATTTGAAATGTGGCGTATGGCCAAGTAGTTTGCACAAGAAAGGTAAAAAGCTGTGCGGAAACAATCTCGTTAAGTTCCAACTATGCTAGTACTCATATATTTCAACTATCTCATCTCCTTGCTGTCAGTAGAAAGTGAGTAGACTGATCTTCGCCATTTGAATCTTGAATGTTGATAGTATTCTGGAAGTAAGATGATCGGGACGAGACATAGTCGTACGCTTAAATCCCTAACTTTTGCCTAGACCGCCTTTCGCCCACCGATACCTTTTGCCCAAGCCGCTTTTCGTGTTTTCGACTTGTGGTGTACATGTTTTGTATATATCCTTAACTTTGCCCGAACCCTTTTGGTTCGCCAGATGCCCTTATTTTTCCTAGGCCACCGACCTAGCGGTCTCTTTATGCGTAGTATTTTTGACTATGTCCGCATTCTGCTGTGGGAAGTCTTCACCATCCATGGTGCTAAGTATCATAGCTCTACCGAAAATACTGTCTTGACTACAAATGGTCCCTCATAGGTGGGAGTCCATTTGCCCCTAGGATCACCTTGTGGAAGAATGATGCGCTTGACTACTAAATCACCACTCGGTAGACTCGGCTTGACCTTCTTGTTGAATGCTCGATCATTCGCTCGATAGATCTGTCCATGGCGTATGGACGCGAGTCGCTTCTCATCAATCAAGTTAATCGGTCAAGGCGAGTTTGGATCCAATCGCTCGCTTAACTCGCCCGGAGGACTCTAGTTGAGGGTATTCGAACCTCAATTGGTAGGACCGCCCATACCATATACAAGAGAGAGGGGTTGCCCTGTTGATGTTCGTATCAGAAAGCGATAACCATGAAGAGCAAATGGTAACATCTCATGCCAATCTTGGTAGGTCACATCTTCTATAATCTTCTTAATGTTCTTGTTGGCGCTTCCATCGCGCCATTCATCTTAGGCCGATAAGGAGAAGAGTTGTGATGCTTAATCTTGAACTGCGTGCAGAGTTTGGTGATCATTTTATTGTTGAGATTAGAGCCTTTATCTGTGATAATCCTTTCCGGAGTGCCATACCGATAGATAAGATTATGCTTGATGAAACGAGCCACAACACTCTTGGTAACAGATGCAAACGAGGCTGCCTCTACCCACTTGGTGAAATAGTCAATTGCCACAAGGATGAAACGATGTCCGTTGGAAGGCTTGATTTCTCCGATCATGTCAATGCCCCACATTGCAAAAGGCCAAGGAGCTGTTAGGACATTCAGAGGTACTGGAGGTACGTGCACTTTGTCGGCATAAATATGGCATTTGTGACAAGATCGAGCATAGCGGTGACAATCAGCTTCCATGGTGGACCAATAGTAACCTGTTCTCAGAATCTTCTTAGCCATCGTATGACCACTAGAGTGGGTACCGAACGCACCTTCGTGTAACTCTTCCATAATATGTTCCGCTGTTTTCCGGTCCACACAGCGGAGTAAGCACAAGTCGTGATTGCGCTTGTATAAGATGTCGTTGCTGAGGAAGAATTTGATGCGAACCTTCTCAAAACTTTATCATTGATGATGCCCTCGGGATATTCCTAAGTCTCAAGATACCTCTTCACGCCATAGTACCAAGGTTTCTCTTAGATCAAGCTCATAACAATATGATGGTTCGTCAAACTTCTCAATGATGATCCGGGGAGCCTCGTGTCCCATCCGACCTTGAACATAGACGACATAGTAGCTAATGCCCCGCCAACCGATTCTCTCGTGGAATGTGATTGAAAGTAATCTCTTCAAGTAGGGGATCAAACTCAAAACATGCTCTCGATACGAATGAGATTCGGATGCTTCGTATCCCACCGCCTTAATCGACCGATCACCAAAGTTGAGTCTCCATATACTTGTAAGAACTTGATTCTTAAGTCAATAGCTTTTAATACCCATGATGCACGCTCAGATTCGCCATGTTGTTAGTGCAATCGAAACACAATCTGCGGTGAAAAGAGTATGTCCACCAGAGGATGTAATGATGGCGCCAATGCCATTGCAGTGCGCTTGAGGCTCCATCAAAGACCATGGTCCATCGGGATCCTTGTTCGTGTCCTTCGCCTCGGTTTTTAATCAGAACTAACAAAACATCTTCGTCTGAAACTCGAATCGCATAGACGATAGTCATCTACGACTTGATGAGCCAAATGATCGGCTACTACACTTCCTTTGATTGCTTTCGAGAAGTGTACGGATGTCGATTCGTCAAGATCATTTGCCATCTTGCTATTCTTCCGAGAGAGCTAGTTTCTCAAATATGTATTTTATTGGATCCATCTTGAAATCAACAAGGTAGTGTGAGTCAACATATATGTCTTAGTCGGCAAAGCTAAAGCGGTAAGTTTTCTCAGTGTGAGTATCTTGTTTCACGGTAAACTTTTGCTAAGGTAGTATATTGCATACTCTTTTCGACCGCACTCGTCATGTTGCCCCAATACACACCCCATTGAATTCTCTAACACTCTCAAGTACATGATAAGAGGTCTTCCTTCGGCAGGCGGCATCAGGATAGGAGGATTCTGTAGGTATTCCTTGATTTTGTCAAAAGAGATCTGGAAATCGTCGTTCCATTCCACTACTTGATCTTTCTTAAGTAACTTGAAGATTGGCTCACAAGTAGCAGTTAGATGTGCAATGAACCTGGCAATGTAGTTCAATCGGCCCAAGAAACCTCGACTTCCTTCTGGGAGTGCATCTCTTGAATGGCTTTAACCTTGGCGGGATCAACTTCAATACCTTTTCCACTGGCAACAAACCCTAAGAGTTTTCCGGATCTGACTCCAAAGGTGCACTTGTTAGGGTTAAGTCTCAATCTATACTTCTTCAACCTATCAAATAGTTTCTGCAAGTGATCGAGATGCTCTTCTTCTGTCTGTGATCGAGCTATCATGTCGTCGACGTAGACCTCTATATCGTGATGAATCATGTCATGAAATAATGTCACCATGGCACGCTGATAAGTGGCGCCCGCATTCTTCAGTCCGAACGGCATAACCTTGTAGCAGAACGTGCCCCACTGCGTAACGAAAGTAGTCTTCTCCATGTCTTCAGGAGCCATTTTGATCTGATTGTAACCGGAGAAACCATCCATGAAGGAGAAAACCTTATGTTGAACGGTGTTGTCAACCAGAATATCAATATGAGGAAGTGGAAAATCGCTTTTTGACTCGCTTTGTTCGATCTCCGTAATCCACACACATTCGCACTTTGCCATCCTTCGGGCACAGCACCACATTAGCTACCCATCGGGATAGGAAGTAACACTAAGAAACCGTTGAACTGCTTCATGACTTCGCTTTGATTTTCTCGACATCTCAGACGCATGACGAACCTTCGCTTCAGGAGAAAACCTTCTTTGTCGGCAATCGGTACCACAATATCAATGTCTAAACCCGCATGTTCGTATGACCAAGCAAAACCTCAATATAGTCTCGTATCATCCGAACCAACCTTTCTTTAACATCGTTCTCAAGACCCGCTCCTATCTTGATCTCTTTTCGCTTCATCGCACTCAAATTCACAACCTCAACTTGCTCTTCGTGTGGTCAGATAACTCGTCCTTCTTGCTGTAGCAATCGACAAGTTCTCCGGCACTTCACAATCTTCCTCACCTTCGCCTTCGCTTGGTAGATCGGATTATCAAGTCATATTTAGCAATAACATAGTGTTATCAACGAGATTCGGAGTGATTCTCAGTGTATCGCGGGTGTGTAAGAAACACATAGCTTTTGAAGGGTGATAAAGTAAAAGAAAGAAAACAACAATTGAATGCAAAAGTCCAACGATTTTATTGAATGAAAATATGCAAATGACACATAATAACCCTCACAAACGAGCCATGATGCCCCGGGTAAGGCACTAGGCTTTAGAGTTTATTGTTCAAAACATAGAAAATACGAAAAGCAAAACAAAAGCAAGAGCAATTACTCCTGTCTAAAGGAGATTGGTATGACGTCTTTAGTCTTCCAATTGCTAAGCCTATTGTCTGGAGTTGGGAAGATCCAATCGCTGATGTCGAAGTCGCTGTTGTCGTCTTCTATAGCATGGATTCCACTCTGGCTAATGCGGAAAGGATGTTGGCCGACACGTTCGCGGCGTATCATCTTCTGACCTTTGATGGTGAAGCCTAAACTAGTCTTGTCAGATTTGAAAGAAAGATCAAGGAGCTGACCCCAAATAGAATTACCTCCTCCTTCAACAGCAGCTTGAGCATCCTTCAACGAGGCCATCCTAGGCGGAACTTGTGTAACTTCAGCAGTAACAGGAGAGTCAGCATGACTCTGGGGATTATTTCAAAAGCTTGACAAGGAGTCTCGAAGAATTCACCTTCTACCTCGAGGTATCGGAATGACTGTAGATGACTGACCATATATTCTTCTTCACCACATACTGTAACAACCTTCCCTTTCACCGGGTACTTCAACTCGATGCGGTAGAGGTATACCGCCCCATGTATCCAAGGGCGCCCAAGTAGGCAAGAGTAAGCTGGACGGATGTCCATGACAAAGAAAGTAGAGTCAAAAGTCTGGGAACCAACTTTAACAGGAAGAATTAGCTCTCCAAGTACTGTTCGTTTAGAACCATCAAAAGCTCTCACAATTATGTCACTGGGTTTCAGAACCAGTCCTTCAACATCGAGTCGATCAAAAGCAATCTTCGGTAGGATGTTCAGAGCAGAACCAGTATCCACCAAAACATGAGACAAGGTAGTGCCCTTGCATTCAACAAAGATGTGCAAGGCTTTGTTGTGTTTCTTTCCGGTAGGAGTCAAATCAGCATTAGAGAAGCCTAGGCCATTGTTGGCAGCCAGGCTAGCAATTCAAACCTCAAACTGGTCAGTAGTAGTGTCTTGCGGTACGTGAGCATTCTTCAGAAACTTCACCAAGGCGTTAGCATGAGCCTCGGAGCATAAGAGCAGAGCAAGCATGGAGATTTTGGACGGAGTTTGTCCTAACTGTTCCACCACATTGTAGTCACTCTTCTTGATAATCTTCAGAATTTCCTCCATTTCTTGTTTGGAGGTGTCTTCAGTAACTTCCTTTGGTACTTCTCGAGGTGATGAGTCACCGTTCTTTCCTCTAGCTTGGGGAATGGATTGAATAGCTGGAATGCGAGCTGGAGTCGCAGCGTCTTTTGGAGGAGAGATTTCTGGAGAGAACACTCTTCCGGTTCTGGTCACCTTACTTGATCCGGTGACGTTGTCAATGTCAGGAATGGTAGCTTCAACTGTGAGGTCCTCAATGGTCAGAGGGTCTTGCTTGACGCCATGATAGTAAACATTAGCTCCATAATTCCAAGGGATAGCTTTGTCAGAGGAATATGGAACTGGTTTGGGAGAAGTAATGATGAGAGGTGCCACTCTAGGCACAGGATCAGCAGAGGAAATCCTTATTGTGTTAACATCAGCATAGTCTTCTGGGAAATCGTCACCCCATCCGGTGCTTTAACATCTTCAATAGGAATCTTGTAGCTCTCAGGAACAGTGTACTTCACCATGTAATCAAACTTTCCACTTGGCTGCCCCAAGGTATCCCATGCAGACGGTGTTGTTTCATTCACATCTTCGATCTTCAGTTTCTTAGACATGTCTTCACACAGACTCTCCACTGGTGGTTTTAGGAATAGTATCTCACGGTTATCCATCATGCACTAGACACGTCTTCTCAACCAAGCACAGCCATCAAGCACAGATGGGCACCAATGGCAATTCTCTGGGCATCCTAGATTGACACCGGCTTGCAGCAAATTCTTCTTAACAGTCATCAGAGGAATGGTCAAATCATCTATGTTGAAAATGTAAGTATCTTCACCAACAACATTGGACTTTTGTCATGGTTAGGCATAGGCGCGTTGATCACATTCGGAGTCTCAACAGGAGGGTCAAACTCAATCTGCTTAGCTTCAATCATATCTTGAATTTTGTTCTTCAGAGCCCAACAGATGTCAGTGTCGTGCCCTGGGCTATTGGAGTGGTAAGCACACTTAGCATTAGGATTGTATCTCGAGAGGAAGTGTTGACACTCGAGGAGGATCCTTCAAAGTAATCACCGCTTTCAATATGTGTTGCAAGGCTTTGACAATGGCATGTTGATCTTCATAAACTGTCGCGGGCGGCTCGCCACGCTGTCTCACCGAGGTTGTGCCGATGTAGGATCGAGATCACAACCGCCTCTACGATTGAGCACGGTCGGTCTTGGCTCGGCTTTTCGACCATACACAGCATTGGCTTCTTTCTTACCACCAAAAGATCTTTTCGCAGCATTTGAAGATGTATCTACATGAATCTTTCCACTCTTGATACCAGCTTCAATACGCTCGCCTGTAAGTATCAACTCGGTGAATCCGGCTGAAGAGTTTCCAATCAGATGATTAAAGAACGGGCTTGTCAGTGTTCCCATAAACATATCAACCAACTCCCTATTAGACAAGGGTGGCTAAACTCTGCCTGCTAGATCTCTTCATTTCTGAGCATACTCCTTGAACTTTTCATCACGACCCATAGACATGCTCTGTAGTTGCATGCGAGTGGGTGTCAATTTAGCATTGTACTCATACTGTCTGTAGAAAGCATCCGCTAAGTCACTCCAAGTACGGATTCAGTCATTTTCTAGCTGATAATACCACTCCAATTGAGTTTTGGACAAACTCTCCTGGAAGTAATGCATCCACAACTTTCTGTCATCAGTGTGGGGGTTGATCTTCTGAACATAAGACTTCAAATGCAGCTTCGGACAAGACATGCCATCATATTTGGCAAAGGTAGGAACTTTGAACTTGGGAGGAATCACCACACCAGGGACAAGACTTAAATTATCAGAATTCAGCCCTGACATCTTCAGGTTTTCCACAGCATTCAGACGGTCTTCAAGTTGCTTGTACTTATCATCTTCATTAGAGTACTGGTCATGATCATGGCGATCTTCTCTCTCTTTTTCAGACTCACGCTGGCTGCCTTCGTCATCACCCTTGACACTCCCCTCATTCTTGACACTTCCTTCAGAGAGTTCGATCCTGCTGACCACTTTAGGACCACCTTTGTAACGTCTGCCCATGTTGAGAACACCAACAACCTTCTTCTTTCTATTGATGAGCTTCTTCAGATCTTCTTGGCCTTGGACCAAGCTAGTGAACATCTGCTGGAATTGAGCATTCTGAGCTTGGAGATCTTTGACAGTCTGTTCAAGAGCCATTTCTGCTAAAATAAATAGCGAGAGAATGAGAAAACCAATCTTCAATGTACCTGTTATGAGATGTTATGCCATGATATGCGATGTTTATGAAAATGCAATGCAATGCAATGCAATGCAATGCAATGTTTTCAAGGACCTTAGAGATTTAAATTTGTTAAACAAGCACGAACAAACATTTATTAGTTCTCTTTTTATTCTTTTTAAGTACAAAAGATAGTTTAAAACAAATAAAAGAAAACATATAAATCCTAAAGCTCTAAGTCTCCCATGGGCGCTCCCTCTTGGTGCCGAGGTAGGCGTTGATGTTTCGCTCCTCGTGAAGTAGCTTGGTCAACTCTAGCACTTTCTTCTCACTTGCATAGCACTGAGCTTCGAACGTATCCCTTTCTTCTTTAAGCTGAATCCAAGATCTCTTCAAGTCTTCAAAATCAGTAGGCATGTCAGGATGGAGAACAGTATAGGGTACGTCACCTATAGCAACAGGTTCCATAATTATTGGTAGAACAAGCGTGAATGGCATCATGAGGTTTTGAGCTCGAGCTCGCACCCATTTGAGGTAAGGTTCCCAAGGAATGGATTTTTCGTGCCCCAAAGTCTTAGTATCAGTCTTCTTTACCATGCCCCAAGCGTGTATGAACCTTCGACGGTAATTCTGGAGATCGTGATTGTAGTCGAACACAATGTCTTGGAGAAGCATATCATGTGGACCATCTCTTCGAGCAAAACCAAACTGACGTAGAGCTAAAGAAGGGTTGTAAGTAATACCTCCCCTTATACCAAGTAGTGGTACATTAGGGAATTCTCCACAACGCTCAATGAATGTGAAGTCCTTTTGAGAGAAAAGACTCCAACGGATATCTGAATGAGAGAGTGACATCAATCTTTGAGACCACTTCAACCTTTGTTCGTTCTTCAAAACTGATGGAGGAAGGTGCGAAATAAACCACCTGGATAGTAACGATATACAACACATGAGAGTTCCTTATCTCTTAGTAGTACGAGTGTGGAAAGAATGTAGAATGTCTCCAAGTAAAGTAGGCACAGGATTACGAGTGAGGAATAACTTGATGGCGTTGACATCTATGAATTGATCCGAGTTAGGAAATAGAACCAAACCAATGATTAGCAAGGCCACAATGTCTTCAAATGCATGGAAACTCATAACCTTGAGGAATTCTCGGGCTTTCTTAATCAGAAACTTAGCAAGTAAACCCTTAACTCCGCTTCTAGTTTCCCAATTGGCTTCAATGTCTGAGCGTTTAAGATGTAAGGCTGATGCGATGTCTTCATATCTAGGAACCTTTTCTAAACCGGTGAATGGTATTTGATCAAGAATAGGTATCCCAAGTAGCTTAGAGAACTCTTCCAAGGTAGGAACCAACTGATAATCTGGGAATGTAAAGCAATGGTGTTTCGGATCGAAGAACTAGAATAGGACATGCATCATGTCTTCTTCATAACCGGAGATAACCAAGTCAAGTAGATAACCATGTCTTTTGATGAACTGAGCATGGTCGGGAATTTCTGAAACCAATTCTTTGAGCTGAGAAGGTATACCCATGAAGTTGATTCGGATAGTCTTTCTAGAAGCCATAATACCTACAAAACAGAGCAAAGATAAATCCCTAGGTCTTTGAAATAGTTAGAAATGATATGCAATGCGATGATGTCATGATCTCATGTTTAGCACACACAAACAATTCACACAATGAGCCTAGGTTTAAGGCTTGCAAGAGGTATAGGTGATTACCCCACCAAAAGTTTGAGTTGGTTCATCCTGTCCTATAATAGTAACCGAGTTCTAGGAATCTCATATCATTGATCTTTCTCGTAGGCGTTTATTTCAATACGACTACCAAGTGGTCGACCGAAAATATCCCAAAAGTCTGATCTTAATGAGCGTAGCATCGAGTATCAGCCAACCTCGGTCTACACCAAAGCCGGCCATCTCACTACCTTCTAATGGCCAAGATGGGTCAATTAAGGTTCTAAAAGTTGAGTTAGTGTTGATGACACCACGCAGAAGCCAAATACTATCCTCAACTTGGAAATGAAGAGTATCAGGACATTCAAAGTATCACATTAACGTAGCCATCATGTTGACCATTTCAGTATACGCCTAACAGTCGCGACGATCTATTGCTACTTACCTAAGGAAATCTGGATCCGGGTGTAGGATCCCCCACAAATATAGTACCCAAGCAGCCCTTAAAGATAAAGCAAGCAAGTCAAACAGAAAATTTCAAAAATGATCTAAAAATCCCTAAGGTGTTCTCTCTTTAGGGTGTCTCCCCGGCAGAGTCGCCAGTTCTGTTATACGGTGAACTGACTTTGAGATTTTGTTTTGCTTTTTATCGCAAATGTTGCGGATAGCAAGAGTCGCCACTGACTTTTCTTTTATCCAATTAAGGGAAGGTGAAAAGAACAGGAAAAGACCTTCGTTAGATTCTGAGTAAGGGAGAAGGTTATGAAAAGGGAAGGTATTAGCACCCCTTTTCATCCGTAGTTATCTACGGGCTCTTAGTTGCTCTTAGATCACTTTAAAATTGTGCTTTCTGTGTGTTTGAAAAATGTTTTGAAAAGGCATTTCGCTTTGACTTTGTAATGATTCATGTAGGAATGTATACAAAGTGTTCGGAAATGTTTTTGTTTTGAGAAGAGTTTGAACTTTGACAAAAGTGTGTGGTGTGAAAAGTATTTTGTTTGAGCAAGCAACTAAAAGTCTTATTACCTACTCAGAATGGTCGTTTTCGTGTTGTTTTACGTTCCTTTAGAATAGTGTTATCCATACCATTGGTTGGTAGGTAACCCTATTCGTTGGATGTAAGCGGGACATTCGAAGGGACATCGGATGGTCATAGAAGGCAACTTGTAGGAAGTATCCTAGCACATTCGAAGGGACTATCATCATTTTTCATAGGCGACAATCGAGGGTCAAGATCATGTATTCGGAGGCGACATCGTGAGTCTTATGATCTTTGTATCGAATGGACTATGATGATTTGTTTTGAGGCAACGGTGCTAGGATACCTCTACGTTCGAGGGACTTGACCATTTGAATTCGTAAAAGCGTCGAGAGAGAATTACCCTAAGGGGTGCATGTGTGAAAAGAGTGTATTGATTTCAGATATGTTATCTTGGAGTTTATGAGTGAACTATGTTGATTTTAATCTGCCATACACGCCTAATTACTAGCAGTTTATAGGGTGCGGAAATTAAATTGCGGAAATATAAAGATGCGGAAAGATAAATCCTACGCTATTACATGGCTTTGGGGCGATACATAATTGGAGTGCAGAAAGTAAAATCCTAATTAAACTATTACATCCCATAGGCAATTACATAATTGAAAAAGAAAAAGCGATAAAAATTGTCCGAAACGATATAACCTGTGAAAAGATGAGAAATCGGAAAACGGAAGAAAATTGCATAAGAAGAAAATGTTAGTAAAAATAAGAATTTTTGAATGAGAAAAAGTTTTTATGCAAATAATGACATTAATATGATAAAATAATTTTTTGGGAATTTTTGGAGTTAATTTGATAATTAAAAATAAATTAAAAGTCATTTAAATGATAAATTAGCAATTAAATTAAATATGCATACAAAAATAATAATTTTAATTTTAAAAATTAAATAAGTATTTTTCTGATGAGTATGCAAAAAATAAATATTTTTGGTGTTTTTTAAATGCATGATAAAAATTATTAAAGATAAATTAAATTGAATGAAAATATTAAATAAAAATAAGAAAACATGAAAATATAAAAAAAGAGTTAAGTTTGTAAAAGGAAAAAAGAATTGGTCTTGCCAGGGATTGAACCTGTGACCTTGGAGAGTATCTTCCACATGCCAACGCCTTAACCACTACGCCAGCGTGTCTTTGGTGTTTGGAAATTGAAATCAATGGTTTAAATATGAATACGTGTCATGGATATTTGAAAATCAAACACAGTCAGCGCGCGGGCCCCAGGTTGAATGGATGAGCGAATCAGAAAGCACGAAAGTGCCACGCATGCTAGCCACCGGAGTCCACTGGTCAACGACGCCGGAGCCCTAGCTCCGGTCGTCTTCTCCGATCAACCAAAATTCAAAACCTGCAAAATACGTGAAATAAATGGACAAAAGGTACCCTACCCCCCTAAATCGAGGGCTGCGAACACGATGGTGCCATTAGTTTGCCCTAAAAACACCTGTATCAACAGGTTCGATTCAAACAGTTCAAGATGCCCTAGTTATGGTGATTCGAGTTCTATACGTCTAAGCTTGCATGAGATGGTTCAAACATGACCTAATATGCATCCTGAGTTCAAACAAACACACAAAAAACATTAACAATGCATGAATAATGAAATTCGAATTTCAAAGAAATACCAAATCGGAGCAAGTTCTAGATCGAGTTCTGGGCAGTCTTGGCTTCAAGTAAGGGATGGTTTCGATTGCTGGCAACCTCAGGAAGGTGTTTGGATGGTTGGTTTGCCTTGAAACCTGCTGGAAATTGAAACTCGATTTTTGACAATTTGAGAAAAAATTTGGCAAAATAAGGGTTGTGTATGGGGATAGGGTTTCGTTTCTTGTCTTGTGTAGCTTGCTTGGTATTTATAGAGTGAATTGTGAGGGCAAAGAGAGTGAAAAAAGATTGGATATTGAATGCAAAAATTTTCTCTTTCAAATCAAATCAAATTTCTTGAAAATTTGATTTTCCTTCCATGTGAGAGGCTAGCACGAATTTGGTATGTTTCATGGGCTATCTTGGACCTCAAGCTTGATAAAAATCCACTCCTCTTGAAAATATATCTTATTTTCATATTTTATTTAATTTAAATTTGAATTAAATGGTTTTAAATTCAAAAATAAATCAATAAAGTACAATGTGGTCATGGCAAGGCATCAATAGGTCACAAATAATATTATGATCAAGTTTGGATCATAAAATTATAGGCCCATTTGGAAAAAATTGGATTTTGACAAATATCTCCTTTTGTGTAATTGTTCAAAAATTCCCAACTTGTACAATGTGTATTTTGCTCAATTTTCCATATTTTTTAGTGTTCTTGGACTTTTTAGAAAGATCTAAGTGTCCTTTAACTAACCTCTTTGGTTTCATCTCAATTGGAGTTTCCATGCTCAATAAATCTTCAAAACAAAATGTTGACTTTTTGTTGACTTTGAAAAGGACCTGTAATGTTTTGATCCATACCTTCCAAATGAAGCATTTTTTGAACATTCTTGTGAGACATGAAGTTGTAGAGAATTGAATTTCCTTCAAAACAAGAGGTGGTGGAAAAATTTCTGAGAAAGTATGAAGAAGTTATGCTCAGTCAAAGTTCAGTTGACTTTTCACTAGAAAACCCTAATTTGGAAAGTTTGACTTTTGAGCAAATCTTGAGTTTTCTTGATGAATCATGATCAACCCTTGATAAAATGATGAATGTAACTTCAAAATGAGGATGTTGACCAAAAATCATGAAGTTTGACTGTATGTTGACCACAGTTGACTTTTTGTCCAATACAACTAATTTTCAACCATCTGAGCAATTGTCTGAGGAAATTTGACTTGTGAGGCTTGAAACTTGACATGAAAAATCTTTGAAGCATATGAGGAAGCATGGAGGCCATTGGAGATGTTGGAAGTCCATCTGGATCTGAGAATAGCCAAACCCTAGTTTGGGTTGATTGTCTAGGAGAGGGTTTGTCTGATCAACCCTTGAGGTATCCTTGAGTATGGATGTATGAAATATCTTGAGAAGTAGGAGGGAAAATTTTGGGGTATGACAAAGGTAACAGTTGTTCAATTTCAATTTCTAGAATCTTTGAATGTTAGGGTTTGAAAGGAAATTATGTTTTTCAACTTAGAATGATGACTCATGACTAGAAACATGTTAGGATATGTTATTTGGTTGATTGGAATGGGTTTTATGTGGTATTTAGTGGGAGAAAGAAGCTGGTTTGTAGCAGATAAAATGCAGAATCGCAGACCGCACTTAGCGCGAGGAGAAGCCCGCTTAGTGCAAAATGTTCTGACTTTTAGTGTTGTTTGTTCAGGAAGGTGCGCTTAGCGCGATATGTCGGACTTAGCGTGACATGAAATCTTATATGATCATATTTATTAACGTATTTGTATATATGTGATTAATTGATCCAATTGTGATTGAATGTGTTTTGGATTGGATTTGAATACTATTTCAATGTATGTTTGATTACTTGAGTATAGTATGTGTAATCTTATTTGATGGAATATTTTGAATAACATTGGTGGAATGATATGCCATATGCTAATTGTTATGTGTGGTGATATATATGCCACATGTAATGATCAATGTGGTTGGATTATGATGTTGTGCAGTTGATGGAAAATTCACATGAGTTAAATGGTGATGATATGCTTGGATAATTGAGGTTTTGTGAATAATCTTAATTTGCATATGTTTTCTTGATGAGTTGTACATGCATACATTTGACTCGATCCTTGTGTGGATAAGTAGAGGTGAAACTGTGGGTTCACAAATTGGCTCGATCCATGATCGATAAGTAGCGGTGAAACATTGGATTCACATTTGGCTCGATTCCATTTGGAATAACTAGCGGAGGCTTTTGGTTTTGTCCGGATCGGAAGTAAGGGCTTGGATTCTATGAATGAATCGGAATCAGGGTTAACGAAATGTTCCCAAAAACTTGGTACCACATGCATATTGAGTCACATTTCATTGTTGTCACATGAGTCATTATTGAATATGCAATGTGTGAAATGAAATTGTGATGTCTAATCATATGGATTAATTGGATTGTTTGAATGGATGATAATTATGCTATGTATGAACATATTATACTTGTAATGTTTGTATGATCCTGTTATCTTGGAATATCACTTGAAGTTTGTGGAAGTCATGAATAGATGTAGTTTCTTCATTATTTCCATTTATATACTTTTGAACAATGATGTGAATTCTCACCCTTCTGTTATGATGTTGCCTCTACGTGGGTAACGTGCAGGTTCTGAGGATAGCGGTGCTTCTCACCAGACTAGTTGAAGGAGTTTACTTAGTTTATTCCTTACACTAGGTAGTTGAGTCATTACTCTGGTCATGTAACACAAGATTTATCTGAATTTCTACTTTGATGAGATTTGTTATGTATTCTCATCTATTTTGAATTGTATGATTGAGATACTATGTTGATGTGGATTTGGTGCCGATGCATGAATTCTGATGACTTGGTTATATTATGGATTCATTAATTTTTCATCCAATGATTATAGTATGGGATATAATCATTGATAGTATCTGTGAACATTAAATGATCCGCTGTGAAATTGCATGAATTATTCTAAAGCATGAGATTCAAATATATGTTATGATTATGACCAGTGTGCATGTATGATTTTAATGTTTAAAGAAATATCATGTGACGTCCTCTTGTTATGCATTCTATTTACTCTGATTTGTATGTTATATATAACATTTGGGGAATTAGAAGGGGGTGTTACAGGACCTGTGTGGAAGTAGCCTTTGTGGCAAGTTTGACATTTTTCGGGCATGTGTGGTAGGAGCCTCTGTGGCAATTTTGACGCTTTTTGGGCCTTTATGGCAAGAGCCTATGTGACAATTTCCATTAGAATGAGTGTACTTTACTTACCCAGATCATTTGTGTCTCATATAATGGTCTTAGTCACATTGCATTGCATATAATATAAAAAGAATATTAATTATATTTTAATTGGTGAAGTTCGTGCTTGTGTTTTATGATATTTTATTATGGTGAGTATGATTCAATATGGATATGAATTTGACCATTACAATTATCATTTTAGGTATTGTTGCTGCAGTATAGCGGCAAGCAAAGAGTTGGTATTATTTTTACCGGGTGATATATACCGGTTAGGTTATATCGTATCGTGTCCACGGAGATTGGTTATTGATTCATCGTTCGATAATTCTACCGTTAATGAGTTTGAGATTAAAAGAGTTGAAAATAAAAGACAAAAAGTAAATGAACAAAAAGTAAGAAGGATAGACACTTGTCCGAAGATGTAAACTACCCGTCACAGACTTAAATCTACCACCCATGTCATACTCGGCCTACGATACTCGTCTGTGTCATCACATACCTCTCACAACCTAAGTTATTTCTAACCCAAATTGAGATTCCTCCTAAATCACCTCAATATTCATTTTTGGCATACCTCGACAACTAGAAGTCAATTGCGTCACCTCCACACCCATCTTTGGCATACTTCACCAACGCAGAGGTATTAAGATCAGATACTCTATAGTGAATGTCACTTTAAACCCATTTATAGCATTCAGAAACTAACTGATAATCATCCTAGGTAAGAATCTAAGCAATCTATCTCTAGTAAAGCTCAAACCCCTAACATAGAGTAAAAACCTAAGACAATCACCAATACAGATTCATAAAACAAGCTTTATACAACGCCAAGGGCGACAAATGTACATGAGTTATGAGTAGATATGCATACAAAACCCAATAAAAGAGATTACAAAGAGAAGAGAAGAAGAGGAACCAAACAGTTCTTGGTTTGTCAACACCAATCGACGAGGGATTCGACTCCAGATCATCGAAATGCAAGTTCCAATGTTGTTTTCCAAGCAAATCTATCAAAAAAATGATGTTGATGGTGTTGGGACTCAAAAATACCCAACCCGTAACCTAAAAATGTGTTTTTAGCCCCTTTTAAAGATTTCTGAAATCGCAGGGCACGCTAAGCCTGGTATTTTCGCGCTCAGCGCGGACTGCACTGTCCTAAAAAAAATCAGCATCTTGTTTTTTCTATAACTTGAGAGCCGTAACTCGGAATTGCACCCGGTTTGAAGTGTTGGAAAGATTATTCAATGATCTATCTAACCATGAATAAATATCAATCAAATTGATGATTTTTATTCTTTGATTTTGAGCCTTATTCGTTGATGAATTACTCAATCGCGCAATTACTCAAATCGCGTTTGAAGTCGTGTCTTCGACACTTTATTACTCAATGCTCCAATTATGAATGAATACCTATAAAAGAGATGAAAAACTATCAAATGATACAATATTTACACAAAAACTCAATTATTCTATTATGCACACATTTATACAAAAAGCGGGGGATTTATTCGAAGAATATCAACAAAAGAACCGATAAGTGCCGCAAAGCATATATATAAAATAACTAAATTTTGGCACTTATCAAGTACTCAAGAAGAAAATCATGATTGATTGTGTTGCTTGAAGCGGGTACGGGGAAATTTGGGTTTTGAAAATTTATCATTATATTTAATTACATAAGTCGCTACGACAAACAATTTTATTCTACTTATTGTTAGCATTTAAACTATTACACTGTTTTATCAAATCTATATTTCTTTCTAAGCTCATTTCAATTATCATTATCATGATTCCATTTTATAAAATAAAAAAATAGTTGCATTTTTAATATGGAATTTAAAATAATATCATGGAGAAAATCTAGGATGTTACAAGAACACTTGAAGCACTTTGATGTTGTTTGTGTTGATATTTCTTTATTTGGTAAGTATGTGCGTCAAACATGGTTGACACCTTATAAAGAAATGTTTGTAGCTGTTTGGACTAATAGAGACACTCATTTGGGAAACACAACAAAGAACATGCACATGGAGTTGACTTTGATATTATTACATTACTAAACATAATTTATCATATACTCCCTTTGTTCCTAATTATAAGAGAAGTTCTCTTTTTAGATGCATTGAATAATTAATGTATATGGTCTACATGTAGACCATATACATTAATTATTCAATGAATTTAAAAAAGTGAATTTATCTTATAATTTGGGACAGAGGGATTATTTCTATTTATGATTTTTAGGGTGAACTCTTCTTATTGGAGACTTAAAAACATGTTGATAACGAGTTGGGGAAATTTATACCAAATTTGAGATGTTGTGAACAACATGTTAAAGTTGCAGTTAGGTTCAATCAGAGTGTCATTTCAAAAAAGAATTGTCAACATTGAGCATTAACATAACACTTCATTCTACGCCAAATTGCATGGTTTCGTTTCAAGATAGAGTATACAACACATTAGAAATCAGCTAGAATGGGTAAAATTTGTTGGGGGAAACCAAGACGCGTGTGGTTTCTTCATTAGAACAACACACAAGTTACTTTGTGCGTGACAACTTGTCATTCTCCAAATACAAGGTGATCATGTTCCTTTAGAATCAATTCATGTATTTTTGAAGAAATTAAACATTGAAGAGCATGAGGTCACTCATGAATCAGAGGTAAAAAAAATGGGTCACCCGCCCCTCCCCATCCCGCCTTAAGGCTGCCAAAACAAAAGCGGGGCGGGATAGGGAATAAGACAATATGGAGAATATGGAAAATATATTAGTATATGGATTAAGTGGAAGAAGAAGAGAGTGAGAATATAGTGATTGCAGTACGTGGAGAGAAAAATAATAAGGGTTTGCAAACAAGAAGAAAAATACGTGGAGGAGGCCGTGAGAGGAAAATTTGCAGTGCAAGGAATTGGAAGCACAAGAGTTTACAAGGAGAGGATACGAGAAGTGCAAGTCGGATTTGGAAATTAGGAATTCGATCGGAGTTAGAGCGACCGTTAAATCTAAGATAAGGGTGAGGTTCTAACTATATA
The DNA here is from genome assembly GCA_021764765.1 of Vicia sativa. Taxonomy (NCBI): domain Eukaryota; kingdom Viridiplantae; phylum Streptophyta; class Magnoliopsida; order Fabales; family Fabaceae; genus Vicia; species Vicia sativa. Next base: position 65,639,100 of record CM038794.1, read on the forward strand.
AACGGGTTTATGATGAATCATATGTGGGAGTCGAATTGTATAGAATTATCTCTGTTTGTGTAGATTGTGTGTCGATTAAATTGTTGATTTTGTATCGGTGTTGTTGATGTTGATTGATTGATGAAAATAATGATATCGGTGAAATTATCGTGGTATTTGAGAATTTATATTGCAGCGAGTAAATCGATTTTGCCTGAATAATGATCAAAGCAAATAAGTTGAAATATTATTGGCTGAGAATGATTAAATTGAATATTGAGTAGTATTGAAGTTGTGCGAAGAAGAAGGAAGAAGAATTAAGGGACGGTCGTCATAGGTTTCAAGTATATATATATATATATATATATATATATATATATATATATATATATATATATATATATATATATATATATATATATATATATGATTGGAGAATACCCTAGGGTTGGAAGAAAGAGGGGCGGGCCCTGTAACACCCCGTTTTAATTAATATTTTTTAAATTATTATTTTTAAAAAATTATAGATTGATATTTATTTCGGTAAAATATTAATTATTTAGTCGGTTATTCGATCCGGTAGTTGATTAATTTATTTTATTTGATTTATCGGAAAATAATTATTTTTATATGATAATATTGTATTTTGGTGTGTATATATATTTTGTGTGTGTTAATTGATTAATTTGTGATATTTGAATTATTATAGTATTTACTTAATTATATTAAATTAGTTTAATAAAATATTAGTTTTTATTATATATGTTACGTTAACTTAATAGTATGTATATAAGTTTATAACTTATCGGTATGTTAGTTTCATAATATATATAAGTTAATGTTATATAATATAAGTTAGTTTAGTAATATAAATAATATTGTAAGTTTATAAAATGAGTTAGCTTTTCTATAATAAAATAAGTAAGTAGTATATGTAGTAGGAATTAGTTTTATAAAAATTAGAAACATGAGAAAGTGAGAAAGAGAGGAATAGAGAGAAGAAGAAGGGAAAAAGGGGAAACTAGAGTTGAAGACAGGAGGAGAATTTCTGGAAGATTGACCTGTTAGCTCGTTCTGGAGATTAATCAGTAAGGGTTAGACTTCCTCTAAATATCTTGTATGTTATTTATAGCATTTGATAGAAAAAATAATTTATGATTTAGGTTGTAGTGAAGTAGGAAATGTCTCTGTTTTTGATTTTCTGTAGAAAATCATGTTATTGGTTTTGTAATAGAGGAAGTGGAGGAACATTAGAAAAATACTACTTGCCTGATACAAAAAAAATAATAATAATAAGTGGGAAACCTTGTTCCTCTGTTTTCATTTTTTTAAGCTACTGTAACAAAAAAACATTTAATTAATTAATATAGTTATTAATCAATATGGTGATGAATAATATAACTGGTTACGCTGTACCGATAAAACTCGATATTTTGGATTCGACCGAAGATTAATTAAATTGTAGATGTGTTGTATATTTGAAATGTGTTGAGAAATGTCGATTCCGGAAATAACATGTTCGATTTATAAATGTTATGTTGTTGTTTGATAAATGTTGAAATGATTAAATGATGCTTGTTGTGCAATGTTGTGGAATTAATTCATAGGATTGAATTATGGTGATGTATGCTTGTAATTGAGATAGAGGGATGTCTTAATTTGCATAATTGTTGTTGTTGAATTGCACACCACATCATAAGTCGTGTCAAGAGGCGATTTCCGTTAGTCTCGTGGAGGCTAGTGGATCGTCCCTAACTCAGTGCGGGTTTGAAAGTTTAGGGAATGGGCTTTGTGATTATCCGTCTGAGCGATAGACAATTGGTAAATCTGAAGGATAATAGATGATTGGTACCACATGCATAAGTCGTGTCGTTGTGTCGGGTCGCACATACACACTTTGTTGAGTTGATGTTTTGTTGAATAATATGCTTTGTGTGCTACTAGATAATTGGAATTAATTGTGTTTGATTCCTTTGATGTGATGATTATGTGAAATGGATTGAATAACCATACTTTTGTATTTTACTCTTGAATTGGAAAAGTGTAAGAATTCCTGTTTATTTTTTGCTTTCATTTGCTTTAATTACATACTTTATATTTGTTGGAATTCTTATCCTTTTGTTGAAATGATGCTTGATACGGCATCACTCAGGTACCGAAGACGATAGTGCGAGGCGCACGGGTTTGTGGATGACTTAGGCTTGTAATCCGCTACTTTTTGATTTTGAGTCGATGCTTTGATTGTAACATTAGGGGTTTAGTGTCCGCATTCGAACTCGTTTTTTTGTATATGGATTATACTTGAATATAATCCTTTGTTTTGATTATATGTTGATGTATGTATATTATGACTTGATAACATGATTGGTGTATGAACCATGTGGCTTAATGTCTTGCATATTATATTTTGATTCCTCATTTGGAGAAGATAATACTATTATGATTCTATTGCGTTTGCACGAAAAAGAAAGTATATGTCATGAATATATGATGTGTTTAAATGATTAAAGTGACGAATATGTCATGTTCGTTTTTCTTGATTATGTTGATATTATGTTGTGACACTCCTTCTGTGCAATTTTATTTCTCTGATTTTAATTATGTCGTTTAATTCGGGGTTAATTAGAAGGGGTGTTACAATAGTGGTATCAGAGCATTGTCGGTCAGTTGTCAGGTCTTAATGTTACTAAACCCATTGTATTTGATTGTGTATCGATCGATACTTTTGTGTTGTTTAGAAGAAGATGGTAGCTGGGAGGAATGATAATGCACTTGCTGAGGCATTGCGATTGCTCGCGGGATCCTTGAATCAGATGCCGCAAGCAAATCCGGTGCCACATGATGGAGCTGATGATGCTTTTCGTGCTCTTGGAAAGTTTCATAAAAACAACCCGCCTACTTTCAAAGGAGAGCATGCGCCCGAAGAAGCTCAAGAGTGGTTAAAGGCCATAAAAAAGATTTTCCGAGTGATGAATTGCACCGATGCTCAGAAAGTGCACTTTGAAACTCACATGTTGGTGAAGGAAGCTGAGGACTGGTGGATTAATGCTATTCATAGGTATGATGAGGATAACACCGTAGTGACTTGGGATATTTTCTAAGATGCATTCTTGGAGAACTACTTTCCTGAGGATGTCCGTGGGAAGAAAGAGGTGGAGTTTCTTGAATTGAAACAAGGAAGCGGTTTTATTGTTGAATATGCCGCCAAGTTTCAAGAATTGATCAAGTATTGTCCTCACTATAATACGGTGAATGCCGAGAGATCTAAATGCTTTAATTTTGTGAGCGACTTAAGATTGGATGTGAAGAAAGCTATCAGGTACCAATAAATTACCCACTTTTCTGAATTGGTGAACAAAAGTCGTATTTATGATGAAGATAGTCATGATATTAGTGCTTACTACAAGAGGTTAAGTGACAAGAGAGGCAAGGGGAAAATGCATCCTAATCCTTATGCTGGAAAAGGGAAGCAACCGATGAAGGAGGGAAAGAGTCCAAGTGGGGGAGTTACTACTCTGGTGAAGTGTTTTAGATGTGGTAAAGAGGGACACCGTGCTTTGGAGTGTCGCCAAGCTAAGCCTACGTGTTTCAAGTGTGGGAAGATTGGTCACCGATCTAACAAGTGCAGGTTGAGTGCTAGTGTGACTTGCTACAACTGTGGCGAGAAAGGGCACATTAGTACAAAGTGCACGAAGCCAAAGAAGGAGCGACGAAAAGTGTTTTCATTGTCTGGTGCCGAGACTTCGGCGGATGAGAGGTTGATCAGAGGTACTTGCTTTATCCATAATGTGCCTTTGATTGCTATTGTTGATATGGGTGTTGCGCATTCATTTATTTCCTTGGATTGTGCTACTAGTTTGGGTCTCGTGTTATCTAATTTGGGTAGAAGTATGGAGATAGATACGCCTGCGATGGGTTCGGTTTCTACTTCTGTTATTTGTTTGAAGTGTCCTTTGCGTATGTGTGGTAGATATTTCGAAGTGGATCTCGTTTGTCTTCCTTTGAGTCAGCTTGATGTCATTCTGGGTATGGAGTGGTTGAGAGCCAACCACGTCTATATCAATTATTTTGCTAAAGCGATTCTTTTTCTTGAGTCCGAGAAAGAAGGTGGTTCATTCTTGTCTACTAAACAGATGAAGAGGTGTGTTAGAGATGGGGCTGAATTGTTTGTGTTGATGGCGAGCATGAATCTTGGTAATAGTGGAGTGAGAAATGATGTTCCTGTTGTTTGTGATTTTTTAGAGGTGTTTCCGGAAGAGATTACGGATTTACCTCCAGAACGTGAAGTGGAGTTTTCTATTGATTTAGTTCCTAGTACTAGTCCTACTTCAATGGCTCCGTATCGAATGTCACCATCGAAATTGGTTGAACTAAAGAGCCAACTTGAAGAGTTACTTGATAAGAAGTTCATTCGTCCGAGTGTATCTCCGTGGGGTGCACCAGTGTTGTTAGTAAGAAGAAAGAAGGAACGATGAGACTTTGTGTGGATTATCAGCAGTTGAACAAAGTTACTATCAAGAATAAGTATCTGTTACCTAGGATTGATGATTTGATGGACCAGTTGGTAGGAGCTTGTGTGTTTAGTAAGATTGACTTGAGGTCTGGTTATCACCAAATCCGTGTGAAAGCTGGTGATGTTCAGAAGACGGTGTTTAGAACAAGGTATGGATACTATGAGTATTCGGTGATGCCTTTCGGTGTTACGAATGCACCTGGTGTGTTTATGGAGTACATGAATAGAATCTTTCATGAGTTCCTTGATAAGTTTGTGGTGGTCTTTATTGATGACATTCTAATCTATTCGAAGAATGAGAAAGAGCATGCCGAGCACTTAGGAATTGTGTTGTCGATTCTAAAAGAGAATCAGTTATTTGCTAAACTTTCTAAGTGTGAATTCTGGTTGGAGCAAGTGAGTTTTCTTGGACATGTGATATCTCATGGAGGTATTGTCGTTGATCCATCTAAGATTTAAGTTGTTTCAGAATGGGAATCTCTTAAGTCTGTTTTTGAGATTCAAAGTTTTCTTGGTTTGGCCGGTTATTACCGTAAGTTCATTGAAGGTTTTTCCAAGCTAGCTTTACCTAACTACTGCTCCTGTGTTGGTTTTACCTAACCCATTTGAATCGTTTACAGTGTATTGTGATGCTTCATTGATGGGGTTAGGTGGCGTGTTAATGCAAAGTGGACAAGTGGTGGCCTATGCTTTAAGGCAATTTAAAGTACATGAGAGGAATTACCCGACTCATGACTTAGAGTTGGCAGCTGTTGTTTTTGTGTTGAAAATTTGGAGGCATTACTTGTTTGGATCGAGATTCGACGTTTTCAATGATCATAAGAGTTTGAAATATTTGTTTGATCAGAAAGAGTTGAATATGAGGCAGAGGAGATGGTTACAATTCTTGAAAGATTATGATTTTAGTTTGAATTACCATCCTGGTAAGGCGAACGTGGTTGCCGATGCGTTGAGTATAAAACCATTGCATATGTCTATGTTAATGGTGAAAGAATGGGAGTTACTAGAACAGTTTCGCGACTTGAGATTGGTTTGTGAAGAAACTTACTTTGGTGTGAAACTTGGTATGTTGAAGATTACAAGTGGAATCTTGGATGAGATAAGAGAAGGACAAAAAGAGGACTCGGTTTTGGTTGACAAATTGACTTTAGTTAACCAAAGTCAAGGTGGAGAGTTTAGAATTGATGAGAACGGAATTTTGAGATGTCGTGATCGAGTTTGTGTTCCCGATGTGGGAAATGTGAAAAAGAGGATCCTCGAGGAAGAACACCGAAGTGGATTGAGCATTCATCCTGGTGCCACAAAGATGTATCAAGATTTGAGAAAGTTGTTTTGGTGGCCTTGTATGAAAAAGGAAATTGCGGAATTTGTGTATTCATGTTTGGTTTGTCAAAAGTCCAAGATAGAGCATCAAAAGCCTTCCGATTTGCTACAACCTTTGTCTATACCGGAATGGAAGTAGGACAGTATCTCGATGGATTTTGTTTCGGGTTTACCGAGGACTCCGAGTAACTATGAGGCTATTTTGGTTATAGTGGATAGATTGACTAAATCTGCTCACTTTATTCCAATTAGAATGGATTACTCGATGGAGAAGCTTGCAAAATTGTATGTGAAGCGGATTGTATGTTTGCATGGTATTCTGACGTGCATTGTTTCGAATAGAGATCCGCGGTTCACATCTAGAGTTTGGGAAGGTTTGTAACAAGCTTTGGGTACTAAGTTACGTTTGAGTTCCACTTATCATCCACAGACGGATGGTCAAACGGAGAGAACAATTTAATCGCTCGAAATCTTTTGCGTGCGTGCGTGTTGGAACAAGGAGGTTCATGGGAGAGTTACTTGTCATTGATTGAGTTTACCTATAACAACAATTTTCATTCTAGTATAGGTATGGCTCCTTTTGAAGTGTTGTATGGAAGGCGTTGTCGAACACCTTTATGTTGGTATGAATCGGGAGAAAGTGTGGTGGTTGGACCGTAGATTGTGCAACAAACTACGGATAAGATTAATTTGATTAAAGAGAAGATGAAAATTTCACAAAGTCGCCAAAAGAGTTACCATGACAAGAGGAGGAAGCCTTTTGAATTCAAGAAGGATGAACATATGTTTTTGAGAGTGAATCCTACTACGGGTGTTGGTCGGGCACTTAAATCGCGAAAGTTGACACCTTGGTTTATTGGTCCGTAACAAATTTCGGAAAGGATTGGTAATGTGGCTTATAGGATTTCAAATTTATATGATGTGTTTCATGTGTCGCAATTGCGAAAGTATATTGCAGATCCGTCACATGTGATGCAAGTGGACGATGTGGAAGTTAGAGAAGACTTAACCGTTGAGACTTTGCCGACAAGAATCGAAGATCGGAAAGTGAAGCAACTTAGAGGAAAAGAGATTTCTTTGGTTAAGGTGGTGTGGGGTGGTGAGGCTAATGGAAACATAACTTGGAAGCTTGAAAGCCGGATGCGGGATTCATATTCCGAGTTGTTCGTTTAGAGGTAATTTTCGAGGCCAAAAATCTTTTACCTGGGGAAGAGTTGTAACACCCCGTTTTAATTAATATTATTTAAATTATTATTTTCTAAAAATTACCGGTTGATATTTATTTCGGTAAATTATTAATTATTTAGTCGGTTATTCGGTCCGGTAGTTGATTAATTTGGTTTATTCGATTTATCAAAAAATAATTATTTTTATATGATAATATTGTATTTTGGTGTGTATATAAATTGTGTGTGTTAATTGATTAATTTGTGATAATTTAATTATTATAGTATTTATTTAATTATATTAAATTAGTTTAATAAAATATTAGTTTTTATTATATATGTTACGTTAACTTAACAGTAAGTATATAAGTTTGTAACTTATCAGTATGTTAGTTTCATAATATATATAAGTTAATGTTATATAATATAAGTTAGTTTAGTAATATAAATAATACTGTAAGTTTATAAAATGAGTTAGTTTTTATATAATAAAATAAGTAAGTAGTATATGTAGTAGGAATTAGTTTTATAAAAAGTAGAAACATGAGAAAGTGAGAAAGAGAGGAATAGAGAGAAGAAGAAGGGAAAAAGAGGAAACTAGGGTTGAAGAGAGGAGGAGAATTTCTGGAAAATTGACCGATTAGCTCGTTTCGGAGATTAATATAAAATTGACTTCCTCTAAATATCTTGTATGTTATTTATAGCATTTGATAGAAAAAATAATTTATGATTTAGGTTGTAGTGAAGTAGGAAATGTCTCTGTTTTTGATTTTCTGTAGAAAATCATGATATTGGTTTTGTAATAGAGGAAGTGGAGGAACATTAGAAAATACTACTTGCCTGATACAAAAAAAATAATAATAATAATAATAAGTGGGAAACCTTGTTCCTCTGTTTTCATTTTTTTAAGCTACTGTAACAAAAAAACATTTAATTAATTAATATAGTTATTAATCAATATGGTGATGAATAATATAATTGGTTACGCTGTACCGATAAAACTCGATATTTTGGATTCGACCGAAGATTAACTAAATTGTAGATGTGTTGTATATTTGAAATGTGTTGAGAAATGCCGATTCCGGAAATAACATGTTTGGTTTATAAATGTTATGTTGTTGTGTGATAAATGTTGAAATGATTAAATGATGCTTGTTGTGCAATATTGTGGAATTAATTCATAGGGTTGAATTATGGTGATGTATGCTTGTAATTGAGATAGAGGGATGTCTTGATTTGCATAATTGTTGTTGTTGAATTGCACACCGCATCATAAGTCGTGTCAAGAGGCGATGTCCGTTAGTCTCGTGGAGGCTAGTGGTTCGTCCCAAACTCAGAGTGGGGGTTTGAAAGTTTAGGGAATGAGTTTTGTGATTATCCGTCTGAGCGATAGACAATTGGTAAATCCGAAGGATAATAGATGATTGGTACCACATGCATAAATCGTGTCGTTGTGTCGGGTCACACATACACACTTTGTTGAGTTGATGTTTTGTTGAATAATATGCTTTGTGTGCTATTTGATAATTGGAATTAATTGTGTTTGATTCCTTTGATGTGATGATTATGTGAAATGGATTGAATAACCATACTTTTGTATTTTACTCTTGAATTGGAAAAGTGTAAGAATTCCTATTTATTTTGTGCTTTCATTTGCTTTAATTACATACTTTATATTTTTTGGAATTCTTATCCTTTTGTTGAAATGATGCTTGATACGGCATCGCTCACGTACCGAAGACGATAGTACGAGGTGCACAGGTTAGCGGATGATTTAGGCTTGTAATCCGCTACTTTTTGATTTTGAGCCGATGCTCTGATTGTAACACTGGGGGTTTAGTGTCCGCATTCGAACTAATATTTTTGTATATGGATTATACTTGTATATAATCCTTTGTTTTGATTATATGTTGATGTATGTATATTATGACTTGATAACATGATTGGTGTATGAACCATATGGCGTAATGCCTTGCATATTATATTTTAATTCCTCCTTTGGAGAAGATAATACTATTATGATTCCGTTGCGTTTGCACGAAAAAGAAAGTATATGTCATGAATATATTATGTGTTTAAATGATTAAAGTGACGAATATGTCATGTCTGTTTTTCTTGATTATGTTGATATTATGTTGTGACACTCCTTCCGTGCAATTTTATTTCTCTGATTTTAATTATGTCGTTTAATTCTGGGTTAATTAGAAGGGGTGTGACAGGCCCCACAAGCTAGGGGTGGTCGCCCCACACCTAGGATAGGCGCCCCACCATGTTGGTTTCTCTCTTACCTTTTGCCTTTATTTGTGCCACATGTGTATGCAGTTAGTGTAGATTTTATTCTTTGTGTTTTCTCAATTAATACTTATATTGTTGCAGTGTGTTAGGCACTTGGTATCACTTAGTAACTTAAATTTAATATATTATTTTAGTATACAAAATAATTAGTCTGGTAACAAAAAAAAGATAAGGGGTACATACGTAACATTAAATTAGGTGTTATATAATAAAGTTGGTTCATGAGATAGCAGTTCAACAAAATACGAAAGAACAGCGGGTGATAAATTATAATGACAGTGTAATTTTAGATGCAGGAAATTAAGTATATCCGTAAAATAATTAGACAATAAATTTGGTAGTAATAATAGTGCTTGAAATCAGTACCGAATTAGCCAATTTAGTAAATTAAGCGGTAAAATTAGTTGTCCGGAATTAACCAAAATTTGTCGAGGTAGTTCGTATATGTTAGTAGGTAATTGTGATTGGTTTATTTTGTGAAATTATGTTGAATACGTTGTTTTGTTCCTTTCTTGGTGAATTATTACCGATGTGTCTGTTGTTGTATGTTGTTTTTATGTGAAGTAAATGTGGCATCCCATGTATGATGAAATTTTTGCACTCTGATTTTTATTAATATTCGATGGGTAGATTTTGGGTGTTACAAGCGGACGGCAAGCTTGCCCGTCTACTTTTTTATTTATTAATTTTTTATTTTTTAATAGATTTTTAGGTATTTTTTACATTTCAATTAGATTTTTCACTTATTTTTTAGAATAATTTTTTATAAAGCATCTTTTTAACAAATTTTACTTCAAAAATATTGCATATATTTACAGATAAATGTAAAAAATAAAATCATCAAGAATAGAAAATACTAGAATTAACTAAAAACGGGTGAACTTAAGGTGAGACAAGCTAAACGACTAAGTGAGGCGGGTTTCGGCGGGGAGGACTTTGGCGGATAGCGGTCTTTAGTAGAGCGGGTTTTGGTGGGTGGAGGGTCCAAAATATCAACCCAATCCGCTATTTTTGGCGGGTGGACAAATCAATCTGGCGGGTCATGGCCCGTTTTGCCACCCCTATCATGAATAATGATACACAATTGGTTTTAGAAGCAAAGTGTTAAGAGTCGAAGAGATATTTTACTACTTTGGATATTCTAGGCCATTGAGCGATGAAGAAAAAGGTTTGGGAACTAACGCATCCATAAACAACTTTTATGTGTCCACCACCGGTGAAGTACACCAAAAAAAAGGAGTTACGAAGAGTAGAAATGGTCAAAAGAGTGATGTGTATAGTGATCCTTCACATTGGGAGTATGTCGAGGGCTTTCATGGGAGTAAAATTACGAAGAGATCATGTACAAAACCAACTGGAAGTCAACATATGTGGGACGCATTAGGCATTAGAAAAATGAAGTTAGAAAGTCGTCATAATTTATTTTGTATTCGTATATGTAGCACATTTTTTATTTTATATATATTTTTTGTTGGGTAGTTATTTCATTGGGTTATTTATTTCACACAATTAATACGGAAAAAAATTCAATGCCTTATCCTTTATCGAATCTTCTATATTTATATAATATATTAAGTATGATGCAATGGATTATATCACGACACGTGTAACAAAATTCTAGTTTTTTTTTGTGTCACATCATCATATAGTCCTATGTGTCACCTCCAAAATCTTACTTTCACTTTTCAAATAGACAAATACAATTTTTTCTCTATTGGAGGTCACGAGTTCGAACTTTGTAAAAGACAAAAAAATCTTTTCTTTTAACTAAAATGATCCAACAAGATAATTACTATTTCAACCATCTATATTCTCCTAAATTTCAATTTTAAAATACACATGTGAATCTAAAATTCTAAACACTAAAATTAGAATTATATTTTCTTTAAAATCATTAAAAAAAATCAAAATAAATATTTTTAACATCAAAGTTGTTATAGTCAAAAAAAATATATTAATCTATCACTTCCCTACTAACTTAGATAAATATATTATTTTCATAAATATATATTACCAAAGCCAATTATATTTTACTTTTTTTTCCGTTTATAATAGTGATCATATATAGTACAATCAACATATTGAAAATAATATCTAAAAAAATGCTAATGTTTCAATTGATATTTACAGTAAAAATCAGATAAATTTTACAAACTCATTAATAAATTTAAAATTATTTATATAAAAATAATAATAAGTTGCTATAACAACTAGCATTTTCAACTCTTTATTCATTAGATGACTAAATTACCAAAAATGATTTTTAATCTCTATAAAAAAAATTATGTTTTAGTCCCTATAAAATTACTTTTACACGAGGTTTTAGTCGCTGTAGATGGACGAAAACTGTAATTTTGTAGGGACTAAAACATGATGTTTTTTTATAGAACTAAAAATCCAAATTGAGATATTTATAGAGATCAAAAAATATTTAAACCTAAATTTTATAAAGCTAATATAATTTTATTTGATAATAATTAAAAATAAAATTTTAATTTTATAAATTCACAACTTTAACAATTTAAAATTAAATTACTAAATCAAAGACAACGATTAAAACACATGAAAATAAAAATTATTTTATAGTTATTTAAATTTGCAAAACTAATTCCGAATATCATTTTCAACTTACAAACATATATTTTATTTTTAAATAAAATTTATCTTTCATTTTATAAATTCACAACTTTAACAACTTAAAATTAAATATCTAAATCAAAAATAACTAATAAAAATACATGATAATCAAAACAAAAATCATTTTATAGTTATTTAAATTTACAAAACTAATTAAAAATATTATTTTCAATTTAAAAACATTTATTTTTTTTATCAAAGGATATATTAATTCAAATAATTTACACTAGAATATCTCTCATGATCCAGCTCCAAAATTAAAACAACCAAAAAAAAACAACACACTAAAAACTAACATGTATTTTATTTTCAAATAAAATGTATCTTTTATTATATGTAATTCATATCATTAATATTTTGTAATAAACTATTGTAATATAAATTATAAGAAAAATTTATTTAATAAAAAAATAGATATTAAAAAAACAATTAAACTTCTACATAAACTAGCATTTTCAACTCTTTATTCATTAAATATATATTCTCCGGACACATTTATAAATAACAATTATTTTTAAATTGTGAGATATTGGGTCGAACTCTATTGTGTCGAAGGATGCTAGAATTGTTAGCATCGAATTGGGCCTGTTTGTAATGTCCAATTGGTTAAGTTAGCTTGTACCCTAAGTTAGCTTGTAATGGGTATTTGTGATAAAAGCCCATTAGTTTAGTATGTTAGGTTTATTATAAATAGCATACTAGTCTCTCATCATTGCATACTGCAAATCCTAATTTAGGGTGAGAGGGTTATTTGTTATTCTTGTATACTTGTAATCTTGTTTTAAGATAAAGGAAAGAATAGCAGTTAATAACCAATCCTTGTGTTCATCATGTTCTTCATTCTTTTTCCTTACCTTGAGCAACAAGCTTATATATATTTGTGTTAAGGCATCCGATTCACAACAAATTGGTGCGGTGAGCGTGGAGAAGATGCCTTCGACAAAGTATGAGATTGAAAAGTTCACCGGAGTGAACGATTTCGGTCTGTGGCGCTTGAAGATGAAAGCCCTACTGGTTCAGCAAGGTTGTTTGGAAGCGTTGAAGGGAGAGTCAGCCATGAACGAAGAGTTAACGGCAGCTGAGAAGAAGGCAATGATAGAGAAGGCCCACAACGCAATTTTGTTGAGCCTTGGTGATAAGGTTCTTCGACATGTATCAAAAGAGACGACGGCGGTAGGGTTATGGGTGAAACTTGAAAGTTTGTACATGACTAAATCGTTGGTGAATCGACTCTACCTGAAGCAAGCTTTGTATTCATTCAAGATGATTGAAGACAAAGTGTTGGTAAGATTGGATATGTTCAACAAGTGATTCTTGATCTTGAAAATATTGATGTGAAGATTGATGATGAAGATCAAGCGCTGTTGCTATTGTGCGCGTTGCCCAGATCACATGCCCACTTCAAAGAAACTCTCTTGTATGGAAGGGAGTCCCTGACCTTTGAAGAGGTTCAATCAGCCTTGTATTCGAAGGACTTGAATGAACGAAAGGAGCATAAACCTTCGATGGTTGGTGAAGTTTTGGCCGTTAAAGGAAAATTCTTGCGAAAGGATAATAAGTTCGACAAGAAGAAAGGTAAAAGTCAGCAGAAGTTTTACAGTGGTGAAGCATCTAGTATTCGATGCTATCATTGTAGAAGGAGGGTCACACAAGAAAAGTGTGCCTGATGCTGAAAAATCATGGAGGTAAGGATAATGGCAATGCAGCTATTGTTCAAGATGATTTCGACTCATCTGATGTTCTTGTGGTTTCGAGCAGCAACTCGTCGAAGGAATGGATTATGGATTCTGGGTGCACTTGGCACATGACTCCAAACAAAGACTTGTTCGAGGAATTATGTGATCAAGATGGTGGATCGTATTCTTTGGAAACAACAAAGCTTGCAAGATTGCGGTGTGGGATCCGTGAGATTCAAACTCCATGATGAGTCAATAAGGTTATTGGTGAAGTCGTATACGATTTGAAGAAATTTGATTTCTCTTGGTGAATTCGACAAGAAAGGATATATTTTTCAAGGAGAGAAAAGTATCCTAAGAGTCATGAAGGGTCGAAGGAAGTCTTGAGGCGTGAAGAAACAAGGCTTGTATACCCTTGTGTGAAGTTGTAAGTGGTTAGACAAATGTTGCATCCACGAAACCTTTGTCGAAGAATCGGCACATGAGATTAGGCCATGTCGGTGAAAGGGTCAGTCGAATTGGAAACAAAAGTCTCTTGGTGGAGACAAAATCGAAAATTTAAAGTTTTGTGAACCTGTACTTGGAAAATCTTGAGAGAAGTTCAACAAAGGCAAACAAAGAACACATGGATCCCTTGATTACATCCATGCCGATCTTTGGGGGCCAAGGTGTCCATCACATTCGGGAGCAAGGTATTTTCTATCCATAGTAGATGACTATTCCGAAAGTTATGGGTATTCATTCGAAGACTAAGGATGAAACTTTTGAGAATTTCAAAGGTTGGAAGACTCGGTCGAAAACCAAACGAGAAAGGTCAAGAGGTTGAGAAAGACAATGGTCTTGAATTTTGCAATGAGGCATTCGGCGACTTTTGTGTTGCCTACGGTATTGCAAGACAGAACTCTGCAAGCACTCCACAACAAATGGTTTGGTGAAAGGTTTAATCGAACCATCTTGGAGAGAGTTACATGCATGTTGACTAGTCTTGGATTAAAGAAGGTGTTTTGGAAATTTGTTGACAACATATATCGATAAATAGATGTCCTTCATTGCGTTAGATATGAAGACACACGAAGAAGTTTGGTCGGGACATCCACCAAATCTCGACAACCGAGAGTATTTGGTGCGTAGCCATGCTCACATTAGGCAAGACAAGGTCGAACCTAGAGCTCTTAAATGCATGTTCATGGGATATCTGAAGGAGTCAAAGCTTATAGGCTATGGTGCCTAGAGTCAGTCCGAAGAATTATCACCATCGAGATGTTGTTTTCAATGAAGCTGAAATGGCTTTCAAGAAAGCGGATGATGTTGGTCGAAATCAGTGTCGGCGAAGTGGAGCAGTGAATATTCTGTTGAGGTGGAGCATGTTGATGCTGAATTGCATATCCCAGATAAAGTCGAAGAAGTAGATGATGCTGATGAAGTTGAGGAAACTGTTGATGACTATCTATTAGCAAGAGATAGGACACGAAGAGTCATCAAACCACCTCAAAGGTTTGGGTATGCAGATCTTATAGCTTATGCCCTAATCTCTGCAAGTGAGGTTCTGGACGAAGAACCAATAGACCATAAGGAAGTTATGAGGATTCGAAATAAGACTGAATGGCTGAAGGCCATGGATGATGAGATGAAGTCTCTTCATGATAACAACACTTGGGAATTAATCAAGAAACCTGCTAGAGCCAGGTTAGTCAGTTGTAAATGGATTTTCAAAGTTAAGAAAGGAATCGAAGGAGTGGCGTCGAAAAGATACAAGGCAAGGTTGGTTGCAAGGGGTTTCACTCAGAAAGAAGGTATAGATTTCAATGATGTGTTTTCTCCTGTTGTGAAGCATAGGTCCATTTGAATGTTGCTTGCCATGGTGGCACAGTTCGATCTTGAACTGGAACAGATGGATGTGAAGACTGCGTTCTTGTATGGTGATCTAGATGAAACAATCGATGAGGCAACTGAAGGGTATGTCGAAAAGGAAAGGAAGATTATGTGTGCAAGTTGAATAGATCCTTATATGGGCTGAAACAATCTCCTCGATGGAATAGGAGATTCGACAAATTCATGACACGCATAAGTTTCGTTAAGTCGGTTCGACCATGTTTACTTGATTTTGTCACAGTAATTCATTTGTTATTTTGTTGCTTTATGTTGATGATATTCTCATAGCAAGTAACAATGTCGAAGAGGTATTGAGGGTGAAGGCTGAACTCAATAAGGAGTTCGAAATGAAGGATCTAGGAGCAGCTTCCAGGATTCTTGGGATTGACATTCGAAGAGATAGAAATCAGTCGAAATTATGCTTATCTCAAGAGGCATATTTACGGAAGATTCTCGAAAAGTTTGGTATGTCGATTGAAGCTGTTGTGACTCAATAAACCCTCAATTCAAGTTGAGTATTGATCAATGTCCCATCTCGAGGTCGAAAGAACTTATATGAATAGCATCCCATATGCTAATGTAGTAGGTTCTTTGATGTATGCTATGGTTTGTACTAGACCCGACATAGCATATCGATAAGTCTTGTAAGCATGTACATGGCGAATCCGGAAAGGCTCAGCAAGCATTGAAGTGGATTCTAAGGTACATAAATGGGTCTCTGAGCAGTCTTAATTTATGGTGGAGCCTTTGGTGAAGATGGTAAAGCAACAATCAAAGGATATGTCGACTCTGATTATGCAGGTTGTATGGATTCGGAAAATCTATTTCGGATATGTTTTCACTATGTTTGGTACAGCTATTAGTTGGAAGCAACACTTGAAGGTTGTTGCATTATCAACCAGGCGGAATATATTGCTTTAAGGCGTGAAAGAAGCATTGTGGCTTGAAGGTTTTGCTAAGGAGTGAAAATTCAAGGGAAGTTATCAACGTTAAATGTGATAGTCAAAGTGCAATACACTGTCGAAGAATTCAGCCTATCATGAGCGAACCAAGCACATTGATGTGAGGTTGCATTTCGTCGGAGGGTAATTGAGCGGAGAAGTCAAGTCTTTGAAGGTTTCGACAGATCATAATCTTGCGATATGATCACCAAGACATTGCCTAGTTGCAAGTTTTCCACTTTGTCGATTGATAAAGCGCATGAAGAAAACTAATTCGTTAGTTGATAATAGAGTTTGTTCCAAGGTGGAGATTTGTGAGATATTGGGTCGAACTCTATTGTATCGAAGGATGTTAGAATTGTTAGCATCGAATTGGGCCTGTTTGTTATGTTCAATTGGTTAAGTTAGCTTGTACCCTAAGTTAGCTTGTACTGGGTATTTGTGATAAAAGCCCATTAGTTTAGTATGTTAGATTTATTATAAATAGCATACTAGTCTCTCATCATTGCATACTGCAAATCCTAATTTAGGGTGAGAGGGTTATTTGTTATTCTTGTATACTTGTAATCTTGTTTTAAGATAAAGGAAAGAATAACAGTTAATAACCAATCCTTGTGTTCATCGTGTTCTTCATTCTTTTTCCTTACCTTGAGCAACAAGCTTATATATATTTGTGTCAAGGCATCCGATTCACAACATAGATTCATTGAATAAATATATAGTCATTATTTTATACTAGATACGTCAATTATTTAATAAATCTAAAAAAAATTGTTGTTTATAAATGTGTCCGGAAGGTGTATATTATTAAGGTAATAAAGTTTTACTTGAAAATAATTATAAATAATTTTTTTATTTTAGGCTTAAATGCATTTTTGGTCCCCCTATATTAATTTTTTAAACATTTTAGTCCCTCTATAAAAAAATCAACTATTAGGTCCCCTAATATCATATTTCATGATTTTTTAGTGGTCCCCGATGATAAAATAGTTTAATTTGCATATGTGGCATTGAAATTATGAATTGACATTTTTTTAATTGTTGTCACGTCATTATAAATATTTAAAAATTTATTATTTTTTTTTAAGTTTTCTTTATAATAATTAAACGCTTTTAATTATTTTAGTTATTTTGGTTTATAAATATTTATTTAGAAATTATATATTATAAATTTTAATTCTAAAAATTATATTTTTGGGTCTATTTTTAATGATGTGACAACAATTAAAAAATATCACCTCACAATTTCAATGTCACATATGCAAATTAGACTATTTTGTTATGGGGGACCTAAAAAAATATAAAATACGATATTGGAGGACTTAATAGTTGGTTTTTTTTATAGGGGGACTAAAATATTCAAAAAATTAATATAGAGGGACCAAAAATGCATTTAAGCCTTTATTTTATTTTATATTAAAAATAAATACACACCTTTAACAACTTAAAATTAAATTAATAAATTAAAAATAATTACTAAAATACATGAAAATCAAACAAAATAAAAATAATTTTATATTTATTTAAATATATAAAACTAATTACAAACGACTTTCTTAATTTACAAACGTATATTCTTTTTTAATAAAATTAATCTTTTTATATATATTGTTAGTTCATATCATTTGTCTTAATTATATTCTACAATAAATTTTTGTAATATAAATTTAATAATCATGTACTTTTTAAACAAATTTTTTGACTTACTTAAAATTCAATTAAAAATTAATATAATAAATACAACTGTGTATCGCGCGAGTCTTAATTTAATTTTTTAAAATTTTTTAAAATATTTTAGTAAATATTAGATATTTCAAAAGATTGGTTTGTTAGTATCGAAAATTTTAAAATGTCGTATTTCTTCCTAGAAAATTAAGACTTCCATTATTTCTGTGAAATTACTGGTATTTTTTGCATATTTTTTCAAATATTTTGGTGAATTTATGAAAAATTTGGTAACTATAGACAATAGCATAATAATAAAAGTACGCATATTGTGGGTGCCAAATATAATACGGAAGTGGCACGTTAAATTCTCTGATCATTTACAGTCCACAGAGACACTTTAGGCCAGGATATAGATATCATTCTTCAAAGATTAAAACCATATCCAATCGACCCCCATTGACCAGCCTACTGACCTATAAGATGTGACTCCCTACAAATTAGTTGTAGGGCGACTACAACAGCGACTACAACAAATGAAAATGAATGTATAAAAAGAAAAACTTAATTCACTATTACAAGGTATGAGCCTATTCTTTTTCATGTTTACTCATTTTCGACTTAGTTGAAATCTCCTACCATGCACAACCTCTTATTCCTATAAATAATCCAAGAACATCATAAGTTTCTCCTATAGATCATTCTTCTTCCACGAGGCATAAACATTAATAACGTAGATTTCTTAACCTACCCCATGTTCTTCTTAGTCACTCTTGCGAAATTCCATTTTTACTTTTGAGAAATCGGAAATAAATTTTCAGTAAACACCCTATTCAATGAAATTCAGGTGCAAATCAGAGATTTACTTACGGCATGATACCAGAAATAAATTTCCGATACATTGATGAACTTATATCGCGCCATAACCTTTCCCCTTTCCATAACAGCAAAATTTCAAAAACTCTCTAAAAACCCTTATCACCAATGTCAATTTTTTCTCAAGCAATCAACACAAATCATCAAGCAACAACCAAATCTCGATCAATCAAGCAACAACCAACTCTCAATCAATCAAGTAAGTGATTTACTCATTTTTAGAGTTTATGTAAAATCGATTGAAACTAGTGAAGTAGGGCTTGAAAAGTGTTGTTTTTTGTAGTTTACATCATTAGGGGTCATTATAATACTATTTTCAAACTGTTTTGGACGATCAATCCGTTTATTTTGAGGCATTTTGGAATTTGGGGTGGAGGCTTTCGTTGTTCTGTTTCGCAGAGGAAACCAAAAGTTTATTTTCGGTTTTATGTGATGAACAAAACCAGAAATTTATTTCCGATCTGTCTGCATATTTTTTTTTCATTTTTCCTCTTTGGATCATATGTTAATGTTACGTTCTGGCTTCTACAGGAGATATGTCTGAGCGAGAGTCACGCTTGAGGCATGGCCGAGTTACACAGCATGCTTCTTTACAGCGAGAGAGAAGTCAGGCCACACGGACTCTGAGGACTCAGGCCACACAGGCTCCGAAGACACATGTCACACAAGCTTCGTCGAAATCCGGACAGACTATGTCGGAGGCCCATTCTGCTCCTTCCGATTCTACACCTTCTACTTCTTCCTCCAGTAGCAGACGAGAGTCTCCAGACCATCCCTCCCCGCCTTCGTCATACCGTAGACGCACATCGTCACCATCCTCACCACCGAGGATTTTTGAGACGGGATCCACATATGCTACACAGGCGGGACCGTCTGAGGTGAGACTTGATCCTACACTCCCAGTACATCAGGTACCAGTACCAGGGTCACCCGAGGTTTCGGTGGGTCTAGAGGCACCAGTGCCAGCAGAGGTGTAACGCCCAAAATTTAATTAATTAGTTAATTAAATTATTAAAGGAATTATTTGTTGGAATTAGACGAAGTTTGAGAATTAATCGGAGTAGTTGAATTTATCAGTAGAATTATAAGGAGCATTAATAAATTTATAAGTTGATTTAGGGTGATTAAGTGAATTATCGGAAGTTGGGATTAATTAATGATGAATTAATTTTATTATAGAATATTATTGGAAATAATATTAGAAATAAGTGTGGATTAATAGAATTAATTAATTAATTAGGGCCTATTTGGTGTTAGGAACATAGAAATATTATTATTATTATTATAAGTTGGATTTAATTATAAGAGATATAAAAGGAGGATTATAAGGGTTTAGTAATATTTTTGGGAAAAGTTGTACGTGGGAGAAAGAAAAGAGGAAGAAGGGTTTTGGGAAACTAGCCACCGGAGGAGAATTACGAACCGGAAAGCCAAATCGAAATTTGACCGGAAATTATAGAGAGACCGTCAATCCAAGGTAAGGGTGGGGTTCTAACTCTATAACCGGGTTTATGATGAATCGTATGTGGGGATTAGATTCGTAGGAAATTATCTTGGCTTAATTGTGTGTGAATTATGCGACGAAGACGATAAATTCGTATGTTATTATGGGAGGAATTTCCATTAAATTGGTATTGGAATTGTTAATTACTGGAAACTAGAAATTGGATTTTTTTAAATGGCTGATCGATGAAGAAAATAGACTGGAAAATACACGACCGGAAAGAAATTGCAGGTACCTAGTGTAGGAGGCGGGCGCCTTAGGTGGCAAAGGAAAGGGAGACGGACGTCTCCTGGGCGCCTCCTTGTTGTTTTATGGGTGGGACGACCGTCCCTTGGTCCACGTGGGGGGATGGTTGTTCCTTATGCCTTGTTTGAATTTTTATGTAACTGGCATGTGGTTTTGTTGGAGAATTAATTAGTGTGCCAAACATGTCTCTAGTTGAACAAAGAAAAGTAGTATGTTTAACATAATAATAATACATTAGTAATTCCATAAGATTTCCAATAACCAATAATGCTAGTAGCTGTTTTATGAAGTAGCATAATATGTTTTGGTTTATATATTAGTCACAATGAATATATATTAGTTACAATGAATATTGGAATAATTAAATTAATTGAAGGATGATCTAGCTAACCACCAGTAGCATTTAGCAGGAGGATTGAAAACCAAAGTTAGCAGGATACAGATTCTTAGCAGGAACTTAGGAATTGTGTTTTGACAGGAAAAATTGTTAGCATAATTTTTACAAATTAATAGTGGAATGAATTTCTATGGTTGGATCTTTATTGCAGTAGCATAAATGATTAAGTAGTAGAAAAATAATATCATTAGTAAATGCAGAAAATTGGAAAATATTTCCGTTTGATCGATTTAGCCGAATTAAGCGGTATAATTAGTTGTCCAGAATTTAATGAAAATTTAATGGGTAACAAAGATTAATTAGTAAGAAATTGTGGTTAGGTTGTTTTGTGAAATTATGTGAATATGTCGTGTTGTTGTTTTCTTGTGATATATTAGTGATGTGTATGTTGTTGTTGCTATTTATGTGAAGTTGTAATGTGCTTTAGTGACGATGATTACCTCTAATTGTTGGTAATAACAGTGATATAAGCGTATGCCTCGTGAAGTGAATTTATGTTGTTGTTGAATGTTGTTAGCATTGCATTACATTTGCATCTTTGTGAAGGCCTGTATTGACAGAAAATTGTGAAGAAGGCTTATACCTTGTGCCTCTATTAATTGGCAATAGTGAAGGGAGTTTACTCTACTGGTACCACATGCATATGCATTATTGTGTCTCATTTAAATTGTGTTGTTATTAATGGTGAAGTGAATTATGTTGTTATTAATGGTGAAGTGAATCATGTTGTTATTAATTGTGAAGTGAATTATGTTGTTGTTAACTGTGAAGTGAATTATGAAGTGAATTATGTTGTTGTTAACGGTGAAGTGGTTTTGTGTTGTTGTTAATTAGGAAGTTATTGTGATGTGTTAATTGCAATGTGGTAATTTATATGATTTAATCCTAGCATATTATTTATCATACACTCGTTTATATTGTTGGATATCTCACCCCTTCTGTTGATATTTCCCCTACCATGGGAAATGGGCAGGTACTCAAGGATAGCCGTGGAATGTTCGAAGTAGTATTATAAAGTTGATAGTTGTTGTTAGTTCGAATTGGTGTCATTGCTCAGATACGTAACACTCGGGGGGATGAACGTTGCTTAATTTGTTGTAGTTGCTTCAAATGTGGAAGTTTATGAATAATGTGAATACTTGATCATGTTGATTCTTGAAGTTAGTTTAGTTGAATAATTATGCTAAGTGAAGTTAAATAATATTAATAATATTGTGAAATGTTTTGAGGTTGAATAAAAAATGTATTGTTGTTACTGTTGAGGAATTATAATTTTGCTGTTGAATTGTTTAATTGATTTCATGGAAAGAAGTTGTTATGAGTTCATCTTTGATCTAAGTGTTATGTATCTAGATAGTTGTGACTAAATGCATGTTGTTATGCGAAGAAATTGTGACATCCCTTACATGATTATCTTTTCCGCACTCTGAATTGAATAATATTTGATGGGTAGATTTGGGGTGTTACAAGAGGCACCGGCTGCCGAGGCTGCATCGGCGGTATCAGAGGTCCCTCAGGTCTTTGAAGGGGGACCTTCTGACTTATCTGTGCTCGCGCATTATCATATCCATGTCGCTAGACATTTATGGGATGGAGAGGTACGGAACTTACATTTATTTTTCATTTATTAATTATGTTATATTATGAATAATATTATGAATAATATTATGAGTTCTAACATTGTGTTTTTTCTTGCTCTCCCTCTCAAGCCATGGTTTGATGAGCTACTGTTGAATACATGGTTGAGAGACTTGACCCTCTATGGATATAGCGTGGTCAACTGGGGGATGACCAACACTTTTGTAGAGTGGTGGCACGAGGAGACGTCTTCGTTTCATTTACCACGTGGAGAGATGACGATCACACTCGATGACGTCACTTGTCTGCTTCACCTGCGGATCAGAGGGTGGTTTCTGGATCATGAGAAGGTGGAGAAAGACGAGGTGATTGAGATGTTGGTTGAGAGGCTAGGGGTTACCATTGAGGAGGCCCTGGAGGAGGTTAATAAGATATGTGACAACCACATGAGGTATAGCTAGCTGAAGACTACTTTTGATCAAGAGGTTGCGCATGCTACTGCTGCTGATGGTGATCCCGAGCAGGTTACACTTCACAGGGAGAACGCCATGATGAGAGCATACCTCTTGTATCTTGTTGGGACCAAGATTTTTGTGGACACCAGTGCCACCTACACTGATGTCATGTACCTCAGATTCTTTGTTGATTTAGAGCAGGTCAGTGGGTGGAACTGGGGGGCTGCTTGCTTGGTTTACTTGTATACCAAGTTGAGAGAGGCGGCTAGGTGGAAGACGAGGTAGATCACCGGCAACATGACCCTTTTGACGCTATAAAAAATTTCTCTTAGTTTCGTTTTTTAATTATTTTGATTTTGAAACTAACTGATATAATTTTGATATTTCAGGGATGGATCCTACAACACTTCCCATAGATTTTAGGATGGTCATTTGCTGATGGTTATACCGAGCAGATGCCTCGTGCATGTGCATATGAGCTGCTCAGAGGCAACCAGGCGACAATGGTGTATAGGGTTTATCTGGACCGGATTGTGCATGAGGATATCCACTTCAGTGCCTACGCCGACCATCGCGAGACGATAGCTTTTGATGAGGTGTCTCTGTTTACAGGTTGGTTGGTTTGCGGTACTCGGAAGACTGCTACTTATAAGCCCGAGCGAGTGATGTGTTAGTTCGGGAATACTCAGACGATTCCTCGGCATCCTTCTTTATCAGCTCCTCCGGCAGTGAAGAGGAGGGAGATGGATGAGATTTTTGATGATCTTGAGAGTCATCTCGTTCTTGAGGAGGTCAGGAGTACCGTGGCTCCAGACGACTGGAGTTACGCGTATGGTTGCATGTTGTGGTTCTTCAGGATTTCCCATCCATACCTAATATGAGAGGTTCCAGGGGACCTACCCAGACCGACTCATCAGAAGATCCTGGAGGAGGAGCAGGCGAAGAGGGATCATGTCCAAGACGTGCTGCCTAGGTGTCGTCGTATCATGGAGCTTGCTAGGGATGACATCGATAGAGGGCTGCCTAGGTGCCGTCGTATCATGGAGCTTGCTAGGGATGACATCGACAGAGGGCTGTTTCCTGACGGATCCGATGTTAGAGGCGTTTTGGAGGCCATCATGACGGAGGCTCGGGGTGCCCTGGTCTACAGGAGGCAGCGGAGGAACGCCTCGAGGGTGACAGGCCGACTCCGCCATACGCAATAATTTATTTTGATTGTAATTTGACTTTGTTTTCTTTTTTGTATTGTACCGGATATGAATTATGAATACTATTATTATAAAATTTATTTTGGATAACATTTTTAGGTGCAAATTTGATTTAAATATTGCATGATTTTAATTTGAATCACAAATGTAAAATCTAAATCTATTACTTATAGTTAAGTTTTCCTTCTAACTGTCATACACAAAACTGGAAGTTTAGTTCGGTAGTACACCGTAAATAAATTTCCGATTTCACTCAAACATTTCAGAAAATGGTGCATACCGAAAATAAATTTCCGATTTTTTGAAGAGTATTTTAAAAATTTTGCGGGATGCACCCCTCCCTTCCCTTATAAGATGAGTTAAGAAATTTTCTTAATAACAACCACACTGCAGAAAATAAGATTTGTAATCGATTTTATTCTATATTGATCCAATGTTCCAAAACTAAAGGAGAAGAAAACATGACATAGCTTTCCAAAATAAATACAATTAATTAATATCTCTTTTGATTTTATATCAGTTACATCTGTATACATGTTACTTTTTCACTATTTCTTGTGTCCTTACCAAATACACAAAATAGCAAAATAACAAATGTAAGTAATTAAAGCAACAATGATATACAAACTAAATTTGATGTCCAACAATGGTACTTTCAACACCAAAAGATGAAGTTTAAACCTGTCTGTAAGTGATTACCTAGCATTTTAGGCAACAAGACTTCAGAACTGCCTCGATGAAATTTCAAAACATACGAAACAGTTTCTCCGTTTCAAGAACAAATTTACAGTATTGTCAGACGACGGCTAGATCAATGATACAATGATGATTTATATCTTTCTTAACTGCAGATACTGCTTCCAGTAGGATATTTCTTAGTACATTCATATATGTATGTACTCCCTATATGATGATTATGAACAACATGGCGTAATCAATATCATACAGAACGTATGAATCGGAGACTGAAGGCAGAAGCTTCTTCCCTCTAATCCAACGCGGTGTCAATGATGGAATCTTAATAAATATTTGTGGTGGTAGAACTTTGTTCCTTCACCTTATGATTCTACATCTCCTTATAAACTTATTAGAGGAATTTACATATCTACTCCACAAACTTCTATATTCGGGGAAACCAATTTCAAGCCATGGTTTTGCAGGACCACTGAAATGGATAACAGAAGCAGCTTCTAGACTCTCTTTGCTAATTTCTTCTGATCTATAACGATAACCTAAATCAGTCACAATCATTGATGGATCTATCGGATGCACTTGACCGTCAAAGCAATTAATGCAGGTGGAAGCACTCCTGGATTCCACAATGCTGTCCCTGATTCGAGGTTCTGTGAAATCAGATAAATACACACGGTTAATATATGATGGCAATTAAGAGAAAATGGGAGATGCACCGATAGTGATTGTGTAAAAAAGTTTTACACTGACACCCAATCACAACCATGAATCCAGCCAAGTCAGACAGTCGCTTTTAAAAAATTTATGACATGGCATAGCGATATGTTTCTATTGGATGACAATGTAAAACTTGTTTACACTGTCAGTGCATCTTCTTTAAACTCGGCAAATAATAGTGAATACAATAGTACCATCACACATATACTTACAAGTTTCAACCATTTTCGGTAGGTCTCCGATATGTTTGTTCTTCGCCAAGCATGAAGATCAAATACATTCATGCCGTAAAGCCATCCACACTGTTCATCATCAAAATTAGATGATATGAGAGGATGTGAAAAGTTCAAGTAGTTTGTGTATTTACTTCCAGGGCAGCAGTAGTCTTCACACCATGACTTGAATACAGAACCAATGACTTTACCATTAAGATCTAAGTCCCATAAAGAAGATATGTCGCGTTGTACCACAACATCATCATCCAAGAATACTATCTTTCTAAGATCTGGAAAAAGCTGTTATGGTCCACAAAAAATCATATCATCATGAAACAATCGTTACCATTTTACCAAGCATTCATACTTTTTATTAGGTGTTATTGCTCAAACAGATAGCTGTTAAAAATAACTAATTACCTCAGGGATATAAATGCGAAGTTGATTCATCAAGGAAAGGCTGCTGGGCCGTAAAGCGTTCAAATTATTATAATTGATGTTCTTTTCTTTATCATAGTAGTGCTTCCAAATTAAGTGATTCGTTTCCAGCATCTCTTTAACACCAGCATTCATTTCTTCAGACCAGTCATATTGGTGTAATCCCCTAACTTCCACAATAGCTGACTGAATAGAATTGGTAGCAAACCAAGCATGCATTGAGGCGTAAGTCTTTTTATCAGTAACAATATGAAAAACTAACTTTTCAGGGTTGGCTGAATTTTTAACTGTAGAAGTTACAACAACAGAGGCAGCAAGGACATTATCAGTTAGGAGAACTAGGTGATGCAGAGTAGAATCAGCAAGGCGAGAAGGTCGGGAGGAGGTAGGCTAGATCGGCGATGGCATTTACAGCATATTCTTCAGCCAACTTAAGACAAAGACAATGTAGACTTTGAGGAACACCGTGTGAAGCTAGATGCCAGTAAACTGACTCCTGCTGTTTTGCTCTTTGCACCTTGTGCTCCATCTGTAATAACTGAATATGTATAAAAGAAATGTCATGATTTGTTAGAGGACTAAAGATTCACAAAATTTGTTTGATGAATCGAATTTTCGTAGCTGACAAGAACCTACATATAATTGACAAACTAGTCAGCAAAGCAACGCACTTACAGACTTTTATTATGACGGAAAACAATAGTAGCTACCAAAATTAAATTTTGTATATACCATGGCTTTGGTCCTGAAAGCAAAAGATTTGAGGTCTTGTTTTAAGACCATCTCCTTAACAAGTTCGTTGAATGACCCAACTCCTTCGTTATCATCAACACTTCCATGATTTGCTTCCATTAGGGCTCTGGTCAGCTCATCTCTGAGTTTCTTCATGCACCCATAAAATAAAACAGGACATAAGTTATCTTTTTTAAATTAAAATATACAAGATGAATGATTCGCATCCTCTTAATATTAGTACTCCCTCCGTTTCAAAATGAGTGTCGTTTAAGGTTTTTGCACACAAATTAAGAAATGTAATGATGTTGTAATAAAATATTACACTTTTACAAAATTAACCCTATTAATTTATTGGAAATAGTGTAGAGAGTAAAAAGTAAAGGGCACAATTGAAAAAATAGTAATTGTTACTACATTGAAAAGTGAAAGTGCCAGTCAATTTTGAAACAAAATTTATTTGCTAAAACGACAGTCATTTTGAAACAAAATTTATTTGCTAAAACGGCAGTCATTTTGAAACAGAGGGAGTATTATTTTGTATTTGATTTCACTGTGGAAACTATAATACTTCCTCCGCTTCAAGATGAATGTCGTTTTAGCAAATAAATTTTGTTTCAAAATGCCTATCACTTTATCTTTTCAATGTAGTAATAATTAATATTTTCCAATTGTGCCCATTACTTTTACTCTCTACACTATTACAATTTTGTAAAATGTAATATTTTATGACAACATCATTATATTTCTTAATTTGTGTGCAAAACCTTAAACGAGTCATTTTGAAACGGAGAGAGTAGTTGATTTTGTTCATGTTCACCATAATTTTATTGAAACTCCAAAATATAGCTTTTGCCAATTTCAGAGTAATCACATTCTATCAAACTCATCATCACATTCAAAATTATTAAAACTAATTTAACAAGTCATATAAAAATGTTACTAATTGCATAATGTCATAGAATAGAATGGACATAGAATAGAATGGATCAATAAAGCGTGTCCGACACACGTCGATGTCCGACACGCGTTGGTGTCCAACACTTATATGACACAGTACTAATCAAAAAAGTGCCCCCAACTAAATGGTTTTTTTCTTTGCTTATATATTTTTTTGAACTGGTGTCTGACACCCGTATATGACAGTCATACACCACATGTTGGACAATTCAAAAGAATGTTAAAAAAAACTGTTTTTTCTCTTTGCTTCAAAACACTTTATACGTTTCTGGTACAAATGGTGCGTATTGGAGTCCGTGATTCATTGGAATGGATGCAAATGGTCCCATTAGAACAAAGAAAAGTCACAAAGAAAGGTCATAAAGACCTTTTGAAGGAGAGAAAAAAGTTTTGATAATAGCACATTCAGAAAAAGTAGAGGTAGAGGATAAAACAAATTGAAGTACAAATGGCATGCATGACCATGCCCCACAGATTGCAGTAATGCAACTTGTACAAGTTATAACAATGCACCACCAATCTCACAGAAGTATAAGTAATGCACTATTTGAACATAGAAAAACTTAAATTATAATGCAATATTTGTCAATTTTGAGAACTCTATTTGAGAGTGTACAAAGCAGCTTACAACAACACACTTACAATACACACTTCACACATTTTTATGATTAAACTATGACAAAAGGGTCTCCATACACAAATTCAACCGTTAATTTAGGATAACCACGTAAGATTAATCTAAGATGGATATGTCACGTGAACAACAAATGCGGGATGCACCAAAATAACATAAAACACGTGGTACGTTTAGGATAATGGGGTCAAGTTTTTCTGAATACACATTTTGTAACTTTTCCTATGTCTTTTACTCTTTTTAACTTTGAAGCATTTATAACCGATTCAGTAGGGTCTGATAAACGACAATAACCACATGAACTGGTTATTTCAAATGAAAAGCTGGAATACATTATACACACACTAGTGTATGACACAAATACAAACTTTTCTGCTCATATTTCGATTTGGATTTGATTTTTTTGTTATATTAAATTTGATAAAGAAAATTAAATAAAAAAATAATATTATAATAGGACTTAATTTGTTTGAATAACATTAAATATTTGTATTCAAACAATATTTAATAATACACATTATTTGTATTTGATAATATATAGTTAAACTCAATTAATTTTTTTAGGCAATACTTGACAACATTTGACTTCTTCTAAAAATGTTTTACATATTATCAATAAATTAAAATAAAATTTATAATATTTAAATTATAGAAAATGGGTTATTTCAATTATAACTTTTTTAATTATAAATAATTGATTGCAATTAATTAGAATGTAACACATTTTAGAGTTTAATAAATTTACACTAACAATTTTTGTCCAATAAAAAAGTAACATTATATCATGTCATTCAACTAACTTTAAAATAGACTATTCCAATAGCTTGCCAGAATACACATTTTCCATTAGATGTAAGTGTAAAATGTATCTTCTATTTTCTAATCATTTTACATTGTGGTTATATAAAAATTAAACTCATTAATATTTTTTTATTACTATGTAGGGAAATTTTAGTTCACACTTAATATTTATAATAAATGGTGTTTAAGAAGTGTTAGACCATAAAAAAACTAAAATAATAGGCTTAGTTTGATTAACAAAATACTGATTAGTAAAAAAGTTTGAAAACAAAAAATATATTAAGGGTATGTTTAAAATAATGTTTGTTTTTAGTTTTTAAAAACTGAAAAGTAAAAATCAAAATATAATTTAACTATTTCAGTTTTTTACTTTTAAAAACTGAAAAAATATAAAAAGAATTTTTAAAAATACATTTATAAAATATTGTATTCAAATAAATTTTTAATTTTTAAATTTTCAAAAATTAAAATAGAATTTCTAAAAAAATCTTTCAAATAGACCTTAAATCTCAATCATTCATTACTATCACTGTCTTATAATGCCTATTAAAAATTAAATTAAAATTATCTTCTAAAATATTAATAAGTATATATTCTTACTTTTTTTATTTAAATAATTCTTACTATATAAGATTATCCTTTAATTAAATAATATAATTAGATAAGATAAGATTTAAATTCTAAAATAATTAGGTTGTTTATATTTGCTTTAAATTAAATTTGATCAAATTTAATATTCAAATTAATAAACAATTTTTTGTTTAGATTGGTGTTCCACTAGCACTTTAAAACCGAAACCAAACTAAGAACCAACTACCTCTTGATTCTATTCATTAGGCCTACTATAGAAATCATATTAATATGAAAAGAGACTAATACTGGTCACAACCCATAACACTTACCCACACTCACATAAAAATTATTACAATATTTTAATAATACATACTCCTTATTTTTATCTTTTGTCATTTATTTCCAAATATAAATGTTCAACACTCTTTTTTTTTATTTTTTTTTTATAGTTCACATTATTTTTTTTTCCACTTAATAATTTAACAAACATTCAATTTTTACGCATTATAATAATTTTGTTTAATAAAATTCAGCATCCTATCCACCACTTTTATTTTATATTTTTATTCTATTTTATGTTTTATTTAATAAATTCTATTTTTTTGTCCAAATTAAATTAACCAAATTTTTATTTATAGAAAAAATAATGAATTTTGGTGAAAATATAATTAAATTAAAAATTATTTTACTATAAAATAATTGAACCTAAATAATTAGCATGAGATAAAAATTTAAATATTCACAATAATTAATAGAATTTTGGAAAATATTTTATGTGACTACACTCCCTCCTTATTTAACATGTTAAATATTTTTAACACCAATTAATTCATCTCATTTTCAACACTCCATTCAACACCATTGAAATTTCTTACGACACACATTGAAAATAGTCCAAGACTTTTTCTAAGAAAAGATCTATGGATCATCTAATTAAAAGATCAAATAATACTATTATAATTTAATAATCATATTATTTAACTTTAGTAACAGTTATTTTAAAAATAACATGTTATAATTGAATGATCACATAACAATTTGAACTAACAACACATCAAAATCCCTCTCTCTCTCTCTCTCTCTATATATATATATATATATATATATATATATATATATATATATTTTGAAGACTAGATTTGTCTCCAAACTCAAAACCTTGACAAATTAGTTATAATTGTCGGTTTAATAAAGTATTAGTACCCATATCAAATCAAACAGCCTAAGAAAAATTAGACTTTACGACTAACAATCATCAAAATTAAAATAATTCTAATACAGTATACTTCTATATATTATTTCTTGTCGGTTTTCACTAGTTGCAGTTTGTTAACAAATCAGGTAGTAACATTTTTCAAACTAGACTCTATTTAAACTATAACTTTATTAGAAAAAAAGGAACCTAGCTTTTTAGATTAGACAGAGAATAGAGAATATTGCTTAAAATTAATTAATTAAGAATCTGCATTTTAAAAATTTCTTACTATAATCATTACTCTATAGCTTAATCTAAGTCAAGTTAATCCATGAACGAGAATCGGCCAAATTTTTTATAAGAAATGGACAATAAAGTACGTGTAGCCAAAAATAAATAGTTGTTGAAAATAGAATAAGAAGGTTAATTCCGTAATTAACAGACTTACCAATGACGTGTCAGCTCCACTGAAAAACCTCCACCCAGCACACTCTGCAACAATCATTTTCACCATTGCAACAAACTAACATCAACTTTTTATTAAAGTAAATTACCTACTCCTATTTCATTTATTCCATTAAAACCTTTTTTTTCTTTAATTTTTTTAATGAAAGAATATATTTAAATTTCCTTACGTGTTCCCTTATCGTATTTATGCAAGGATATCATATATATATATAATTGATAATTTAATAATTATACTAAAATATCAGATATAATTAGAAATATCAGATACAATTGATAGTTTGATAGAAATGCAGAGACATATACAAAATTGATTGTTTCAGCCATTACTTAAAAATCAAAGTAAATTGAATCTAAATTTAGAAAATTATAGAAACTAAATGCAGTTG
Source organism: Vicia sativa (assembly GCA_021764765.1). Taxonomy (NCBI): domain Eukaryota; kingdom Viridiplantae; phylum Streptophyta; class Magnoliopsida; order Fabales; family Fabaceae; genus Vicia; species Vicia sativa. The sequence goes on from CM038794.1 coordinate 65,671,243, forward strand.
GAGAGTTATTAAATTAATGTTAAATTAAAGAAATTATTAAGAAAATGCAATAAAAAATTAAAAAAAAATCAAAAATATTCAATTACTGAACTGTAAAAACTGAACTGTAGTAAGAATTACCCAATGATGAACAGAAAGTAGCAGATTCCAGCACCAAGATCGCGACTCTAACAAAAACAAACGGTAGAACGATTCCGAGCACTAGCACCACGGGAAGCACCGTCCGGAGTGAAATCCGGCGACTGGAAGAGGCAGTTACAGTCGGACCACCTGCCGCCGTCGCCGATGTATCCTTAGCCGATCCCTTACCTCCGCCGTTGGATATCGTGAATCTCTTAATTCCCTTTGCAGATATGTAAAACTTCATAGCCTTGATTCCATGAACTAATCTCTCTCTGCAAATTTTTCTGGAAGAAATTGAATCAAAACGAGATCTGAAGGTTCATTGCTTCAACGATTACTTGTTGAAGAGAATGGAGCGAAGAAAGAGAGAAGTGTTTGTTTAAGTGTGAAAGAGAGTGAGAGAAAATGAATTTGTAGCTGAAACAAAAAAGTGTTCACGGATTTACTTTTGTTACTTTTCACTGTGAAAATAATATTCTTAAGAAAAAGAATAAGAAAATTGACATTTATACTAAATTCTGTCGACCCAAGTCACTTATAATTTTTTTCTTACCAAAGAAACTTTAGGTGATTAGGGATCAGAGACTCATCAAAATTAAGATCAAGATTAAGATAGACCATAAGATTTAAAGGATGTTTATAGAACTATTTATAGATCGTTCATTAAAAATGTTCTCATATCAAATAGTGAAAAAATTTCGATGCGTAGATCAACTCCTTATTAACCGAATCAACCTTCCTTGGCAACTCATTTATAATTGTGTAAAAACATCAAAAATAGAAACACGAATTTGATAACATTCTATTTATTTAAAAATATGGATTTCAATTCACTTATAATTAAATAAGTGCATCAGATGCATCAGATCAGTTATAATTATGTATAGATGTTAGCTATAACGACACCAGTTTTAATAATATCTTATTTATTTACCTGTAAAATTTTGAATTCTCACACACTTATAATTGTGCAAGGGTACTAGATACACCAATTTACTTATAATTATATAGAAATATTAGATGAAGATATACGAATTTTTATAATATCTTACTCTCTATAAATATAACTAAAATAATTTGAATTAAGAAAATTAATTGAATATAATTAATTTTCTTAATTTCATGTATAATTAAAATAAAATTTATTACAATATCTTTAGTCATATTTAAATAATTAATTACAAATATTAAATAGTCATACAAATATTAATTAATTTCAAAATTAATTACTTTTACTTACTATAATAATCAAAATTTAAGGTGATTTAAAGTAAGTATTTATTTACCTTTAAATACATGTTCTAACTCACTTATAATTAGATAAGGGTATCAGATGTATCAACTTGTACATAGACACGAGTTTTGATGACATTTTATTTATTAATTTTTAAAAATATAAATATTAACTCATTTATAATTGAGTAAGAGCATCAGATACACAAGCTCACTTTAATTATGTAAAGATATAGAAGTTGAAATACGAGTTTTGATGATATCCGATTTATTTATCATTATAAATAAATTTTAACTTACTTATAATTATGTAAAGATATCGAATGTACCAACTACTCACCTATAGTTGTGTGAAAATATCAAATATAGAGACACAAAATCTGATGACATTTTAATTACTCACCTTAAAAAATGTGGATTGCAGACACTATTTTACAAAAGAAAATTCTAATAAATTAAAATGAAAATGTCTTGTTGTACCGAAAGTGTTGAAGAAAAGGGAAGCCGCGTTTAAAGCCGCGGGAGATTATTAGATTGCAATGCGACACGCTGGCTTGATGATTATAAAAGAGTGTATTTTGCACTTAACTGTATTTGACTTTGCCACTGGTTTTTGAAGATATTTACGGTTTTGACATTGACTTTTTGTTTGTACTATTTGCACTCGCCGACACTCTCTGTGACGACTGTGGATGGGCCCGGGTTTGACGTTTTATGTCCTGAGGTTGTTCTTTTTGGAATCTAATTCAATTTTTTTAAACTAGCAGGTATTTTGAGAAAGTAGGTAATTTTTTGGTGAATATAGAGGTGTGTTATCGTGAAAGATTAAATTCTGTATAGCAGATTTTATTCATTTAATTCAAAATAATTATTAACAATTAACAATATAAATAATTTAGAATTTAATTTGTTTAAACCAAAAGTATAAAGTTGCTTTTATGTAAATAATAATAAATACGTATTTTTAAGTGTAATATATTTAGGTGAATGACTCCTATAAATATAATCTTTTATCAAAATTTTGTAGTTTCGCATATTTTTATAAGTAAGATAATAGTTAATTAGACATGTTTGCTAACATATTTTAGTGTTTCAATTTTTTTGATTTCGTTCCAATTTATTTAAGGATAAATTTTATAAAAATATGTTAAGTTTGTCTTTCTTCTAAGTTTTAAAAAAAGATTTTAGAATTGACATGTTAAAGATATATGTAAAACTAACGTGTTGTTTGACCCTCTCCTAATGACTATCCATTAGCATTTATCAAAATTCTAAGGTGTTTTCTCAAATGTAATGATTGTGAATACATTATTAACTACCACACGTAAAGGTAACATTTTGATGCACATTATTTTTCAATATGTTCCACTTTTTAGAATGTGTCATTAAGTCTATGTTTAAATACGTAAAAAAAGAGTAGAATAAAGTAGAGCGGGATGGAACGGAGTGGACTGGAATAAAAATATTATTCTATTGTTTAGATACGTTGTAATAGAATATATTTATTTTGTCATTTCGTTTAAATTGGAGGGTATAAAAAATGATGAAAAGTGGTGAAATGGAATCAAATGCATTTCATCCGATACCGCTTCATTCCATCCATTTTTTAATCAATCTAAACGATAAAACATAATTTTATTTCGTTCCATTCCGCTTCATTCCATCATATTCCATCAATCCAAACATAACCTAAAGGTGTGTTTGTTATAATAGAAGATGGAAAGAGAGAGACATTGAAGAGAGAGTATAAGAGAAGGTTGAATTTGCTCTGCTTGGATTGTAGAGAAGTTGAGAAGAGAGAGATCAATGTTTTAAAATCGGACCGGCCGGCGGTCGGACCGGTCGAGCGGAACCGGACCGTCTGCGATCTGGTTTGATTACTCGATCGCTTATCTTTGTTAGAAGGAAGAAAACCGGGACCGGAAAAAAACCGGTGGTTCAATGACCTGGTTTGAAAACAATTTTTTTTTAAAATTTTTTCTCCTCAAAACGACGTCGTTTTGAGCTAGTTTCCAAGCAGTTTCATCATTCCTTTTGGTGGCAGTTCCAATTCATATCTCGACCTATCAAGAGAAATCGGAGGCCTCCCAGCTCTCACACGCTCATACTCTCTACCAATCATTGGATACTCCTGCAACAATTTCAGAATCAAAACACTAAACCCTAACGGTAAGCAACTTGAAGTGGAAGATGATTCAAGTTAGCAGCTGATTTTCCTGGAGGTAAGCTTGATATTACTGTGTTGGGGTTTCATTTCATCTATGCCAACTTATTTGTTATTGTTTCCTTAAAGCTTAAAGCACTGTAATAATTTAGAGACCGGCATCATGTAAAACCCTACACGTATCATTGCTCAATCCTTCAATTAGGATGGACAATAGGCTTCCATTAAACAATAGTTTACCATTTGTTGTTGACCAACTGTTGATCATGTATGGATGGGTTGTTGTACTAGCATTTACATTCTTGCCTTCTTCGGTTTAGATCTTGAAGGCAACACTCAATATGACAAAATTGATTGTACAAACTTGATCACTTGAGATGTAGAGTAATGGATGTCACATGTGATTTAAGTTAGTATATGTAATAGAAAATTTAAAAGAACAAAATGTTATAGAGTAATGGATGTACAGTACCTCTACTCCACTTCTTGCCCGATTTTCCTCATTTATTGAACACTTCATAATTTTGTTGAACACTCTTTTTTTATTTGTTGAATTTTGAAGACAAATTGTTAGTTGTTAGATACTTAATAGTTACTATATATTTACACCTATGCCGTTGAATACTCCCTTTGATATATATATGCAAATAAGTATCCCTTAGTAGTTATATATATGCAAATATATTTCAATTCCATGGGCAGCTAGAATATCTTTATGCCTTGTAGTTATAATAATCCTACTTCCACAACCAAACCAACTAGGTGTTCCTGCTAAATTCTTCAATTGATCCAATTTGTCAACATCATCAAGTACCAAAAGAATCCTTTTGTTTTGCACATTTCTGATCAAGCTTGAAATTCCTTCATTCTCATTACGCAGCTTGAAATAAGTATTCATATTTGACTGCCCCAAATATAGGCAGATCTAATTACTTTCACTCCATTTAACAATGCCATTGCTAAAATACTCTGGAATTAATATACGTTTCTCTTTGATGGAACAAATTCTCTTGAATGACACTTTTGGGAATGCACTTATTTTTTTGAGATTAAGATTAATTTATTTTGCTCATAATCAAGACTGAGTGATTCTTACTACTACTACTATGATTTTATTTGTTTTGTTTCTTTAAGCTCTTGTTTCTCCTGTAGATCTTGCTGTCCGCCGCCGCCGCCGTTCAAAGAGAGTTGAGGCAACGCAAAACCGCCGTCGCCGCCGTTCAAAGAAGTGTCCGTCCGCTTCTAGTAAGTGTTAGTTTTTACTTTGCACATAAAACGATGAAATTACAGTTCTCTTGATCTACATGCATATCTTTATAGTTAGCAATGTTCTTCAAGTTTTTGAAATTTGAGTAAACATAGTTTCAACATAGTTTCGTCGTCTATAGCGCTAGTGATTCGATTTTGGTGCGAATTTTGGATTGAATTAAATAAACAACAACCAAACAACATAGTAGCGATAAATGGGAGTATGAGTAACTACCAAACAACAACCAAACAACCAAACAACAACGAGTAACTATTTTTTATACTAACCCCACATGAAAGCCCATTAAATTAAAAATGTGGACAAAATTTAAGGAATCAATTAATTTGTGCAGAAACTAAGTAATACACTGATGCTAAATTCTTGGACAGGGTAGAAAACCAAACTTTACACCAAAAAAGGATGACTCCTTTCGAAATGAATCACATTAGATAATAACGTTAAAATACATATATGTGTATTAAAATTACTACTACAACAATTGTTAAAGTTAAAAAAAAAAAAGTTGGAATGTACTAGTATATGCCTAGCTATGATATATACATGATTTATTATATAGAAATTTAATTGTTTTGAAATTTGTTGTCCTTGTTTTACAGAAAATGACATCTTGGAACACCTTCTCACAACCACAATCACAAGAAGCCTCTTGACTCAAAGTTTAGTTCAAACTAATGTTAGAGGAAAAACTGATATAGCTTGGGCACGTTGCACAAACAGTCATGACGGAAAATCTCTTGTTTGTATATATTGTCACAAATTTTTTGGTGAAGGTGGAATTCATAGGGTAAAGCAACACTTGGTTGGAATAGTAGGAAATGTTGAAATTTGTAAGAAAGTGCTCAGTTCGTTTCGGATGAAACAAAATATCAATGAGCGGAGCAAGAAAAGAAAAACTTCATATGTGGATGAAAGTGAGTCATTTTCTGCAGAGGGGCATGAATCCAAAAAGAATGACGCTCGTATTGGTACTTATTTTATACCAAGAACAACTCAGGGCTCGACCTACTATAAAAGTGTGATGCAAAGTAAAGTGGTAGAAAAGTGTGATCTTGCTATTGCCAAGTGGTTTATTGATGCATCCATTCCTTTCAATCTTGCAAATTCACCGTATTTTCAACCCGATTGATGCTCTTTGTTGTATGGGTCTGGATATAAAGTTCCTACCATACATGCTCTTCGTGGTAATTTGTTAAATAAGTGGGTTGATGGCGTAAAGATAGATAGAGCAATATCGTTCTATTTGGAAGGATACGGTTGTACTCTTATGGCGGATGGGTGGGTGATCGTTGTAGGAGAACTCTCATCAATTTTTAGTTTATTGCCCCAAAGGACGATTTTCATAAAGTCTGTTGATGCCTCGGGTGCTTCTAAAGCTGCGAAACATTGTTTAAGCTTTTCAAGGAAGTAGTGTTGTATGTTGGGCAAGAAAATGTTGTTCAAATTATTCAGATAATGCATAAATTATGTCGCTGGAAAGTTGTTGGAGAAGGAGTTTCCTAAGTTGTTTTGGTCTCCTTGTGCATTGTATTAACTTGATGTTGCGGGATATGGGAAATTAGAGGAAGTAAGTGGAGCGATGTCAAATGCTACAAAATTACGAAATACATATATAACCATTGTTTTGCATTGTATTTGATGAGACAAATTACAGGTGGAAGAGAAATACTTCGTCCTGCTCCAACACGCTTTGCTACTAATTTCATTGCATTACAAAGTATTCTGTCTCATAAGGATGCACTAAGAGCCATGGTAACATCAAAAGAGTGGACAACCACAACTTACTCCAAAGATATCAAAGCAAAACAATTTGTGGAACATGTCTTATACTCAAGCTTTTGGTCTACATGTGCTGACATAGTGAAAATTACAGAACCTCTTGTACGTGTGTTGCGTATTGTGGATAGTGAAGATAAACCGGCTATGGGATATCTCTACAGAGCTATGTATAAAGCAAGAGATGAGATTGAGAAGAGGTTTAGAAGGAATAAGCTGAAAGTGGAGCCTTATTTGAAGATCTTGGATAACCGTTGGGATGCACACTTCAAAATCTTCATGCTTGGTTTATTGGTTAAATCCATCTTGTAGATTTGGTACGGAATATGAAAAAACAAGTGCACCACCCAAGGCCTTTTGGATGTCATTGAAAAGTATGCTTATGATAGTAAGGACTTGCGATCTAAATTAACTGCTGAGATGACTTCATTCAAAAATTGTGACGGTAGTTTTGGAAGGACAACAACCATAGAAAACCGAGATGAAGTTTTGCCAGGTAAAATTATATTTATACGATAAACTTTAATTATTTTATTACAATGTCAATATGTATTTTAAACTGTTTTTTAATTTTTTTACATGCATTTTTAAGATCAATGGTGGAAACTTATGGGCAGGCGTGATTTGCAAAAGTTAGCTATTCGGATTTTGAGTCAAACATGTAGTGCTTACAGTTGTGAAAGAAATTGGAGTGTGTTTGAGCACATCCATTCAAAAAAAGAAATAGGTTGGAGCATCAAAAGCTTAATGATCTTGTCTTTGTTCGTTATAACTTGCGGCTACAAAATAGGTATTGCACTTATTACACTTTATATGCTATGGTTTAATAGTTAAGAAATATTGGTTTATGTTCGATACTCTGGAGAATATATGATATTTCTTGGGTTGTTGAGAATGTATTTTATTACTTGACTCGTTAAGTTTGTTTGGTTCTATGATTGAAGTTATCGTTAATGATTTATAGAACCAAGAAGAAACAAAATTATGATCCTATCAATTTTGAAACACTTGGTGATCATTCTAATTGGGTGTTGGAGGATTCACCACCATTCTTGACCATTGAGGAGGTGGAAGCACTACGCAAAGATCTTGCTAGTATGACAATCCAACCTATTTCAAATGATATTGGTATGGTATTAGTTATTGTGATTATAATTATGTTTTATTTTATTTTATTACCATATGTCAATTGGTAAACTTTTAAATTGATGTTGTTACGGATGAATTAAATTTGGATGACCTTGATGTTGAGGGAGATGCGACAATTACGGAAAACAACCAAAGTATTAGTATCGATGATGGGAAGATGTTGCAAATACAATTGATTTTGGTGTAGATGGTTTTGATGTTGAAGGAGATCCCAACATTGAAATAATTTTACCTCCTTGGAACTAAATTTAGTAAACATTGCAATTAGACTTTATATTTTGTAATTTGTACTATTTTGTTTGTGGTGAAACTTATGTTTAAATTTGAATTTTAATTTATGAACTAGTGAATTTATGGTATGATATTTTCCAAAAATTTAAGTGTTATTTATATTTTTTGATATTGAATGATCCGGTTCGACCGGTTTTATACCTATATAGTCCAGTTTTATACCTATATAATGACCGGTCTATAAACCGAGTTATCCGATTTAATCCGGTTTGATCATGCGGTTCGACCAGTGACCCAATGGTTCGACCGATGAACCAGTGACCCAGTACCCTTACCGGTTTGATGACCGGTCCGGTTTTTAAAACATTGAGAGAGATGTTTTTATGGGTCCCACAACATATTTGAGTCTTCTCTAAACAGTCGTGAAAAAGGACAATAATGCTCAATCTTATTGCATTTCCATTATTATCCCTTTTCAATAATTGTCCAGGCATAAATCTTATAACCACTCTAAATTTTTTAAACATAATTAATAGATTTAATTTGATCATACATAAAATCCTAGCCAAGCTATATAGGTGGAAGGCACAAGGAAGAATCTGAGCATGCTCCTTGGCCAAAAAGTGTGGAGATCAGAGTATGGTATGGGCATATGACCCGACCTTACGAGCCATGATCTAGCTCGACAATAATGCGAGCGTTACGTCCAAGCCAATCATCAAAGGTGAAACTGCCACATTAACTCTGACGGCGCGCATTACACTTTAAGGCCATCATTTGTGAGCAGCGGACGTTACTCTCCTTAAAGGCAGTTCAGTTATGGAACTGGGAAGGCATAAGCCGTTATAAGCATTAAGTATGGAGGTCTTGATACTTATATAAATAGGGCTCCCGTCAGCAGGATAAGCAAGACACTTTTAGCTTGGAGTTCATGCTTGAGCCTCCAAATCCCTAAATACTTTTATACAAGTTTTCCTACAAGAACATTTGGCGCCCACCGTGGGGCCTGTGACACCCCAAAATAATTCAGTAATTAAATAATTATGATTTTTAATTATTAAATTAATTGAGAACATAATTTATTAATATATTGGATTATTAAGATTAATGATGGAATTAATTGACGTGTGAGAAGTAATATTATTTTATTTATGTTAATAAGGAATAAAAAGGAATAAAATAAGGAAAGAAGGAAAATAGAGTCATTTTTGGAGAAAACAAGATACGTGAAGTTGAGAAGAGGAGAAAGAAGGAAGAAGACCCAGAAGTGTCAGAATTCGAATAACCCACAAGGTAAGGGGTGATTTCGATTGATTATTTCGTATTATAGGTTTTGATTTTAATACTATAGATCATAACATGTTAGGAAATCTTAGTTTGGGGATTTCTAGGTTTCCATGGGTGTATACCTAGTGGTGTCAGATTGTGTCAGAATGTATAGATTCATTGATTTGTATGATATAGGATCATTACCGATGAATAAAACATGTTATATTGTATGTTATTGATGATGAATGAGTGAATTTATGGTGTCGGAATATGTGGCACGTTTGGGATGAAGAAAAATGGTTTTGGGAAATAATCTGTCAAAGCGAGTTTTGGGTCGAAGGTCGTGGAACCGGTTCCCATGGGAGAACCGGGTTCCGACTTTTAAAATGGTGAAAATGGCATTGTTGAACTCGAACCGGGTTCGTGTGGGAGAACCGGTTCCACGTTGTTTTCGAAAAATATGAAAATTTCCTTATGGGAACGGTTCCTATCTGGAGGACCGGGTTCCCCATTTCGGTATTTGTTTACGAAATGTGGGAATCGGTTACTCCGGGGAGGAAGGGTTCCATGAAACATTTTGAAAATTTTAAAACTTCAAAATTCATAACTTTCAAACCGTAAGTCCGTTTTGGCGCGTTTTGGACGTTATTTCCTAAATTTAGTGCTCTACCTTATAAAATGAAAGTAGTTTAGAAAACTTGAAATTATTTTGGAAAGGGGTCGAATTTGAAATAAGCGATTATTAATGACACATAATGATGTATGTAGTAGAGGACCTTTGGTGGTATAATAGATGTAATAGCATGTTTATCTGTTAGATGTATGCATGATTGGTTGAAATATCATGTTGATTGGTTTGATTCGGTTATGTTAGATGAATGTATACATAGGCGATTGATGTTGCATGCTAGTGATGTGCGTGCATTTGCATTGTTGGTGAAGTTAATTCCCATTGTGCGGAATTTGACTTGGATTGCCGATAACCGATACAGTGAGGATGGGTGGTTAAATGGATTAGTGTCCAGTGGTTATGGACGAATCGATGGTCTTATGTCCGGTTGATGATGGATCGGTGTTGGGTGACTTAGTCACAGTCGGTACCGCATGCATTGAGTGCGCATTTGTGTTTGTATGGAATTGTAACATGTTAGGATGTCTTCCAGTGTTGCAATTCTTTTGTTGTCTATTGATTATGCATGAGGATTTATATGAATATGGTTGTGTGTTGAATTCTGAATTGTGTTAAGTGGGTGAAATAATATGCTTGCGATATATTGTTAAATGAGAAGCTTATAATATGCTTTAATTATGAGAAGTCTCACCCTTACTTTACAATTTCAGATTAAAGTTAGCAGCTGAGGAGTTGGTGAGGATGGCTCTAGAGCTTATCTTTTAAGTCCGCGTGTCAGTGTCATGCTCTGATTAGATTGTAACACTGGGGAATGTTTAGTTAAGAGAATTGTTATTGTTTAATTGTTTTGGCTCTGAATTCTTTGAGAACCATGATGTTTTATTAAATTTTGGTTTTGGTATTTCCGTTGTGTAAGACATGGTCTTAAATTGATTGAATGATTTGGATGATGATCCTCAGTGTAGCATGGCTAATGTTTGAATGAAGTTTTATTTTATCTATTAATTGTGACATCCCTCATTTGCCGTGTTAACTCTGATTAAAGATGATTTCGATATTAATTTAATTAATATATTCGGGGTATTTAGATGGGGTGTTACAATAGTGGTATCAGAGCATAGTCGGTCTTGTCTTAGTGTCGTTACCCCTTTTAGTATGCGACTAGTGTAAGTAACACTGTCGATACTTGTGTGCTGATGTTGTTTTGTAATGTTACAGAACAATGGCTGAAAGAGGTAATGGAAGGAATGATGATGCTATTGCTGAGGCTTTGGGAATGTTGGCTGGAGTACTCGGAGGGAACCAGCAGGGAGCTGCGATTGGTGCTGACCGACAATTGGGGAATTTTCAGAGGAATAATCCTCCATTGTTCAAGGGTGCACATGATCCCGAAGGTGCTCAGAAGTGGTTGAAGGAGATCGAGAGGATCTTGAGTGATTATTGTGCGGAGGGGTGGTGAGATATGGAACTCATATGTTGGTGAGGAAGCGATGGGTGGGTTGCTACGAGGAAGAAGATGGAGTTGCATTGAATTGGGGCATGTTCGAGGAGCTTTTCGAGGAGGTACTCACGAGGACATCGAGGTAAGAAGGAGATTGAGTTTACGGAACTCAGCGGGGTAACAAGGCTGTCGGTGAATATGCTTGAAGTTCTTGAGTTAGCGTATTATGCTCATTACCCTAATGATGCGGATGAAGAATTTTCCAAATGTATCAAGTTTGAAAATGGTCTTCGTGATGAGATTAAGCGGTATTCGGTATGCGAAGATTTTGATCCGTTGATTGTAGTAGAATTCTGGAGGAGGATCTTGCTAACACTAAGTCGAATGCTCGGGGGTATGTTGATAGGAAAGGCAAGCAACAGATGGATCGTGGTAAGCCTTATGATAGGAGCAATCGGAGATCCCGGTTGGAAGAAATCGGTGGAGGAGATTCTAGTTCTTCCGCTAGGTGTTATAAGTGTGGTGAGACAGGACGTATGTGGTGGTATGAGCAATGATAAGAAGTGTTTCAAGTGTGGGAAATTCGCCATGTGGCCAATGGAGTGAGTGGTGACTTGTTACAACTATGGTGAAGAGGTCATACTAGTCCTCGGCACAAAACCCAAGAAAGAACAAGCTGGTGGTAAAGTGTTTGCATTGTTTGGATCAGAGACTAAACCAGATGATCGGCTGATTAAAGGTACATGTTTTATTAATGATATACCTTTGATTGCGATTATTGATACTGGAGCTACGCATTCTTTTATTGCGTTAGATTGTGCTAAGAGATTGAATTTGGAAATTTCTAATATGGATGGAAGTATGGTTATTGATACTCCTGCGTCGGGTTTAGTGACTACTTCCTATGTTTGTAGAAATTGTCCTGTTGTGATTTTTGGTAGGGGTTTCGGTATGGATTTAGTGTGCCTACCACTAGAACAACTCGATATCATCCTTGGAATAAACTGGTTGGAATTCAACCAGGTTCATATCAACTGTTTTGAGAAGACAATCATTTTTCCTGAAGAGGTTAAAGTCGAAAGTGAGATTATGTCAGTTAAGTAGATGAACCTAGCTGTGAAGGATGGTGCGGTGGTGTTTATGTTGTATTCCGCGATAGAAGCGGGGGGTAAAGCAAAAGGTGATGGATTGCCAGTGGTGAATGAATTTCCAGAGGTGTTTCTGGAAGGCGTTAGTGGTGCCACACGAGAGAGTAGAATTTACTATAGATTTGATTCCTGGAACTAGCCCGATGTCGATGGCGCCTTATCGCATGTCGGCATCTGAATTAGCTGAATTGAAGAAGCAGTTAGAGGAATTACAAGAATTTTATTCGTCCGAGTGTTTCGCCGTGGGGTGCTCCGGTGTTATTGGTTAAGAATAAGGAAGGTTCAATGAGGTTATGTGTTGACTACCGACAGTTGAATAAAGTTACAATCAAGAATCGGTATCCTTTGCCGAGGATTGATGATTTGATGGATCAACTCGTTGGAGCTTGTGTATTTAGTAAGATTGATCTGAGATCTAGATATCATCATATTCGTGTGAAGTCGGAAGATATTCAGAAAACTGCATTTAGAACGAGGTATGGGCACTATGAATATTTTGTTATGCCGTTTGGAGTTACTAATGCACCTGGTGTTTTCATGGAGTATATGAACAGGATATTTCATCCATATCTTGACAAGTTTGTAGTAGTATTCATTGATGATATTACGATTTATTGACGATGAGGAGCATGCAGAACATCTCAGAGTCGTGTTGGAATTGCTAAAAGAAAAGAAGCTTTATGCGAAGTTGTCCAAGTGTGAATTTTGGTTAGAGGAGGTGAGTTTTCTTAGTCATGTAATTTCCAAGAATGGAATTGTTGTGGATCCTCAGAGGTGAGGCGGTATCTCGGTGGGGCCGAAGAATGCTTGAGATCCGTAGTTTCTGGTCTTGGGTTATTAGGAAGTTTATTGAAGGGTTTTCCAAACTGGCATTGCCATTGACTAAGTTGACCAGGAAGGGTCAGATATTTGTTTGGGATGTTGAATGTGAGAACGGATTTCAAGAGCTGAAGAAGAGGTTGACAAGTGCTCCGATCTTGATTTTGCCAAATACGACTAAGTCTTTTGTTGTGTATTGTGACGCATCATTAATGGGATTAGGTGGTGTATTGATGCAAGATAAGCAGGTTGTGGCTTATGCTTCACGACAATTGAAAGTGCATGAAAGGAACTATCCGACTCATGATTTGGAGTTGGCAGCGGTTGTATTTGTTTTGAAACTATGGAGACATTATTTATATGGTTCTAGGTTTGAGGTATTCAGTGATCATAAGAGTCTGAAGTATCTCTTTGAGCAGAAAGAGTTGAACATGAGGCAGAGAAAATGGTTAGAATTCTTAAAGGATTATGATTTCAGTTTGAATTACCATCCTGGTAAGGCAAACATTGTTGCAGATGCTTTGAGTAGGAAGTCCTTGCATATGTCGATGTTGATGGTCCGTGAGTTAGATTTGGTTGAGCAGTTCAGAGATCTAAGTTTGGTTTGTGAAACTACTCCAAATAGTGTGAAATTGGGTATGTTGAAGCTGACTAGTGGTGATACGGAAGAGATTAGAAATGGACGAATCGATGTTGGTTTAGTTGATAAGTTAACATTGATCAACCAAGGTCAAGGAGGCGAGTTCCGAATTGACGAGAATGGTGTTATGAGATTTGGTGATCGGGTGTGTGTTCCGGATGTTGCCGAGATTCAGAAGAGTATTTTAGAGGAAGGGCATCGTAGCGGGTTGAGTATTCATCCCGGTGCTACTAAAATGTACCATGATTTGAAAAGTTGTTTTGGTGGCCGGAATGAAAAAAATTCTTGAGTTTGTGTATGCTTGTTTGGTTTGTCGAGTCAAAATCGAGCATCATAAGCCGTCGAGGATTGATGGAGCCGTTGTTTGTTCGAATGGAAGTGGGATGGAATCTCTATGGATTTTGTATGCGGTTTGCCGAAACGACTAAAATTGTGATTCTCTGCGTGATTGTGGATAGGTTGAAGTCTGCTCATTTTATTCGATAAGAATGGATTACCCGATGGAGAGGTTGGCGAGTTGTATGTCGAAAAGATTGTGAGTCTACATGGTATTCCTTCTAGTATTGTGTCGGATCGAGATCAAGATTTACATCTAAGTTACGGGCGGGATTGCAAGAAGCCTTGGGTACCAAGTTGCGTTTGAGTTCGCTTATCATCCACAGACGGATGGTCGAGACGGAAAGAACGATTCAGTCGTTGGAAGATTTGCTGAGAGCTTGTGTGTTAGAGAAGGGTGGAGCTTGGGATAGTTATCTACCATTGGTTGAGTTTACCTGCAACAATAGCTTTCACTCGAGTATTGGTATGGCTCCGTTTGAGGCATTGTATGGTAGGAGGTGTCGGACACCATTGTGTTGGTATGAAGCGGAGAGAGTCTTGATTGGACCGGAAATTGTTCAACAAACTTCGGAAAAGATTAAGATGATTCAGGAGAAGATGAGAACTTCTCAGAGTCGTCAGAAAAGTTACCATGATAAGAGAAGGAAAGATCTTGAGTTTAGTGAAGGAGAGCATGTTTTTATGCGAGTTACTCCGATGACGGGTATTGGTCGAGCTTTGAAGTGAAAGAAGTTGACTCCACGATTTATTGGTCCTTTTGATTACCAAGAGATTGGGAAGGTTGCATATCGTTGCTTTGCCGTCACTTGCGAATCATGATGTTTTCATGTCTCGGTGAGGAAATCGTTCTTGATTGTCTCATGAGATTCGGGTAGATGATATAAAAGTCTGAGAGAATTTGGTGTGGGCGGTACCTGTGAGGATTGAGGATCGAAAGTTGAAACAGTTGAGAGGCAAAGAGATTGCATTGGTAAGAGTGGCTTGGGGAGGACCAGCTGATGAAAGTGTCGGGAGGTGGAGAGTCGGATAAAGGACTCGTATCCCGATTGTTCGTCGAGGTATGTTTTCGAGGCGAAAACTCTTTAGTTGGGGAGTTGTGACACCCAAAATAATTGATAATTAAATAATTATGATTTTTAATTATTAAATTAATTGAGAACATAATTTATTAATATATTGGATTATTAAGATTAATGATGGAATTAATTGAGGTGTGAGAAGTAATATTATTTTATTTATGTTAATAAGGAATAAAAAGGAATAAAATAAGGAAAGAAGGAAAATAGAGTCATTTTTGGAGAAAACAAGATACGTGAAGTTGAGAAGAGGAGAAAGAAGGAAGAAGACCCAGAAGTGTCAGAATTCAAAGAACCCACAAGGTAAGGGGTGATTTCGCTTGATTATTTCGTATTATAGGTTTTGATTTTAATACTATGGATCATAACATGTTAGGAAATCTTAGTTTGGGGATTTCTAGGTTTCCATGGGTGTATACCTAGTGGTGTCAGATTGTGTCAGAATGTATAGATTCATTGATTTGTATGATATAGGATCATTACCGATGAATAAAACATGTTATATTGTATGTTATTGATGATGAATGAGTGAATTTATGGTGTCGGAATATGTGGCACGTTTTGGGATGAAGAGAAAAATGGTTTTGGGAAATAATGCTGTCAAAACTGAGTTTTTGGGTCTGAAGGTCGTGGGAACCGGTTCCCCAGTGGGAGAACCCGGGTTCCAGCTTTTTAAAATGGTGAAAATGGCATTGTTGAACTCAGGAACCGGTTCCTGTGTGGGAGGAACCGGGTTCCACGTTGTTTTCCAAAAAAATATGAAAATTTCCTTATGGGAAGCGGTTCCCTACCTGAAGGAACCGGGTTCCCCATACATTTTCAGTATTGTTTTGAAATGTGGGAACCGGTTACTCGAGGAGGAACCCATGAAACATTTGAAAATTTTAAAACTTCAAAAATTCATAACTTTCAAACCGTAAGTCCATTTTGAGCGCCGTTTTGGACGTTATTTCCTAAATTTAATGCTCTACCTTATAAAATGAAAATATTTTAGAAAACTTGAAATTATTTTGGAAAGGGGAATTTGAAATAAATGATTATTAACACATAATGATGTATGTGTAGTAGAGGACCTTTGGTGATGGAGATATTGGTAATGTGTAGATGTAATAGCATGTTTATGCTGATGTTAGATGTATGCATGATTGGTTGAAATATCATGTTGATTGGTTTGATTCAGTTATGTTAGATGAATGTATACATAGGTGATTGATGTTGCATGCTAGTGATGTGCGTGCATTTGCATTGTTTGGTGAAGTTAATTCCCATTGTGCGAATTTGACTTGGATTAGATAACCGATACAAGTGAGGATGGGTGGTTAAGCTGGATTCGTGTCCGAGTGGTTATGGACGAATCGATGGTCTGTATCCGGTTGATGATGGATCGGTGTTGGGTGACTTAGTCACGGTCGCCGCATTGAGTCTGCATTTGTGTTTGTATGGAATTGTAACATGTTAGGATGTCTTCCAGTGTTGCAATTCTTTTGTTGTCTATTGATTATGCATGAGGATTTATATGAATATGGTTGTGTGTTGAATTCTGAATTGTGTTAAGTGGGTGAAATAATATGCTTGCGATATATTGTTAAATGAGAAGCTTATAATATGCTTTAATTATGAGAAGTCTCACCCTTACTTTACAATTTCAGATTAAAGTTAGCAGCTGAGGAGTTGGTGAGGATGGATCTAGAGCTTATCTTTTAAGTCCGCGTCTCAGTGTCATGCTCTGATTAGATTGTAACACTGGGGAACGTTTAGTTAAGAGCATTGTTATTGTTTAATTGTTTTGGCTCTGAATTCTTTGAGAACCATGATGTTTTATTAAATTTTGGTTTTGGTATTTCCGCTGTGTAAGACATGGTCTTAAATTGATTGAATGATTTGGATGATGATCCTCAGTGTAGCATGGCTAATGTTTGAATGAAGTTTTATTTTATCTATTAATTGTGACATCCCTCATTTGCCGTGTTAACTCTGATTAAAGATGATTTCGATATTAATTTAATTAATATATTCGGGGTATCAAGATCAAGATATTGGTCAACATCAATATTTTGAAGTCACATTCATTATTTGATCAAGGGTTGATCATGAATCATCAAGAAAACTCAAGATTTGATCAAAAGTCAAAGTTTCCAAATTTGGGTTTTTTGACAAAAAGTCAACAGAACTTTGACCAGACATAACTTTCACATACTTTATCAAATTTTTTTCCACCAAATCTCATTTTGAAGAGAATTCAATTCTCTACAACTTCATGTATCACAAGCTTTGGCCAAAAATTTATCATTTGAGAAGTTATGGATCAAGACACTATAGGTCCTTCTAAAAGTCAACAAAAAGTCATCATTTTGAAAAGAATTGTACATGAACATGGAAACTTCAATGAAGATGAAACCAAAAGGAGTGCTTAGAGGACATCTTGAGCTTTCTAAAAGTCCAAGAACATTTAAAAATGCTGAAAATTGAGAAATATACAAGTTGTGCAAGTTTGACATTTTTGAAGAGGTGCATGAAAAGAAATACTAAGCAAATTCAAATTTTCTCTAAATGGGCCTAAGTTTTTGTGATCCAAACTTATTCCTAACATTATAAAGAGCCTTTAAGCCCAGATACACGCCATCCTTCCATTTATTTTATTTATTTTTGAATTAAACCATTAAAATTCAATTTTAATTAAAATAAAATATTAAGACAAGGTACAAAGCATGTGGGCTTGATATCCAAGTTTCTTGAGGTCTAAGATTGACAATGCAAGCTGGAAAATTCGTGCAAGAGAGTTTAAGGAAGATTGAGAAAGGAAAAGAAAGATTTGATTCAAAAACTTCAATCAAATATCTTTCATTCAATGCAATATATTTTACCAAGTTTGTTGACCTAATCTCTTGTCATATATATACACAACACACTCAGAATCCAAAAGAAGGAATGCATGTAGCCAAGGAACAAGGGTTTTGTCCAAAACTTTTCCAACAAAGTTGCACCATCGGTTTCAAATTTCCAGCCATCCTTAAGCAATTCTAAGCACTCCATCGTGCTCCTGAGGTATTGTAGGGTAAGAATGGATCATTATCCATGGCCATAACCCGATGAATCATGCCATACATGAACCTCCGATTGCATATTTCTCTTAAATTCATATTTCAATTTTTGTTGTGTTTTGTCTGAAACTAACATCACTAATGTGTTCTTGAGGTTTATTAGGGCAGGATAGATCCATCGTTTGCAAGTTTTAGTGGCCAAATCGTGCTTTTCCATTGTTTGGGCATCAAGCTTATGAAGTGTCGGATCCATGGTTACAAGCAATTTTAGGGTAAAATAATGCCACCATTGAATTCGTAGCATCCTAATTACACAATTTGGACTTTTGGTTTTCGTTTTTTAATCGATTTTGCAGGTTTTCGAATTGTCCCTCACTGGAGAAGATAACTGGAAAAGCCACCCAGGGTGGTTGACCGGCAAAGACTAGGGCAAGGCAGGCGTGACACTCCCTAATTCGTCCATTCAAACAATTATGGGACCCATAACGCATTTTGATTTTTGTTTGAATTTTCTGAAATTAGTTGTCATATATATATTTAATCAGTTGATACACGGATGTATCGCCATCCTAGTGGTAACACATGCGCGCTATGTCCCTCCCTTTATCAGGTCGTTGGTTCGAACCTGCCTTTTGCCATTTTTTTTACAATTTCTAATTTTACGCAGGTTACGCACATATACAAATGAAGGCGTGTTATTGACAACACATGCATCATGGTTGAGTGGTAAAATTTTGAACCAATGACCTCTAGGTCACGATTTCAAACCTTGCAGGGGCCAAACTATTTTTTTATCACTTGTTTCTTTCATACTTTTTCCAATTTTATTTTCCATTTAGTTTAATTTCTTTCAAAATTAATTAAAACTATTTTCAAAAATCACAAAATATTCTAATTTCAAATTTAGGTTAATTAAGCATTTAATTAATTTTTGACATAAAAATAATTTATTTTTCTCACAATTTAAATTATTTTTCATAATTAATTAATAATTAACTTAGAAATTTGGTTTTATTAACTAAATCGATTTCAAAAAATATCAAAAAATATTTTTCTTTTACAATTAGGGTTTAGACACTCTCTCGTATCCTTAGACATTTTTTTCTATTATTTATTTAAAATTACACACTTTAAATTCTAGAATACGATGTATAGGTCGCAAGGTTTATTTTGTAATAGCGTAGATTTACTTTTTGCCTTTACTTTCCGCACCTATATTATGTATCTGCCCCAAAGCCATGTTATAGCATAGGACATTTATTTTCCTCACTTTTACATTCCGCACTTTACTTTCCGCACATTTATTTTTCTGTACATATTAATTGTATAGTAATTAGGGTTTGTATGACAAGACTAAAAGCAATCCTAGCTCACCTCTAACTCAAGATAATATATCTGAATTGAACACACCTTTCACACGTGAACCCCCTTAAGGTATCCTCTCTTGTTGACTTTCGAGTACAATGGTCACGTCCCTCGAACGTAGGGGTACCATTAGCAAAGACACTTACGAATAACATCATCATAGTCCATTCGATACAAATATCATAGTCCCTCGACGACCCTCGATGTTGCCTATGAATATATGATCTCGTCCCTTAATTGTTGCCTACGAAAAGTGATGATCGTCCCTTCTAATTATTAAAGGTATCCTTACATGTTGCCTTCTATGACCATACGATGACCCTTCGATTGTCCCTTCACATCCAAACGAATAAAGTTACCTACCAACTAATGATATGGATAGCCTTATTCTAAAGGAGAAGGAAAATAACATGGAAACGACCATTCTGAGTAGGTAATAAGACTTTGTTACTTGCTCCAATCAAAGTACTTTTCACACCTCACACTTTTCAAAACTATCTTTCAAAAACACTTTGTATACATTCCAGCGAGAATCATTACAAAGATAAACATTTTCTAAACAAACATTTCCAAACACTTCGTATACATTCTAACGAGAATCATTACAAAGTCAAAGCGAAATGTCTTTTCAAAATACTTTTCAAATTACACAAACACAGAAAGCAATTATTTCAAAAGTGAGCTAAGCAACTAAGAGCCCGTAGATAACTACGGATGGAAAGGGTGCTAATACCTTCCATTTTCATAACTGCCTCCCGCACTCAGAATCTAACCGAGTTCTTTTCCTTTTATTTTCATCTTCCCTTTATTGGATAAAAGAAAAGTTAGTGGCGATTCTTGCTATCCGCAACATTTGCGATAAAACACAAAACAAACAAGTCAGTTCTCTCACCGTGTTACACACAGCCTTTATCTCAGATCATTTGGGAGGATGTTGTTCCTGAGAATTTCAAGCCTCCTGTCCTGGCAACAAACGACGGAAAAACTGATCCTCGGAGAATATCATTTCAGTTAATAAAACAATGGCGTTAATAGGAGTAATAGATTCCTTGAGATGCAAGCTAATGGCTGGCACCTTCAGGGAATCCTTGTTGTGATGGTATATGGGCTTGCCACGGTTTCTCCGTGATTAGTTACCAAGATTTCAATACAAAAATAATCCAACAATTTTAAATCGTCACTTGTTTAGCGTTAAAGCGTCCAAAATCAACTGGTTTCAATGAAGAGACCATAAAGGTTTCTTGATCAAGATCTTGAAGTAATTCAGTCTCGAAACCGCCAAGAGCATGGATGAAATCATTACGAATGAATGTCATGTGAAGAAGAAAGTAATTTGGAGAAGAGAAGAGATGCTAGAAAATGGCAAAGGCGAGATGATAGCTCGGATAAAAGGATCGGGAGAGAAAATCTATCAAACCTTTAACGAAACAATGCGAAAATATATTTGGAGGCGTGAACCATTTGAATTTATTTCCTAAGCCATGGAAGCTGATGCGAAAAAATATGGGAGCTTGGTGTGAGTATCTGAGAGTTTTATGTTCGGTTATGTAGAGATAGAAAAGTTGATCCGAGGGTAAACTCTCATCCTATGTGAAAGATAGCTCGGAAGGCGGCAATACAAATCAGTTTCGTCAGAAGAAGGGCAAGAAGTTTGTGAGCACGCTTTGATTTGATGGAGGTGCATGCATCCCGAAAGAGGTATGCACGAGGTGTAATGCATGTGGCTCGTGAAATGATGAAACACGTTTTGCCTCATGATGGTCATTAAAGTGCAAATTAGAGAAAAGTTTAAGTTCGTTGATGTCATGTATTGGGAAGCCTTCAAGGGAATGGATTTTGACCCCAATGAGTTACTGTCGTTCAATGGAACCTTGGTAGGCTTCTCCGGCAAATAGGTTCAGGTGTTGGGTCATCTCCCAGTGTTTACCACTTTTGGAACCAATGAGAATGCTAAGGATGTCCGAGTCCGATACCTAGTAGTCAATGCTTCCTCGCCCTAAACTATCATCATAGGCCGACCCTCGTTCAATGCCCTAGAAGACCCTTTATCAACCTTATACCTCACTATGAAGTATCTGTTGGGTGAGGGCCGCGTCGAGAAATACAAGGACATCATGGAGATTAAGAAAAAGTCGGTACCTGTTGAGAGCCAGGAAAACCATAAAGTTAATGTGGTGGACATGGATCCTAGGAAAGACCCTAAAGAAGATAGTCGACTCTCAAAAGTGAGATCGGGATCTCGATTACTTGGGAACGCAACTTTCCATCGAGGAAGAGGCTGTGAGAAACCCTTTACAATGTGCTAGATTGTTTTGAATGATAGAAAGTGCTAGATTATTTTGAATGTTAACAAATATATATGCTTGATTGTCAAGTTGTGTCAATATACATGTGTGATTGTATGTCCAAATGGTAACATTCATAAAAGTAGTCAAAATATCATGTTTGTCATGCACTAACCTTCTTGTATCGACTCATACATACCTTATAGGTTTTGATGATGAATAGAACGAATTGATCTGTTAGGAATCTCGAATTAGGATCCTAGGTTGTGCCCTAATATAATCCGGAAATTCAATTGGAATTGCGGTTAAATTATGTAGGATGATCCTAGACTAATTGGAAAACATGATTTTGTGATTAAATGGATGTAAAAATTAAGAAATTACGGTATAATTTAAAGTTTGGTGATGAATGGAATTAATAGGAATTGGAAGCAATGGGAAAATTTGGGGTGAAAATTATGGAGTCGACAATATGGAATGAGTGAAAATGTAGAAAACCGAGCGTAGGAATCTTATGTCGATCATATATATCGGAAGAAAAATTAAGTTATGCATCGACACACTTGAACCATTTTGAAAAATGCAGAATTTTTAATGATCGATGCATTCTATGTGTCAACACAAGGTTATGTATTGACACATGAGGTTTATGTCGATACAGAACATGATTTTAAAGCGATTTTGGTCATATCTTTGCGACCGTGACTCCGATTTAGGCATAGTTGGTATCGTTGGAAAGCTTAGAACGAGTACTGTCTATTAATAACATTTTTAAAACTAGTAGTTGAGATCCTAAAGGATTTTTTTGGTTTCCGTATATAGGGATTCGTTGTAATTCATATTTATCCGTTGGGTATACTTGCTGTATGTTAATTTCATGTGTTGTAATTAACGTTATATGTCATGACTTGTTGTTATCATGTGTTGTTGATGATGTGGCTATGTATGGCATGGTGTGGAATTATGTTGTAATCATAATCTATGGATTCAATGTTGCATGCTTAACATTGTGCATGCATATGCATTCTGGTGGAGTTAATTCCCATTGTGTGGAATTTGGCTCGTATTGCCGATAACCGTACCCGGGTGATTATGGGTGATGAGGCTGGATTCATGTCCGGGTGATTATGGACGAATCGATGTTGGTGACTTGGTCACGTTTGGTACCACATGCATTTGGGTCTGTATTGCATATGTAATTATAACATGTTAGGATGTTTTCCAGTGTTGTAATTGCATTGATTGTATTTATGTGCATATTGATCTGTGTGGTTTGTAATTGGTGAATGGGAATATGAATATACTAATGAGGGTGGAATAATGAATTGATTGTTTTATTGTTTGAGAAATGTATAATGCATTTTAATTTTGATGAAATCTCACCCTTACTTTGATGATTTCAGATTGAAGGATTAGCCCCTTAGGAGCTGGTGAGGATGGCCTTAAGCTGTGCTATTTAGTTTGTCTGCGTGTTAGTGTCATGCTCTGGTAGTTGTAACACTGGGGAACGATTGGTTTAGAGTTATTATTAAACTCTGTTTTCTTTGGTTTATGTTGGAATATTTATGATTTGAGTTATTCCAGATTTTTATGTTCTTTCCGCTGTGTAAAACATAACCGTTGGTTTGAAATTATATTTAATAAGTTCTTCAGTAAATGCATGAATACTGATTTGTGATTTGGTTATTTGGAATTTTTAAATTGTGATGCCCTTGTTTATGTTAAACTCTGATTAAAGATATATAAATCGTGGGGAAATTAGAAGGGGTGTTACACATTGCATTCATATCTCATGATAGGATCCAAGCTCTTTGGGTTCTTAAGATACTTACAAGCCAAGAAGGTTGATTGGGTTAACATGCCCTTCTGAAGGAATTCCAAATCCTCATATATGTGAATCTTTCAAGTCACAATGATGAGTTATACCCCAAGACACCCCATTTGTTTCATTGATCCCTCAGGAGTTGAAGTTTTGCAAAGATTTGGTGAGAAATTCATCTATGGCATTCATCTGATGAAATTAGGGTTTTGGCCCTCTATGGAGTTTGAAGCTTGGATGAGTCAATTTCTTGAAGTATTACCTTCTTATTATCATTTGAGTTATCATGGTTCAAAGGATTGCTCATTACATTCAGAAGATTTGAGGTTTTGAAGCTTGATTGGTTATCTCCTTACACATGGAGCAAAATTAGGATTTTGAGTAAAATCAGGATTTCTTCAGATTTTTCACTCAAAATTGATTTCACTTGTTTCTATATGTTTTTGGACATCTATGTGTAAATATTGAGGATCATTTTTGAGCAGAAGCAAGTCGATTGATCACAAGGGGCAAAATAGTCATTTTGGTCAAAATCAGTCAAAGTCAGGAGTTGAACAAGTGGACTTTTGGTCAACTATCAATTCAAATATCATATTTTCATTTTTCATGACCAATTTCACCATTGAATCAAGAATGTTGGAGAAATTAGGGTTAACTTGTTGAAGTTATTTGAAGTTTGAAATTTTTCCAAGTGTTCACCCTATAGAACTTTGACACATCATAACTTTCTCAATTTTTATCAAATGGTTGCATACCATACATTTATGGAAATATTGGAAAAAATCCTACAAGATTGCCAATGTGTAAAATTTCTCAAAAATGCACCATTTGAGAGATATTTGAGTTAGAAGCTTCATGCACAAGTTTTGACCAAGGCTGGGCAAGCAAGCATTTTTTGGGCAATTTCTTTGAGTAATTTTCACAAACAGGTGGTGGACATAATGTTGAGGCTTATATCTCTTGATTCAGATGGAATTTTTGAAAACCACTTCGTGCATTTTGAAGTATGCCATGAGACCTTTAAATGGAACATTGAATCACATCATTTGGTTCAAAATTGAGCAAGTTACAAGGTTCACAAGTTGAAGTCATGAGGCTGACTCCATGCATGCCCATGCAAGCCAGAACGCGTGCGTGGCTGCATTGATTTTGCCTTGCTTGTGCACAACTTCAAATGATTATATCTCACTCATTTTTTCTCCATTTTCAGTGAACCAAAGCTTGTTTTAATCCTCATTCTAAGAGCTATTGACATGTCTCAAAAGGCCAAGAAATGCACGAGCCATTTGTAAGAAAATTGGAGGAGAAAAAGGTGGTGCAAAGCTGTTTTTGAGTAGAATTGTGTTTGTGCATTTTTCATGTGGATTTTGCAAGTTTGTTTAAGCAACCAATGCTAGGACTCGAAGCAAGCACTGCCATCAAGCTTCTTTGCCATAAAAAGCCAAGCATTTTCGAGCATATTTTCCTCACACTCACTCCATGCACATTTTTATTTTGTATCATATTTAGCAAGATTGAGGAATATACCACGTGACAGATTTCTACCACTTATCCAGCTCACAAAAACGCAAGGGAAACAAGTGGGAAATTCACCAAAACGCAAGCCATGCTCAAGATGCCATTTTTATCATTTTTTGCTCCCAACAGATTTATGGATAAAAGACTGATGTACCCTCATGATTTTGGACACAAGATAATTTAGAAGATTCATTTGAGCAAAGGAGCTTCCTCTCTCTCGTTTTCCAGATCCACTTTTTGCTCTGCATTTTCATTTTTTCTCATACTTGGAATAGCTGCAAATTCGTGTTTGAAGGGGGATTTGATTCATCATTATCACTTCATTGAAGCATCTAGAACAAGATTGTGGTATTTTCTCTTCAAATCCAGAGGCATATTTGGATTTATTTTCCAAATCAAGAGGTAACATCCAAACTTCAATTCTGATTTTCTAGCTTGCAATTGATGAATTTGAGCTTATACATGCGTGGTTAGCTGACCAAACAATAGGTTTGATGTATAATTTCATATGTTTTTGAAGCATATTGCATAGCATGAAGTTCTGGAAATCCGGATTTGGATGATTTTCTTGCTCTGATTTCTTGATGTATGGTGGATCATTTGATCTTTTACAAGTTGTGTGTTGTAGCTTGACATGTGATCTTCATTTAGAGCTTTGAATCATCTGATTTGGTTAAGAATTGAGTTAGATACGAATGCTAGAAGTTGCATGCATGCCACTGCATATTCACACGTTTAGGGCATGGCTGGAGGTTGAAGATTATGTGTGGCATCATCTGATTGGTCCATGCATTTTTTGAATTTTCATTTTAATTATTTTAGGATCAGCATTTTGCATCAATTTATTTTGCATTCAGAAATCATTCAAAAATTACAAAAAAAATACCATAGACTCATGTTGACTTTAAATATTTTGTGGAAATTTTTCCAAATTTTTAAAAATGTTTTGGCCAATCAAATAAATTCTGGCTTTAATTAATTGTATTTTAATTGACAAAATTCATAAAAAATATCTTCTTATGTTAGAAAATTCCACAAAAAATGTTTTGAATCCTCTGAAGGTTTAACTTTGAATTTTTGAATTTTATTTCATAATTTTTGCCTTTTTGCATAATAAAATCAATTCATGCATTATATTGCATTTCATGCATAATTAAATTGTTAAAAATACTTTCATGCATACAAAAAATACATAAAAAAATATTTTAGTCCATTTAAATCATGCACCATGCATTTCTGAATTTTATTTCATCATTCTTGCTTTTTTCCATTTTTAAATAATTTCATGCATTATATTGCATTTCATGTATATTTAAATTGTTAAAAATACTTCCATGCATATAAAAAATGAATAAAAAATATTATAGCTCATTTAAACCATACATCATGCATTTGTGATTTTTATTTTATGATTTTGTTATTTTTGCATAATTAAATCAGTTTTTACATTGAATACATGATTTGCATTATCCATTTTGCATTTTATTTGTTTTTACCATTTTTTCTTGAAAATAAAAAATTCCAAAAATATTTTTAACCATGTTTAGGATGTTAGGTCACTGTTTCTAATTTTTATAGATTTTTACTTCTGACTTTTACATTTTATACAAATTTTTCTTGTTTATTGGTCATATGAGCATAAATATTGATAGTGTTGACTTTTTGAATTTTATTTTGACCTTTCCATGAGCTTTTGGATTGAGCAAGGATATGTCCCTGACTTGTAAGGGATTTTAGCTCCTTAATGCATTTTTATTTGTATTTTATCTTCCATTTTTCTATTTTTGTGGAATTTCTGAGGTGAACATACCTTGTGGCCTAGTGTAATTGAGTCTAGGTTCAATTTGAAGTTTGTGGACATAATTTAAGGTCAAGTTTTGGGTATGTGATGATCATTTGAGTGCTCTAGTGATGTGCAAAATGTTTTCATTCATTGAGAATTATATGTTGGTCATTAAGTTACTACTTTGAGCACAAAGTTTTGTGTGGTTCCCAAAACCCTATCTTGTTGATGTCTTGGTTCTTAAGCCTTTTTCTTGTATAGTTTGTGTTTCTAATTGATGTTTAGGGGGAATGATAACCTCAAGGATAGTCTTCTAAGAATTGAGAGACATTTTACCTCAAAGGATCACTTTGATCCTTTAGTTAGAAGATTGATCTTTATTTCATTTGTTGCATTCTTGTGCATGGATTGTAAGGTGAGGAATGCATTCATGCAATTCTTTAGGAATCTACTTCTCACTCCCTTAATTTATCCTTATAGCATATTTAGGGCCTTGATTCCAGTTTGATTGATTCATTTAAGCCCCTAATTTGCTCAAGCTCATGCAACTTTTGTTGATTAGAACATTACCAACTTATGCTTATGGTTGTACCACTTGTGTTGTATACATCATGCATGGTTCTAGCAATCCAATTCCAATTGGATCTTTGATTTTTACTTCTAACCTTGAACATTATGTAATCCATAACTCTATGCTCTTTGATTCATTGACTTGCACTCAATTGTAATGTCATCATGATGACCTAGAAGAGCTAGATTTTCTCTTTTCTTCTTCTATTGTTTGGTTGAAACATACCTTGAGGGATTATAGGTTCATGATTTTTGAGGCATGTCACTTCAATTGACATTACTTTAAGCTCATGACAAACATCTTGTGAGGGTTCTATCATCACTCTATGACATACAAGACATCTTTCCCTTCCTATAAATCTTAATCAATGTTGTTTGATCTAAGATAGGTGGTATTTTGCTTTGGATGATTTTGCTCATTAAATAGGTGATTTGTTTGTGTATGGAAGTTTCATCTTCTACATTTGGTTGCTCATGAATCATATCTTGAGTTAAACTTATGACACAAGTCACACATGGTTTTAATTTTCAAATTAAAACTACTTTGTTTAAATCTTTCTCAAATGTCATGTTTAACTAGTTTAGATGTTTTCAAACCTTAATTCAATAAACTTGTGTGTGAGATCTTTTTTACTTAGTTTGAATTGCTTTTGTTTGTAGTTTAATTAAGTCTTAAGATACTGACCTTGTGTGTTACATTCCTTTCTCATATTGCCTCTTCATCATGATTGACTCATTAGCTTGTATGCATGTTTCAAATTAATTCTAGGGTTTATAACCAACCCCTTCCACTACTAATCTTTGCACTATGAATAACTTTGAAGCATGATATTTGGTAATTTTTTTGTGTTTATGTGAGCATCATATTTATGATCTTGTCATCCATCTCATTTGTCCACAACACTTGACACAAACATGCTTGGACACACACACACAAGCACTTTCCATCCCACATTTCTAGTATGTGCATTCTTGTTGAAAATTGCTCATGTAAAGGGTTTGATGATTATGTGTGACATGAGTGCATCTATACCATGGAAACTACTGACTTTTATCATTTTCCATCACCTAAATGTCATATCTTTTCACTAATGCCATGCCATGCTTCATTTGTTTCGTAGGTGCATATTTAGGGTGAATGTTTGACTAGTTGTTGCATTAGTTCTTGCTTTCTTTTATTTTGAGATGATTGTGGTTTGTTTGTGTCTAACATTTATGTAATGTCTACATTTCCACCACTTACTTCGCTAAAAAATGTTACCACAAGGCATGTTCACAATCATTCATCTAAGCACATCTCACCTCACATTTCTAAATGCATGTTTAAACTTTTCCTAGTTGCTTTTGTTTGTGTATTGTAAATGATGAACATGCATATGATGATCATGAATTCCTACCATGATAGCCACTGCCATCCATGTCCCCTTATTCTATGAGTTTCATCCTTTTGCATTCATTCATCAACCATGCTTCATTCCATCTTTAGTTGCATTCTAGGTTGAGTTTTCAACTAGTTCTTGTATAGATGTTGTATGTGTACAATTTGAAGTATCTTATAACTTGATAATGCATAACTTGAGTAGTTCTTCATCACATATCATCTCTTATCTCAACACTATTTGACACTTAGCACATTTATGCACAACCACACACACACACACACGCATTCACATGTTTACCCGCACTTGCACGAATCGAATACATTTCTCTTGAGTGTTTTGATTTTTAATTCTTTGTATGCATGTTTAAATAATTTTGTTGATGAAATAACATGTTTGATACTGTAACTTGTGTATATTACTTAATTCATTCCTCTTCATCTTTGCCTTTCCATGGCTTCTTTTAGATTGTAAACACCTTTTAGGTTAAGCATTTCAACTAGTTTTCGCACCAATGTTGTAATTGCATCCTCATGGAACTTCTTTTATGATTTGGTTATTAATTCATTCACATGATATTGGTACTGTAATTTCTTCATCTTGACACCTTCTTTTCATGTCATAAACCTCACACACTTAGATGCACTTCACCACACGCGTTTGTTGCATGTTTGCGCACTTTTGATAGATTTTGGCTCTTGAATCTTTGTGGTTTATTTTTCATGATGTAAATGAACATTAACATGATTAACTATTGACTTTTATGCCATTTTATTCTTTAATTGTCTATTAACTTCATTTAAGTCTAACGCTTCGCATAATTAGCTCCTTGCATGCTTTTAGGATTAGTTTTGACCTAGTTTGTGAATTCACTTGTTTATGGGTGTTTATAATGATGTTTGATGTTTGTTAAAGGTTTTTATAACTTTGTAAATGAATGTTGTGTCTACTGATCTCACTTCACATGACACTTCGCATGAGCATAATTCACTCAAATTTCACTACATCTTCTTCTTTCTTCTTCTTCTTTCTTTTTTAGCACTTGTTAGTGCTTGGTTTGTGTGCTTTTGCCAAAGCACTTTACTTGATTCTACCCCTCTTCTCACTTGGTTTCCTAACCAAGATGATTTATTTTATAGGTTCCCCTTATGTTTTTCTCGATTAAGTTAGTTTTCGAGTTTAGACATTAAGTTAGGCATCCATGTATGATAACTTTAGGTAGATTCTTCCCCTTGCTTATATCCATAACTTAGGAGCAACCTTGCATGATAACATTAGGATTTAGAAGTAGGTTAGTTTCCCTTAGCCATTTTTCCTTTATCCTTTTGAATCCTTAAAATTATAATCTTGTTTTTGTCAAGTGCATTAAAACATTCTAATAATCTAAAACTTTTTCCAAAGTAAAAGATACAAACTAATTAGTCTAGGATGTTTCGTCGTCCTGTTTGCTGCTGATGCTTCGTCGTCCTATTGCTGATATTTCGCCATCTCATCCTCTGATGTTTCTCCATCTCATCCTTTGATGTTTTGTCATCTCGTTTGCTGATGTTTCGTCATCCCGTCTGCCGATGTTTTGTCATCCCGCCTGTAGCTGATGTTTCGTCATCATGGAGGTGTTTCGTCACTGTTTGCTATTTCGTCTACTAATCTAAAAAACACAAACCAACCAAAACAAGTGAGCCGAACTATGACGCTCTGACTTTCCCATTGCACGAGGGAATACGTAGGCATCCTGTCGCGGGGCTAGATCGAGCAACCTTTGTAAATATTTCCTTCTTTTCCCCGTGTTTTCTGTTTTCTTTTATTCTTTTCTTTTATTTCTTTATTCTTATTTTCTTTTTTGCATGCATTGTACCATATACAGATATAGATAGACCTTTACACTCATTAGATAGAAAGTAAAAGCGGATACCATAGAGTACTACAGACGTGTGGGGTGCTAATCCCTTCCCTTCGCGTAACAGACTTCCTTACCCGATCTCTCGGTCGCAAGACCGTGATTTCTTCATTTCAGGTTTACTCGATGTTTACCTTTCCCACTTGGTGGGATAAAAATCGTTCGATGGCGACTTCATTGATATATAGTTATATCCATTGATTTTTCAGCCGGGTGTTTCATTTTCCCCGTGTTTTATTTATTTACCTTTTCTTTTGCATGCATTGTAGAGATTAAGCATAGATAGATACAAACACACCCCTTAGTCACAAAATAGAAGTGGATACCGTAGAGTACTATGGGCGTGTAGGGTGCTAATCCCTTCCCCTCGCATAACAAATTCCCTTACCTAGATCTCTCGGTCGTGAGACCGTGGTTTCTTCCCTCTCAAGTTTACTCAATCTTTTCCTTTCTTCTCCGTGAGATAAAAGACGTTCGATGGCGAATCCATTGATACACCCCTATTAGTCGGAAGTTATGCCGAGTGGTTTCAGCTGGCGACTCCACTGGGGATATTTGACCTATTGCTAGTCCGTTAGGAGTTGATACTTGCTTTTATTTTCATGTCAATTGGGTGTTTATCTATTTACTCGCTTTATCGCATCATCCTTTGTATGCTTTGCATTGCATTCTATGTGGCATTTTATCGCTTTCATATATCCTGTACATTGTCTACTACTGTGCAGTGATATTCTGGGGTGGGTGTTACAAGAGGTAAAAAGCCCATTATCTAGGCCAGAGACATATAGGACAGACAGATGTTCATGTGAAATACCGCGTTCCTTTGACGCGTGTGAGTACACATGAAATACCATATTCAGCCGAGGTTCTCCTGATACTGCCATTGTTCTGCATCCCTTATGCACGAGCAAGGTATTAAACGGAGGATTGTCTACTCTAGGTGCCACTTAGGGACCACCTGTTCTATTTAGAATTACCCGTGAGGTGGGGATGGGAAAAATCATTATCACAGGTACAATGTTCCTGATGCTGATTTTGTGATATTTGGTTCCGTGTTCTGTGACCTTTTGTATTTTCTGGATATATGGTATTTTTTAATGTTACCCGTGTTATTCAGATTTAGCCCGACTTTCGGTATTTTATGGATATATGGTATTTTTTGATGTTACCCATATTATTCAGATTTAGCCCGACCTTCGGTATTTTCTAGATGAACGGTATTTTCTGATGTTACCCATGGTATTCAGATTTTGGCCGTAACTCTGACCGTGTTACATATGACTTGGTTCTGTTATCATCACAGTAGTGGTTCAATATACAGGATACATGATGACCTATGTGCATTGCATTCATGTTTTCTTTTTCTTATTTCATTTTCTTAACATGCATATTTGTCTCATTTTAAGGATTGTCTAAACTTTTGAGTCAAGTTATGGGCCGTTCCTTGGAAGATGGATACTGAAAGAATAACCAATCATCGTCACAATGTGGTTTACAAATTCCACATGCCGAATCTTGATGGTCTTTTTCTGTTGGTTAAGAGGTCTACTCTAGAAATCCATGATATGTTCGCGAAAGACTACGGAAGAATTCTATCTTGTTTGAAGTCTCCTCTCACCGAGCATCAGAAAGATGGACTATTGGCATTACTTCAATTTTATGACCATGAGATGAGGTGTTTCATGTTCCTAGATTATGTCCTAGCACCAACCTTGGAGGAGTAATCCACTATTCTGAACAGTCTGATACTACATCAAGTTCCTTTTCACCCTGCTATGGAAAAACCTGATGATCGTCAGGTAGTTGCTGCCCTTTATTTGGGGGAATTTGTTGTGAAAGCTCGTGGTGCTAGTAAAGCAAAGGTAGATGGTTTCCATTTGAGTTTCCTGTTGAAAGAAGCTCACATTAAAGCTTACAAGAAAGAATAGAAGACGTTCAATGCTATCTTGGCATGTTGCATATACGGATTGGTTTTGTTCCCAAATGAGATCGATTTCGTCGACAATAATGCTATTTCTCTGTTCATTCAAAGGAACCCTATACCGACGCTCTTCGGAGATGTATACCATTCCATCCACTCGAGGAGCTATAAGGGCAAGGGAGGGATTTTTCATCTTTGTGCACCATTATTGTACCGTTGATTTCAAGGTCTTCTTCCTCAAACCGATGGATTTGTTGACACTCAGAATACTTCAAGGTGGTTACCAAGATTGACGGGTCTTTCTGCTAGAGATCTTGATTGGTATAAGGATTCTCTATCCAGTCCTGAGTATAAAGAAGTGATTACCTGATGCGGAGGTTTCCCTAATGTGCCTCTTATTGGCATAAGGGGAGGTATTAACTACAACCCCACTCTTTCTAGAAGACAATTAGGGTATGCCTTGAAGGATCCACCTGAAGAAAGGCATATGAAAGGGACTTTATACAATGATGCGCCCGATGACACAGGGGCAATTCTTAAAGCTATCCAAGCTTGGGAAAGTATCCATACTGAAGGGATGCAGTACTTTGGTAAAAAGGATCCTACTGCATACGCGCCTTACATACAATGGATTCTGAAGAGAAATGAAGATCGTGGTTGGATCTTCACCATACAAGCTCCCTTGTGTCCTCAAGAGTCTGAAGTGCCTGATGCTGTACCAAAAGGGGATTTTGAGTTACTACGTGTTCAGAATCAGCGTTTGCTTGAAGAAAATGAGACTTTGAAAGTGAAGCATCACACGATTACTCAAGAGAAGAATCAACTAAATCATGATCTCAAATACTTTAAAGGAGAAGCCTCCGATGCTGCAAGGAAGAGATCAAGAGTTGAAGATCATCCTGCTCCTTCCGTGTATCTCAAGAAAACCGTCCTTGAAGTCAAAGATAGGTATAAGCAGAAAAACCGAGACTTCGAAGCTCTTAAAGTTTCCAAAGCCGAAATGGAGAAGAAGTACAAAGCTCATATGGCAGAGTTAAAGAGGCAAATGCACAATTAGAAGCTGGCGCACGAAACTCAACTCAAGGAGAAGGAGGCTCAGTTGTCTTTCACTATTGAGGACATAGAGCGTCTCAAAGTTCAAATGGGAATGCAAGATGTTGAAGGATTCCCCATGTCTGATTTTTAGGACTATGTTTTATTTGTCTTTTGCGGTAAATCACCATCCGGCCTGTTGATGGGATTACTCCTTTTATTGTATGAATTGCAAAACAGATGCTCAGAATGTTTGTGGACTCTTTGATTTGATTTAATGATGATTAGACTTTTCAGTATCCATTATCTCGTTTGTTGGATTAGCCCTAAAACTTGAGCCAAAATGTTAGAATCCTGGAAATGTTCAAATACATCATTACATGCATAATATTCATATAGATACATACCGTGCATAACAGGTTTGGATCAGAGTTCTCATCCTCGAACTTCTGCTTTTATTTAGCAGAATTGCAAACTTCCACCGTTACCCGACTTGGAGCAACGAACGACGATAGATGGAACAACTTCAAGCAAAGGTAGCAGCGATGAAAGCATAGATGGAGGCGCAGATGACTCAATTCATGGAGTTTATCACTAACATGAACCGGGGACAACAAGAGTTAAGGGCCTTGGTTGAAAGATCTCGTCCGGAGGATGAACGTCATAATCCGTTTGATGACATTTGTAACGCCCCGTTTTAATTAATATTACATTATATTAATATTTTTGAGTTACCGATCGATATTTATTTTACGAAGAGAATATTTATATTAATCGATATATCTGTTAGTATATTTGGCGACATTTCGATTCGGTCTGGTTTTTATTCCGTTCGGTTTGGTAAAATATTATTCGGACCGATACTTAATTCCCTGGAGTTATTTTAATTAATTGAGTTAATAATATTATTAGATATTATTAAGGTATTAATTAATAATATAAGTTAGGGGTGTGAGGATTAATTGAAGAAAATTGGGTATACACCCTTGGTTGCTAGTAAGAACACATCATAAAACACTTTTCTTCATTTTCTTTCCATTCCAACACCAAAGCCAAACATAGAAACATAGAGAGAGTAAGGGGTTTTGGAATAAGAAGAAGAATAACAAGAGCAAGCTATAGGTTTGGATTTGTTGAATCATCAAGAATCATCCAAACACTTGAGGTAAGGGGTTTAATTTTCCACTTCCTATAGTTAGGGTTTGATAGATATATTGTGAATTTGAGATGGAATTGATGTTGTGGTTTATGAGTTGTGTGTGTGATTGTTGGAATAAATTAGGAAAGTTGATTTAGGAGTATTGATCTAGGTGTTATATTACCATGGCTAGTAGGAATGAGTTTCTAGAAGAAGAAAATAAGAAAAAACTGTAAAACTGTGAAACAAGACACTGTATATTGAACCGTGGAAGATGGATTGGAGCAATTGTAGCATGGGAGGAGCCCACCCCAGCTTGGAGGGCGACCATCCTATCCTACAAGGCGCCCGCCCCTAGCCCTTCACCCCCTGGGACGTGCGTCCCTTATGCATGGAAGAAGAAACGGATTTTGTGGTTTCTGTTTTCTGTATGCAATGTTTTTCTGTTTTCTGCAGAATTTGTGTTTCTACATAATTTTACTTTTTGGCTTCTGTTTCTTTTAAATCCTCTAATTCCACATACTACTAGTTAGTATTAATAAAATATAATTAGGACATAAGTTAGCCGATTAAATTTGGAACCCGATTATGTTCCGATTTCCCCGATTTCGGTAATTTCGGCGACGGAGCAAGTTGCTCTGTATTCAACAAAAATTGACATGCTAGCTAAGTTCGACGTGTAGAACTTAGTGGTGAGGTTAGATTTTCGAAATTACGAGTTTTTACGAAACGACCCGAAATAGGCTAAATTACGTTTTAATTAAATCGGATTGCGTTTTAGTCGATTTAAGGCACGTATGGACAATCCGATTGCGATGTTGACGACTATGATTAATACCGGTTATTAGGAATGAATTTCACGACGATTATTGGTGTTTGACTATTTTTCCTTATTTGGAATTTGGTGAATAAATTGATAATGATGTGGTGTGATTAAACATGATGTTTGCGACGGTGTATTTATTAACGAATACTTGATGACATGCGATGCAATGATATGTTTATCTTGATGTGGATGAATATGGCGATGTGGACTTTATGTCAATTTTGATGAGCGATGATGATGTTTTTATTGTGTTGTTTTTATTGTCGAGTCACATACATTGCATTGGCGACGAGGGCTTTTATGCCAAGCGACGAGGGCTTTTATGCCACAAGCGACGATGGGCTTTATGCCAAATGTTCCTAAGTATGGACAAAGCGACGGGTACCACATGCATAACATAGTCGTGTCTCATGGAGTCGGTTATGTTTATGAATGAGTTGTTTGGCGTTGGGTTTTAATTGATGGATTATGTGGAATTGCGATGATATATGATGCTTTGTTTGGTGATGATCTTTATGATGAACATGAAATGAATATGCGTGATAATTTCATGATAACTATGCGATGAATATAAATGATGAGTTTTGCGATGATTTGACTTTGATGAAATGTTTAATGCAAATATGATGTGATGATGTTTGTGACGATGGGATTTTATTCCCAAAGCGACGATGGGCTTTAGCCAATTTGTGATAATTTTGTTTATGTTGTGTTGTTATATTTGATTGGCCTGAAAACTATGGCAACCAAGGTATAATAGCAACCATGGCGAGTTATACCCCAAGGTTTGTTGCTTATGTTATTAGTATTGTTTGATGTTGTTGTTTATGATTGTCGTGCTGATTAGTGACGTATTGACTTGTGATGATTTCGTGGTGAGGAAAGTTTATGTGTTGTTGTGATGATTTATGTCGACGAGGTTATGGTGATAAAGTATTGATTATACACATTATAATGTGATTAAAGTGAGTGAGATTTGGATATCGTTGGAATGCACTTATTAACCTATATCTCTTATGATTCCAAAACTATATATATATATATATATATATATATATATATATATGTTATCATGCCTTTAATTATATGTTTTGGAGTATCTCATCCTTTACTTGTTTATTATTACCTTTATCTTTGCGTCAGGTTATAAAGGCGGAGATTATAGTTATTAGTCGAGTCGGTCGCTCGAATCATAGCACTCGGGGAATATTTATGTTGTCTTGTTGTTGTTCTTTTGTTATTCCTTTTGTGAATAAGAATAATACTTTATGAAAATATGATTTGATGAGGAACTTTAATAAAGAAGGTGTTTTGATTTCTAAGATTCAATTTATGATTTTCGAGGATGCTATGTATCAAGAGATTTATACTAAAAAAGCTGTTTAAAGTGATTTGGTTTTGAAGGTGTGGCCTCGTGTTGAATTTGAAATTTTAAATTACTACGATTTTGCATATAAAACCTTGGGTAATATTGAGGTGTTACATTAGTGGTATCGGGCGGGTCGGTCTATCGGCCGGAGTTATTAATGTGTTTAACCTGTTGTATCGACATGTGTGTGAAACATCGTTACTTGTTGTTTCTAACTGTTGAGAGATGAGTGTGAAGCAAGTAGGGAGAAGTTTACTTCTTGGTGGCGCTTGTAGCTTAGATGGAGCCTCAGCGGTGTTACGCTTTAGTAACTGAAGTGTAAGTTTGAAAACGCCATTGTAGTTTGGTAAAGATGGTTTATGTCACCATCATGATTGTCGACTATCTATTGACAAATTGAGGAACGATCACCCTTAATCTCTTGTTGATAATAGTCGGGTTTGTGTTGGATGGGATGGACTTGTCTTGCCGACTTAATAGTGTATGCCGGATGAGTTAGCACAAGGTGGTGCATGGTTACTTGAGTTGTGGGCGAATTTGGATTTCTTGAGAAACAAGATTTTGGCAAGCGAACTTCTTGTTGTGATTCTTCGAAGCATATTGTGAAGATGTGGTGAATCACCGTAGTCTTGAGTGAAGTTTTGATGGTTTAGTTTGGAACTAGTTGTGATTAAGTAACCTTAAGGATGTTTGTTTCTAAGTTAGAGTTGAAGAGTCAACTTGAGGATTGGTTTGAGCAGAGTTTGTTTATTTGAGCGGTTAGTGAGTGCTCCGGTTGTGTTGTTCGAGAAGAACAAAGGTCGCTTAAGTTGGCGTGTCGTTTTCATACAAAGGAACGAAGTGGATGTTGAGGACAAGTATCTACTTCTAAGGACTGATGTTGGATAAATCAGTCATTTGTAGCTTCTGTGTTTCGTAAGATCGATGTGAGTCGGCTGTCTACGGGTTAGTGAGAGGCGAAGATGTTTAGACAATGCTTTTCAAGATAGTGTATGGTCTGGCGGTATTTGTTGATGTCATTAGTGTGGTGATCGTGAGGTATGCTACGAATATTGGATAGTACTCTCATAGCTGTAAGAGTTATTTCGTGTTCAAGGATATTATTTGGTTCACATCAAGTTAAGGAAATTAGCGAGCGAGCTTTGCGTTATCGATGGTGAAGTTAGACGATTGCATGTCGAGTATTCTAAAGATAGAGTTTTGAACTGTTGGACGTGAGTGCCTTAAGTAAGCGACTTAGATGGTGATAATTTGGACAGTTCCGTGAAGATTTATTTTGTATCTTGTAGAAGACTTCAAGGGGTTATATTAGAGCTTAGAATTTCCTTTGTTTTGGATGGTTAGCTTTGTGAGTTTGATGGAAGATCTTTTTATAAGTTGGTATTGATCGTGGATACTTTGACTTGAGATGGTTGAGTCGCTATTTGGACTTTGCAATGGGAAGCGAATTTGTTTGAGCCAGTGAAAAGTTTAACGAATGCTTTGATTTTGGTCTTGTTTAGTACTGAAGAACCTTGTGCGATGTATTGTGATATTTCATTTTTGACTTAAGATGTATTTCGACATAGAGTTGGAAAAGTGAATTGCTACCTTGGAACGATTTGATTTTCATAAGGAAAAATTGTCGGGCGTGTGAGTTAGAGTTTGATGCGGTTGTGCTCATTTGAAATCTTAAAGGTACAGATGTTAATGACGAGAAGATTGGAATTGTTGAAGACAATTCAAGTTTGAGTACGATCTATAAAGAGGATTTGTCTGGTGTTGAGTTTAGTATGTTGATATCGCGGATAACCTAAGAATATCTGATTTGGGATTTATTATTTTGAAGAATGTCGCATGTTTGTTTTGGGACACTTGTTGAGATTAAGTTCAGAAGGTTATTAAGGATTTGTTCACTACTATCATATGGATTTTGTTGGATACTAATAACGGTGGTGGATTATTAGATTGCGACTAAGATAAGTCTTGACGGTAAAGAATTTTGAGATGGTTTTGTAGCCACATGTACCTTAAGATGATTGATGTTTTATAAAGGAAGATGTTCTATTTCTGACTGAAGTCGGTCGCGACGGTGTTCATGATTGAATTCCATAAAAATTTATGTTATGGTTCTAAGTCCATCCTTTTTTGTAATTACAGTAGTATGAGACGACCTTGATGGGTAGAGTTCTTAAGAGACTGCTTTGTTTTGAATTACCACTTTGGAAGATTGAAAGTTATGAAAGGTGTTTCGAATAAGAAACCTGTGTATTGATCGTTGCGACGGTGCGAGGATGGTGATTACTTTGAGGGACAGAAAATGTCAGGTTTAGACTTATCTGATATGGGGTGGCACCTAGAGTGACACTTCCTCCAAAGTTTAAGGTCCCTGTATTTGACAAGTACAATGGGGCGACTTGTCTGAAAAGTCACATTACTACCTATTTCTGCAAGATGGCGGTGTATACTGAAGATGAAAGGCTTCTCATGCACTTTTTTCAGGAAAGTTTGACTAGAGCATCACTAGAATGGTATATGCATCTTGAGAGAAACCACATTAGGACATGGCGTGACCTGGTGGATGCTTTTATCCAACAATACCAATTCAATATTAACATGGATCCTAACCATACACAGTTGTTGAGTTTATCTCAAAAATCGGGTCAGATATTCAAGGAATATGCTCAGAAATGGAGAGAGCTCGCTGCTAGAGTTCAACCACCCATGATGGTGCAGGAGATGAATTATATGTGTACCAGCACTCTGTCTGGACATTATTATGTTGCTTGTAGTATTTCCACTAGTCTTGCTGAGATGGTTCGTTATGGTGAGCGAATCGAGAATGGGCTGAAAGCTGGAAAGATCCATTAGGCTGAGCGGGGAAGTTCCTCTGGTGCGAAGAAAGCTTACAGTGGTCACCCCAAGAAACAGAAGGGAGAAGTTAGTGTTGTATATGGGAGAAGGGGAAAATCACAAGTCAATGTCGTGACTATTTCCGTTCCTCAATCGCAAGCTTAGCAAATACCTCATCAACAAAACCAGAGGTAGCAAGAGAATCACACCCCTAGGAGGTTTGATGCCGTTCCGATGAGTTATGCTGATTTGTTTAACCGATTGACTGATCTCAAGTTGGTAGTGCCAAAGGCTGCATTCCCACCTCCTCCTCTAGACAAGCTTCCCAGGAATTACGATGTCAATGCCAGTTGTGAGTTCCATTCTGGAACATTGTGGCATAATATTGAGAACTGTTATACGTTCAAATGCAAAGTCCAAGACTTGATCACTTCAGAGATTGTTGTGTTCACATCATGTTAAAATGGGAATCTATTGCCTCGGTGGTGTCCAGACTACAAAGTGCATCATCAAAAGCGCAATTTCAAAGTTCATTTGCATTCTCATTTGTAATCTTACTTGTTTGTTATGTACTTACATGTATGCAAAACATTTTCATCTTCTGAATCTTAATCATAATGCCTTAAATATGTTTGTTTTGAACTATTCTATTCGTATTCACTCTTAATTGTTTTCAAATACTTTTATACTTAACTCTTGTTAATAAAGCAAAACCTTTGTAGGGAGGATGACGAACAATATACCAAGAATCTCAAACGATATTGGTTTTGAATAAAAACCTTGCTGATGATGTACATGCCTTGTTTCAAATTCCCAAACAGTAGAGGTATAAGGGAGTTAGAC
Source organism: Vicia sativa (assembly GCA_021764765.1). Lineage (NCBI taxonomy): Eukaryota > Viridiplantae > Streptophyta > Magnoliopsida > Fabales > Fabaceae > Vicia > Vicia sativa. The sequence goes on from CM038794.1 coordinate 65,712,167, forward strand.
CCTCGTCAACCCCTTTGAGCCTTAAAGTAGTAATTTCTTTTCTTCTCAAAGAAAACCCTCATTCTTAACCTGGGGCAGGCTAGTTTTCAGTTAATCTGATCGAGCATTCAAAACTCATCAAGAGTGTGCATCAAAGGATACAATAATGGATATCCTCCAAGGTTGAAAGCTTGTGATCAAAATTCAGCATCAGCGGTGTGCATTAAAGGGAGACGATACCCCAATGGGTGTCCCTCAGCTGCAAAGGCCTCGGACGGTCACAATCACTTCCAACAAATTAAAGATGATGTAGGGATTGATGACTTGTTCAAAAGTGTGAATGTAAGATGTGACAAAAATCCCGCTAAGTTAAACTCGGTAATAAGTCGCTTAGGAAAAAAAAGAGAAATGGCAAATGTTGTGAAAGCAAATTGGAAAGCCAGAAAGGCGAGGATAGGCAAATGAGATCCTTAGTGAAGAACAAAGTCGTGCGGTCAGACATCAAAGCAAAAAGGGTGAGTGGATGTCGTGTTCAAGAAACCTCTTCCTCAGCAAATTCAAAGCGTTTTGATCAGAAAGCTACAATGGTTCCTCAACCATCATCAATTTCCTCTTGTAAGAGATGATTGCTCGTATCGAGTTAGATGAACTTAGGTTTGGAGAACATCATGAAGGGGGTGGGCACCAAATATTTTGAGCCTAAAAATCCTTATTTCTAAAAGCTGTGAACCAGACCATGTTACAACCCTTAAAAGTCCTAACTGAAGTAGGTTTAATTTGAAAGCTAAATTGTAACGAGAATACGGTATCTGACTCCTAGGAGGCTTGCAAATTTTTTTGAGTTGGTATCACGCCATATTTTGTTATCACTTGCACATAAAAATGCGATGTTTCGACATCTTTTCAAAAGATTTTGTTTCAAGACAAGCATAGGATTTGCATTAGAAGTATCATTCTTAGGATAAAACAGTCTTTGCATATGAACAAGTGTTTAAACATCTAGGAAGCTTGCATAATGAGCATCATATGAACATCTTGATTGTCCTGAGGGGAAGATTACTCTAAGACTCTGGTGAATGGCCTTTTGAAGAATCATCTTAACCTGGGGCATGCCGTCTAGTGACTTTGTTGAGTAAAAGATGATCACAAGTGAATTGTGTGGGAGTTTTTGATTACCCAGAAATCTCTGTCGAGCAGTGGTATTACTGCCAGTTCGTTCGAAAGGGACTAATCACTTCAAGTGTCTATTGAGAATGATGCACTCCAAGTTGAGCAACACAGCTGTGTGTTAACCTACTGATAGGATGTAGGCCAATTGCATTGAGAAAATGTTGTCATCCGACGGCTCTGTTGATTTCTCATTTCCCATGGAACAAATGGTGTTTAAATTAGGGCAGTTATGTCAAGATTCTGATTGTCTCTCAAGTGATGATTAATCTTGGACATTTGAGTCGGGATTATATCCCTCAAAGTGGGGCAGCCGTGCCAAGGCTGACCAATCTCTTAGAGAATCTGCAACTAGAGGAGAGTCTCTTCAGAATCCGAAGATGCAGGGGCAAGTTGACTCTTCGTGTTTCACTCTGAGTTTGAAGATGTTGCGTGGTTGGAGGTTTGCATGTGCCTGATTGTTCATCTGTATGAGATTCCTATATCTTGGAGAGTACTCTTTAATACGGGTTCCTCCCCACTGAGTCTATTCCTAGGCAGAAATGGTCTCTAGAAGTTTGTCAGGTTGATTTGTTCTCCTTGATCCAACCTTTGACCTGCTGATATATCTTTTCTACAGTGAGTCGCACACTCTCTTCCTTTGTGCAAATCGTCGGTTATCTTACCCGTGTTTGCATCATCTTTCCATATATTTGGTTATCAATACTTTGTGTGTGGTAATCCAAGTGTTTGACACTTTTGAAGAATTATACCCCGCCTTTGGCCTGAGGAATATTATAGTTCTTCCATTTTTGCAGACACCTTCCCCGGTGCCATCGTCATGGCAATTTTTGTTTGATTTCGTCTTCGCTCGATGTTATCTTACTCTTGCAAGTTCATCTTCATGCAGATGTTCTTTCCTCTTTGAGTTCGTCTTCGCCCGACGTTCTCTTTCCCTTATAAGTTTGTGCTCCGACAATTCAGGTTCCCCATTAAGTCGTACACTTTCCTAGCTTATGCAAGCTATCGGTTATCTTTCCCATGTTTGCATCATCTTTGTAGATATTTGGGTATCCATACTTGGTGTGTGGTAATCCAAGTGTTTGATACTTTTGAAGAATTATACACCGCCTTTGGCCTGAGGAATATTATAGTTCTTCTGCTTTTGCAAATACTTTCTTAAACTCCATTGTCTTAGAAATCTTCGACGAGTTCGTCTTTGCTCGACGTTCTCTTCTCCCTGAAAGTTCATCTTCTCACAAATGTTCTTTCTTCCTAGAGTTCGTCTTCCCTCAACGTTCTCTTTCTCTTACAAGTTCATCCTTGCACAGATGTTCTTTCTTCCCATAGTTCGTCTTTTCCCGTATTTCTGGCTTATAATTCAATTTCATAAACATACATGTAGTCGCATACATAGAATTGATCACGGGGTTACCAGGTTCAAGGTATCCCAAGTGGTGAAAGAAATGGCGCGTTTCGGTTATCTCAGATCACTTTGTGTTTGATATCGATATTCTTCGATTCGTATGCTGAATACAACATATTCTAGTCAGAAAGCTATTCCGGGTTGATTCCATAAGCATTGGGATCATTTCGATATGTTCTCCAGTTTAACTGTTTAGATCGGAGACCGTTTCATCAAAGAAAAAGAATTTATTCACTTATTTTTCAATAAAGTGAATTTTGGGGTTTCAGCGCATTTTGGACACTCCAAAAGGCATATCTCTCAGCTCGTCAGGTATTTTCTGATGATTTTTTGGAAATTCTCTCTCATTATTATATACAACTTTCATTTGAAATCCGGAAGCAAATTATGTGAGGAAGTGTGATACGGTGAACTGACTTTTTGTGTTTTGTATCGCAAATGTGTGGATAGCAAGAGTCGCCACCGACTTTTATTTTATCCAATTAAGGGAAGGTAAAATCGAGAAAAAGACCCGTTAGATTCTAAGTAAGGGAGAAGGTTATGAAAAGGGAAGGTATTAGCACCCTTTCCATCCGTAGTTATCTCAGGGCTCTTAGTTGCTCTTAGATCACTTAAAATTGTGCTTACGTGTGTTTGACAAAATGTTTTGAAAAGGCATTTCGCTTTGACTTTGTAATGATTCATGTAGGAATGTATACAAAGTGTTTGGAAATGTTTCGTTTTTGAAAAGAGTTTGAACTTTGACAAAAGTGTGTTGTGTGAAAAGCATTTTGATAGAGCAAGCAACTAAAGTCTTATTACCTACTCGAGAATTGGTGGTTTTGTATTATTTTACGTTCCTTTAGAATAGCGTCATCCATACCATTAGTTGGTAGGTAACTCCATTCGTTGGATGTAAGCGGGACATTCGAAGGGACATCGGATGGTCATAGAAAGCAACTTGTAGGAAATATCCTAGCACACTCGAAGGGACTATCATCATTTTCGTGGCGACAATCGAGGTCAAGATCATGTATTCGGAGGCGACATCGTGGGTCTTATGATCTTTGTATCGAAGGGACTATGATGATTTGTTTGAAGGCAGCGGTGCTAGGATACCTCTACGTTCGAGGACTTGACCGTTTTGAATTAGTAAACAACGAGAGAATTACCCTAAAGGGGTGCATGTGTGAAAGAGAGTGTGTTGATTCGGGTATTTTATCTTGAAAATTAGTGTGAGCTATGTCCAATTATTATCTTGCCATACACACTAGTTACTAGAAATTTGTAGGGTCGGAAATTAAAATGCGGTATGTAAAGTCGGAAGGTAAATGTCCTACGCTATTACATGGCTTTGGAAGCGAATACATAATTTAAACTTACGGAAAATAAAAACCTAATTTCAACTATTACATCCATAAGCAGATTACATTATTGGAAAAAATAAACGGTAAAAGCGTCGAGCGGAATGACACGTGAAGCGATAAGAGAAATGGAAAATATGATGAAATCGAATAAGAAAAATGTTAGAAAAATGCAAATTTTTAATTGGAAAAAATATGACATCTTTGAAATAACATAAATATGTTAAAATAATTTTTGGGATTTTTAGATGCAATTTAATAATTTAAAACTAATTAAATGTGATTTAAATGCAAAATTATGAATAAAATAAATATGCATGCAAAATTGTATTTTTAATTTTATAAATTAAATAAAGATTTTCAGAAAATAATGTAAAGAAAAATAATTTTTAATGATTTTTAATGCGAGAAATAAAAATATGAAAAAATTAAAATTGATATGTAAAATATTAAATAATAAGAAAAATAGAAAAATATGAAAATATGCAAGTTTGAGAAAAACAAAAGCGGTCTTGGCGAGGGATCGATGGACCGAGAGGCATCTCCCACAGTCCATGCCTTAACCAGTGAGCTAACGTGCATCTGTGTTTGAAAATTTGGAATGAGTGGATTGACACGCGTCCTTTTCCCATTGCCTCGTCTCCGCGCCAGGTCATCTTCTTCGTTTTGAATTTTCAAAGTTAGCGTCGGTCTTTCTTCGACCTACTGAGGCCACACTACATGGAAAATCAAGCACAAGTAATATAAATGCATTATGAATACATGTATCGACTCGTTTTCATCCCCAATCACTCTGGTATACTAGTTTGGTCCAATTTTCCGTTTAAAAACCCCAATTCGAGCGAGAAACCTAACTATGGCGAACTCGATCGAGCACTCAAAATGCAATTAAACGTCGGATAGCTTACAAACTTGATTCTAAACATGAACAAACAATCAAAACAAGTTAATAATGCATGAATGATGAAAATCGATTTTGAAAAACTTGACAAACGAAATCGTGTTTGATGGATTCTTGATGGTTTTGGATGATGTAAGGGTGCGGAATGCTTCGAGGATGTCAAGAGAATGCGTTTGAATCCTTAAAAACAATTGAAAATTGGGATCGATGATTGCCAATAGCTTGTATGTCCGCAGTTTTTGAGTTCTAGGTTAGGGTTCTTGAGCCAATTTTCTCCTTTTTCTTGATAGGTATGCATCATACATTTATCTTTGGATGGATTTGGAATGGTTTTGGAAAGAATCAATCAACATTCAACAATCAAATTTGATTTTGTACAAAATCAAATTTTCAAAATTGATTAATTTTCAATCCAATCTTGCCATATTGATCCAATTTCGAAATTTGCTGGCCTTTGTGAGTTGCTTGGGTCTCAAGGAAGAATAAAATCAATTTTGCAATTAATTTTGATTTTATACTTTATTTTTAAATTTAATTTGTATTTAAATGAATAAATTCCAAATTAAATAGAAAAATAAAATAAAATTAAATGGCATTGGGCTTGGATATTCCTAATTGTATGAGGAATAAGTTTGGATGAAGAAAAAGCAAGCCCATTTGCAAAAAATTTGATTTTTAGAAGTATCTCTCTTTGTGCATTCCTTCAAAATTTCCCAACTTGTAAATGGTTTATCTTGCTCAATTTTCCACATTTTTGAGTGTTCTTAGACTTTCTGAAAAGCTCTAAGAGTCCTCTAACCAACCGTTTTGGTCTCATCTCAATTGGAGTTTCCATGCTCAATATATCTTCAACACAAAAAGTTGACTTTTTGTTGACTTTGAAAATGACACTGTAATGTTTTGAGCCATACCTCTCAAATGAAGCATTTTTGGACATTCTTGTGAGACATGAAGTTGTAGAGTGAATTTCCTTCAAAACAAGAGGTGGTGGAAAATTTGTGAGAAAGTATGAAGAAGTTATGATCGAGTCAAAGTTCGATTGACTTTTCACCTAGAAACCTAATTTAGAAAGTTTGACTTTTGAGCAAATCTTGAGTTTTCTTGATGAATCATGATCAACCCTTGATCAAATGATGAATGTAACTTCAAAATGAGGATGTTGACCAAAAATCATGAAGTTTGGTTGTATGTTGACCACAGTTGACTTTTACATCCAATCTGACTAATTTTCAACCATCGAGCAATTGTGGAAACTTGACTTGTAAGGCTTGAAACTTGACATGGAGAATCTTTGAAGCATATGAGGAGGCATGAAGACCATTGGAGATGTTGGAAGTCCATCTTGACACGAAATTGCCAAACCCTAGTTTGGGTTGATTATCTAGGAGAGTTTGTCGATCAACTCTTGAGGAATCCTTGAGTATGGATGTATGAAATATCTTGAGAGGATGGAGGGCAAATTTTGAGGGTATGATAGCTGCCCTGTTCAATCTTCTTGTCTTGGAAGGTTAGATTGACACGCTTGAGTCTTCGTGACACGGTGAAGATGATTGAACACTCAATACACACAAAATTTGCACTTTGTTGGTGGATGGCGGGGAATGGGCTACGGATGCCATTTGGAGAATTGGATACTTATTTGGGGGATGAGTCGTCGCTAGACTCGAGAATGTCGATAGGAGAATTGAGGATGGGCTTAAGATGCCATCTGGAAAGATCGATCTTTGGGTGAGCCGTCGCTAGGCTCTGCGATCGTTTGGAAGGAGCATGGAGATGGGCTTAAGATGCCATCCAGGAGGAGTCGTATGTTAGACTTAAGTGCTCATTTTGAATGAAGTTATTGGTTTGTGATTTTTAACCAAATATCGGCGATACGAAGGCGAAGAAATGTTGACAAGTAATCGGAGATGGGCTTAGATGCCATCCAAGCAAGCCGAGTCGTCGCTAGACTACTGTAGTTCTTGTTGATAATAAGAAGGATCGAGAATAAATCTTAGTGCGGTTACTCACGAGGAGGTAGTAGTTGGCAAAAATGTGGATAGCTTCCTTTGTGCATTGGGTGTTGATCCATTGCATTATCGGAGGATGAGGGTGGTCTTCGAATAGTTTTCCGTCGGTTCGAGGATTAATCCAGACGATCGTTGGAGGACAAGGGTGGTCTTCGGATAGTTTTCCGTCGGTTGGGGCTTAATCTGGACCCGATCGTCGGAGGACAACCGGTGGGCTCTTCGGATAGTTTTCCGTCGGTTCGGGCTTAATCATGGACCCGATCGTCGGAGGACAACTAGGGGTGGTGTTTGAGATAGTTTCCGTCGATTCGAGGGCTTAATCACGGACGGTGTCGGGCGACTTTCACCTATTTGGAAAAAACAAGAAACTTTGATAGAATATTTGTTAGTCTTATGCAAAGTATGATGCATGACAACGATATATGAATGACATATGCATGAATTATGACTTTATGAGTAATGTATGAATGATAAATGTTGTGATATTTCAAAACATATCCATCTTGAAGAAGATGCGGATGTTACCTTGAGGATTTGACACGCTTGGGGATTTGGGTGGGTGAGAACCACTTTTGAAGGAGAAGAAGATATCTGGTTCCTCAGATGCACTATCGACCAAGTCTTGGGCCTAGATATTGTTTGAGAAAGTAGAGATTGAGAAACTCGTTGTTGGAGATCTCATACATGACCTATTTGGGAGAGTACGGGAGGCAATTTGTTTGGGATCTTGCATGTAGATCTGTTGGGAAGAAATTAAGGCGCTCTCTTGGGGATCTTGAGTGCGGATCTCACTAGAGGCGTTTGATGGTTCTTTGGGAGACCGGGTTGAGGCCGTTGGAATCTCTGAGGGGAATAGGAGATGTAGATTTTCTCCGATGTACTATCGACCAAGTCTCGAGTGCGGATACATTCTTTGGAGAAAGAAATTGTTGAGAGACATCCGCTGAGGATAAACATCTTAGCAGGGATAAAGTGTTCTTGCTCGGAGGCGATGTAACATTTCTCGGTTGAGTGGAATCACTTGCTGCGTGGATTAACATATACTCATTTGGGGAGGTTTAGTGAGTGACACCTGCTGAGGATTATGCTGCAGTGGGAAATGCTGTGGTGACTTTCGTGTCATCTAAATTCCTAGAGCACATAGTAACTACTTTTGTATGCCCGCTTTTAATGTGTTTGCGATTAGATTCTTATTGTCAAATCGTATAGTCATTCAAAACAAGCGTTGGACTTATTGCAAGCGACAAAAAAAATTGTAAAAAGAAAAAGCTTGCGTTTATTTGAAAGGTGGCGTATGGCCAAGTGTTTATACACAAGAAAAGTAAAAAGCTATCGGAAACAATCTCGTTAAGTTCCAACTATGCTAGTACTCATATATTCGACTATCTCATCTCTTCTGTCGATAGAAAGTGAGTAGTGATATTCGCCATTTGAATCTTGAATCTTGATAGTAGAATGGAAGCAAATGATCTGGAAGAGACATAGTGCGCTTAAATCTAACTTTTGCCTAGACACGCCCTTCGGGTTTTAGGTCTCTGGGATACCCTTTTGCCCAAGCCGCCTTTTCGGGTTTTCGACTTGCGTGTACATGTCTTGTATATATCCTTAACTTTTGCCGAACCTTTTTGGTTCGCGGAGATGCCTATTTTTGCCTAGGTTAGTCGACCTTGCGGTCTCCTTTATGCGTAGTATTTTTTGACTATGTCTGCGTTCACGGTGTGGGAAGTCTCCACCATCCATGGTGCTAAGTATCATAACCGCCGGAAAACACTTGTCTTGACTACAAATGGTCCCTCATAGGTGGGAGTCCATTTGCCCTGAGGATCACCTTGTGGAAGGATGATCGCTTGACTACGAGATCACCGTTTGGTAGACTCGGTGCTTGACCTTCTTGTTAAATGCTCGATCATTCGCCCGATAGATCATCATGGCAAATAGATGCGAGTCGCTTCTCATCAATCAAGTTAATCTCGGTCAAGGCGATGCAGACAATCGTCTTCGCCTAACTTCTGCGTCTGGAGGACTACGGTTGAGGTATCGAACCTCGATGGGTAGGCCCTTCCATACAGTACACTACAGAGAAGGGTTGCCCCTATTGATGTCCATGGTAGTGCGATAACCATGAAGAGCAAATGGTAACATCTCATGCCAATCTTTGTAAGTCACTATCATCTTACGTATAATCTTCTTAATGTTCTTGTTGGCGGCTTCATGCGCCATTCATCTTAGGCCGATAAGGAGAAGAGTTGTGATGTTGATCTTGAGCTGCGTGCGAGTTCGGTGATCATCTTGTTGTTAAGATTGGAGCCGTTATACGTGATAATCCTTTCGAGTGCCATATCGGCAGATAAGATTATGTTTGATTAATCGAGCCTAACGTTCTTAGTAACGAGATGCGAGCGAGGTACATACACCCACTTGGTGAAATAGTCAATTGCCACAAGGATGAAGCGATGTCCATTGGGCTGGGCTTGATTTCTCCGATCATGTCAATGCCCCATTGCAAAGGCCAAGGAGCGGTTAGAACATTCGGAGAATCTGAGTGCGTGTACTTTATCGGCATAAATCGCATTTGTGACAAGATCGAGCGTAGCGGTGACAATCGGCTTCCATGGTGGACCAATAATAACCGTTCTCAAAATCTTCTTAGCCATGGTGTGTCCTTTGGAGTGGGTACCAAATCGCCTTGTGTAACTCTTCCATGATGCGTATTCTTTGTTTTACGGTCTACGGTAGAGTAAGCACAAGTCATGGTTGCGCTTGTATAAGATGTCGATTCTTTGAGGAAGAATTTGGATGCAAATCTTCTCAAGAACTTCTTATCATTGACGGATGCCCCTCTGGATATTCACGAGTCTCAAGATACCTCTTCACGTCATAGTACCAAGGTTTCTCGTTTGTATCAAGCTCATAACAATACCTTGGTTGATCAAATCTCAATGATGATGCAGGGAGCCTCGTTGTCCCATCGACCTTGAACATAGATGACATAGTAGCCAATCGTGCTGGCTGATTCTCTTCTCGTGGAATATGATCGAAAGTGATCTCTTTGAAGTAGGGGATCAAACTCGAGAACATGCTCTCGTCTGAATAAGATTCGGATGCTTATTATCCCTTTAATGTCGGTGATCACCAAGGCGAGTCTCCATACACTTGCAAGAACTTAATTCTTAAGTCAATAGCGACTTTAATACCCATGATGCAGCGCTTCATATTCGGCCATTGTTCGTGCACGAAACATAATCTGGCGGTGAAAGGCATATGTCGCTTTGGGGGATGTAATGATGGCGCCAATGCCATTGCCAAGTGTGTTTGAGGCTCCATCAAAAACCATAGTCCATCGGGATCCTTGTTCGGGTCCTTCGTCCGGGTGCAGTTCTTCATAATCGGTGACTAGTAAAACATCTTATCGGAAATTGAGCTGCATAGGTGATAGTCATCTGACGATGAGCCAAATGATCGGCTACTACACTTCCTTTGATTGCTTTAAGAAGTGTCTTGGATGTCATATTGGTCAAGATCATTTGCCATCTTGCTATTCTTCTGAGAACTGGTTTCTCAAATATGTATTTTGTCGGATCCATCTTGAAATCAACAAGGTAGTGTGAGTCAACATATCTGTCTTAGTCGTGAGCACTAAGCCAAAGCATTGCAAGTTTTCTCATTGTGAGTATCTTGTTTCACGATCGGTAAACTTTTTGCTAAGGTAGTATATTGCATGCTCTTTTCGACCAGACTCGTCATGTTGCCCAACACACACCCATTGAATTCTCTAATCTTGTCAAGTACATGATAGAGGTCTTCCTTGGTGGCGGTCGGGATGGGAGGATTTTGTAGGTACTCCTTGATTTTGTCAAAGCGATCATTGTCGTCATTCCATTCTACTACTTGATCTTTCTTGATAACAAAGATTGGCTCACAAGTAGCGATTAGGTGTGCAATGAATCGGCAATGTAATTCAATCGAAACCTCGACTTCCTTCTCGATGCAAAGTGGTATCTCTTGAATAGCTTTAACCTTGGCGGGATCAACTTCAATACCTTTTCGCGACAACAAATCCTAGGAGTTTTCGGATCGACTCCAAAAGTGCACTTGTTAGGATTGAGTCTCAACTGTGCTTCTTCAATCTGTCAAACAGTTTACGCAAATGATCAAGATGTTCCTCTTGATGCAACCAGTCGAGCTATCATGTCGTCGGCGTAGACCTCTATCTCGTGATGAATCATGTCATGGAATAATGTCACCATAGCGCGATAAGTGGCGCCCGCATTCTTGATCCGAGCGGCATAACCTTGTAGCAAGTGCCCCAGCGTGTAAGCAGTAGTCTTTTCCATGTCTTGAGGAGCCATTTTAATCGATTGTAACTTGAGAAACCATCCATGAAAGAAAACCTTATCTTTGGTGTTGTCAACTAGGACATCAATATGGGGAAGTGGAAAATCGTCTTTTCGGACTCGCTTTGTTCAGGTCTCTGTAATCCACACACATTCGTACCTTGCCATCCTTCTTAGGCACAGGAACCAAATTTGCAACCCGCTGTGGATAGGAAGTATGACTAAGCGGCGTTGAGCATTTCATAATTTACTTTGATTTTCTCGACATCTCGGGGCCTTGTCACGACGAACTTTCTGTTTCCTTTGGGAAAACCTTCCTTTGTCGGCAATCGGTGTACCACAATATCAATGTCCAAACCCGACATGTCTTCGTATGACCAAGCAAAAACCTCAATATAATCTCGTAGCATCTGAACCAACCTTTCTTTAACACATTCTCAAGACCAGCTCCTATCTTGATCTCTTTTTGTCTTCGATCGGTACCCAAATTCCACAACCTCGACTTGTTCTTGATGTGGCTGTATAACTCGCTCTTCTTCTTTGTAGCAGTTTGGCAAGTTCTCACGGCACTTCACAATCTTCCTCACTTTCGTCTTGACTTGGTAGATCGGATTATCGAGTCATATTTAGCAATAGCATAGCTGTTTAGAGATTCGGAGTGATTCTGCGTGTATCACGTGGGTGTGTGTAGAACACATAGCTTTTGAAGGGGTGATAAAGTAAAGAAAACAAACAATTGAATGCAAAGTCCAGCAATTTATTGAATGAAAGGCAAACAACGGAGATAATAACACAAATGAGCCATGATGCCTCGGGCGAGGCACTACTTTCAAAGTTTATTGTTCAAACATAAAAAATCGAAAAGCAAAACAAAACAAGAGCAATTACTCGGCTAAAGGAGATTGGTATAGCGTCTTGACCTTCCAATTCTTGAGCCCTTTATGCGGAGTTGGGAAGATCCACTTGCGATGTCGAAGCCGTTATAAATCGTCTTCTATAGCATGGATTCCACCACGTGCGCGGAAAGGAAGTTGGCGAACACGTTCGCGGCGTATCATCTTGACCCTTGATGGTGAAGCCTAAACCCGGTCTTGTCAAATTTGAATGGAAGATCGGTGACCCCAAATAGTACTACCTTCTTCAGCGGCTTGGCATCTTTCAATGAGGCCATCACAGGCGGAACTTTAGCGACCGGGAGTGACGGGAAAGATCAGGGCATGACTACGGGCATTGTTTCAAAAGCTTGACGGGGGTCTCGAAGAATTCACCCTCCATCTCAAGTATCGGAATGAGTAGATGACTTACCATATATTCTTCTTCACCACATCTTTGTGACAACCTTCCCTTTTGGGTACTTGACACGATGTGAAGGTAGTGGCCCTTTGCCCATGTGTATCCAGGGCGTCCAGTAGGCAAGAGTGGGGACGGATGTCCATGACAAAGAAGGTTGAATCAAAAGTGCGGGAACCGACTTTAACAGTGAGTGAGCTCTCAAAATCTTGTTAGCTTAGAACCATCAAAAGCTCTCACAATAATGTCCTGGGTCTCGGAACCAACCCTTGACATCAAGTCGATCAAGCGATGTTGGAAGGATATTGGAGCAGAACGGTATCCACCAAGACATGAGATAAGGTAGTACCCTTGCATTCAACGAGATGTGCAAGGCTTTGTTGTGTTTCTTTCGGCGAGGAGTCAAATCGACATCGGAGAAGCCTAGGCCGTTGTTGGAAGCCGGGCTAGCAATACAAACTTCAAGCGGTGGGTGGTAGTGTCTTGAGGCACGTGGGCATTCTTGAAACTTCACCAAGGCGTTAGCATGAGCCTCGGAGCAAGAGCGAGCAAGCATGGAAATTTTGGATGAATTGTCAGCCCATTGTTCCACAACATTGTAGTCACTCTTCTTGATAATCTTGAATTTCCTCCATTTCTTGTTTAGAGGTGTCTTGACAACTTCCTTTGGTACTGGTTGGCGGGATGAGTCACGGTTCTTGGGGAGGCGATGGAATAGGCTGGAATGCAGTAGATGGAGTCGGTGTCTTTTGGAGGAGAGATTTGGAGAATACTCTTCGGTTGGTCACCTTACTTGATCCGGTGATGTTGTCAATGTCGGGAATGGTAGCTTCATGTAAGATCTTCAATGGTTAGAGGGTCTTGCTTGGCGCCATGATAGTAAACATCGACTCCATAATTCAAGGGAGCCTTGTTGAGGAATATGGGCCTTGGAGAGTAATGATGAGGGGTGCCATTCTAAGCGAGGATCGTGAGAGGAAATCCTTATTGTGTTAACATCAGCATATCTTAAGGAATCGTCCCCCCATCCGGTTACCTTAACATCTTCAATAGGAATCTTGTAGCTCTCGGGAGCAGTGTACTTCACCATGTAATCATATTTTCCACTTGGCTGCCCCAAGGTATCCCACAGATGAATGCAGTTTAGTTTACATTGTCAATCTTCAACTTAGACATTTCATCACACAGCTTACGCACGGTGGTTTCGGGAATAGTATCTCACGGTTGTCCATCATGCCTTGAACCGTCTTCTCAACCAAGCACAACCATCGGTGTAGATGGGCACCAACGACAATTCTCGGGCATCTGGATTGACACGGCTTGCAGCAAATTCTTCTTAGGTCATCGGAGGAATGGTCAAGTCATCTATCTTGAAAACATAAGTATCATCACCAACAGTTGGAACTCTTATCATGGTTAGGCATAGGCGCGTTGATCATATTTGGAGTCTCAGCGGGAGGATCAAACTCAATCTGCTTAGCTTGATCATATCTTGAATCTTGTTCTTGAGCCCAACAATCATGATTACTATGTCGGGCTATTGGAATGGTAAGCACACTTAGCATTAGGATTGTATTTGGAGAGGAGGTATTGACATTAGGAGGATCCCTCAAGGTGTCAGCTACACTTTCAACATGTGTTGCAAGGCTTGCGACAAAGGCATGTTGATCTTAAATGTGTCTTCGTTGTGCGTTACGGTTACGGCGTTGTCTCGTGAGGTTGTCTTGATGTAGGATTGGAGATCACAGCGCCACCAGATTGAGCACGGTCGGTCTTGGCTCGGCTTTTCGACCACACCGCATTAGCTTCTTTCTTACCACTAAAGATCTCTTGTGACATTTGAAGATGATTCTACATGAATCTTTCCACTCTTGATACCGACTTCAATCGCTCGCTTTGTCAATATCATTTCGGTGAATCCGGTGAAGATTTCAATCGGATGATTGAAGAATGGGCTGTCGGTGTTCCCATGAACATATCAACCAACTCCCTATTGGACAAGGGTGGTTGAACTGCACGCTAGATCTCTCCACTTACGAGCATACTCCGAACTTCTCGTCATGACCCATAGACATGCTTTGTATGCGCTGCGGTGGGTGTCAATTCAACATGTACTCATCTTTATGCGAAAGCATCGGCTAAGTCACTCCAAATACGGATACGATCATTCTCTAGTGATAGTACCATTCAAGCGGGTTCGGACAAACTTTCTTGAAAATAGTGCATCCTGACTTTACATCATCGGTGTGGGGTTGATCTTTTGAACATAGAATTCAAATGCAACTTGGACAAGAAATGCCATCATACGCAAAAGTTGGAACTTTGAACTTGGGAGAATCCAACACGAGGGACAAGACTCGGATCATCAAAATTCAGCCCAGACATCTTGAGTTCTCCTGACATTAGACGGTCTTCAAGTTGTTTGTACTTGTCATCTTCATCAGAGTATTGGCCACCATCATAGTTCTTCTCAAGTTCAGGCTGACTGCCTTCACCATCACCTTTGTTACTTTGCTCGTCCTCCTTCTTGACACTTCCTTCAAAGGGCTCAATTCGACTAACCACTCTAGGACCTCCTTTGTAGCGTCTGCCCATGTTGAGAAGACCAACAACTTTCTTCTTTCAGTTGATGAGCTTCTTGGATCTTCTTGTTTGGACCAGGCTGGTAAACATCTGCTTTGGCCAGGCATTCGAGCTTGAAGATCTTTGTGATTGTTCAAGAGCCATTTCTGCTAAAATAAATAGCGAGCAAATGAGAAAACCAATCTTCAATGTACCTGTGATGCAATCTCATGCTATGATATGCAATGTTTATGCGAATGCAATGCAATGTTTTCAAGGACCTTAGAGATTTAAATTTGTTAAACAAGCAACGAACAAACATTTATTAGTACTCTTTTCATTATTCTTTTCTTTATAAGTACAAGAGATAGTTCAAAACAATAAAAGAAAATCCTAAAGCTCTAAGTCTCCCATGGGCGCTTCCTCTTGGTGCCGATGTAGGCGTTGATGCTTCGCTCCCCGTGAAGTAGCTTTGTCAACTCTAGCACTTTCTTCTCACTTGCATAACACTGAGCTTCAAATGTATCCCTTTCTTCTTTAAGTTGAATCCGGGATCTCTTCAAGTCTTCAAAATCGGTAGGCATGTCGGGATGGAGAACATTATAAGTACGTCACCTATAGCAACGAGTTCCATAATTCTTGGTAAAGCAGTGAATGGCATCATGAGGTTTTGAGCTCGAGCTCGCACCCATTTAAGGTAAGGTTCCCAAGGAATGGAGTTACGGTGCCCCAAAGTCTTGGTATCGGTCTTCTTTACCATGCCCCAAGCGTGTATGAACCTTAAATCGGTAATGCGGAGATCGTGGTTGTGTCGAACACAATATCTTGGAGAAGCATATCATGTGGACCATCTCTTGGGCAAAACCAAAGCGGCGTGAGAGCTAAAGAAGGGTTGTAAGTAATACCTCCCTTATACCAAGTAGTGGTACATTAGGAATTCTCCACAGCTCAATGAATGTGAAGTCCTTTTGAGAGAAAAGACTCAACGGATATCCGAATGAGAGAGTGACATTAACCTTTGAGACCACTTCATCCTTTGTTCGTTCTTCAAAGCGATGGAGGAAGGTGCGAAATAAACCACCTAGAAAGTAACGGTATACAACACATGAGAGTTCCTTGTCTTTTAGTAGTATGCAGAGTGTGAGAAGAATGAGGATGTCTCCAGGTAAAGTAGGCAGGGATTGCGGGAGAAACAACTTGATGGCGTTGACATCTATGAATTGATCGAGTTAGGGAACCAAACCATAGATTAACAAGGCCACAATGTCTTCAAATGCATGGAAAATCATAACTTTGAGGAATTCTCGGGCTTTCTTAATTAGGAACTTAGCAAGTAAACCCTTAACTCCACTTCTAGTTTCCAATTGGCTTCAATATCGGCGCTTAAGATGTAAAGCGGATGATGTCTTCGTACTAGGAACCTTTTCTAAACGGTGAATGGCATTTGATCAAGAATAGGTACCTAAGTAGCTTAGAACTCTTCAAGGTAGGAACTAGCGATAATGCAGAATGTAAAGCAATGGTGCTTCGGATCAAAGAAGCGAAAGAGGACATGCATCATATCTTCTTCAAAACCGGAGATAACCAAATCAAGAGATAACCATGTCTTTTGATGAGCGAGCATGGTGGGAATTTGAAACCAATTCTTTGGTGAGAAGGTATACCCATGAAGTTGATTCGAATAGTCTTTCTAGAAGCCATAATCCCTACAAAAGCAGGCAAAGATAAATCCCTAGGTCCTTGAAATAGTTAGAAATGATATGCAATGCAAATGATGTCATGATGTCATGTTTAGCACACAAAACAATTCACACAATGAGCCTAGGTTTAAGGCTTGCATGAGGTATAGGTGATTACCACCAAAAGTTTGAGTTGGTTCATCTGTCCTATAATAATGTAGGGTTCTAGGAATCTCATCATTGATCTTTCTGAGGCGTTTATTTCAATCGACTACCAAGTGGTCGACGAAAATATCCCAAAGTCGATCTTAATGAGCGTAGCATCGGTATCAACCAACCTCGGTCTACACCAAGCCGACCATCTCACTACCTTCTAATGGCCAAGATGGGTCAATTAAGGTTCTAAAAGTTTAGTTAGCGCTTGATGACACCACGCGAAGCCAAATACTATCCTCAACTTGGGAATGAAGAGTATCGGGACAACAAAGTGTCACGCTAACGTAGCCATCATGTTGACCATTTTGATATCGTCTAGCAGTCGCGACGATTTATTGCTACTACCTAAAAGGAAACCCGGATCCGGGTGTAGGATCCCCCAACAATATAATACCCAAGCAACCCTTAAAGATAAAGCAAGCAAGTCAAACAAAAAGCGGTAAAGGTGATCTAAAAATCCCTAAGGCATTCTCTCTTTAGGGTGTTTCCCCAACAGAGTCGCCAGTTTTGTGATACGGTGAACTGACTTTTTGTGTTTTGTATCGCAAATGTGCCGATAGCAAGAGTCGCCACCGACTTTTATTTTTATCCAATTAAGGGAAGGTAAAGTACGAGAAAAGACCTTCGTTAGATTTGAGTAAGGGAGAAGGTTATGAAAAGGGAAGGTATTAGCACCCCTTTCCATCCGTAGTTATCTACGGGCTCTTAGTTGCTCTTAGATCACTTAAAATTGTGCTTTCTGTGTGTTTGACAAAAATGTTTTGAAAAGGCATTTCGCTTTGACTTTGTAATGATTCATGTAGGAATGTATACAAAGTGTTTGGAAATGTTTCGTTTTTGAAAAGAGTTTGAACTTTGACAAAAGTGTGTTGTGTGAAAAGCATTTTGATAGAGCAAGCAACTAAAAGTCTTATTACCTACTCAGAATTGGTCGTTTTTTGTATTATTTTACGTTCCTTTAGAATAGCGTCATCCATACCATTAGTTGGTAGGTAACTCCATTCGTTGGATGTAAGCGGGACATTCGAAGGGACATCGGATGGTCATAGAAAGCAACTTGAAATATCCTAGCACATTGAAGGGACTATCATTATTTTCGTGGCGACAATCGAGGTCAAGATCATGTATTCGGAGGCGACATCGTGGGTCTTATGATCTTTGTATCGAAGGGACTATGATGATTTGTTTGAAGGCAGCGGTGCTAGGATACCTCTACGTTCGAGGACTTGACCATTTTGAATTGTAAAGAACGAGAGAATTACCTAAAGGGTGCATGTGTTAAAGAGGTGTGTTGATTCAGGTATTTTATCTTGAAAATTAGTGTGAGCTATGTCCAATTATTATCTTGCCATACACACCTAGTTACTAGCAATTTGTAGGGTGCGGAAATTAAAATGCGGAATGTAAAGTGCGGAAAGGTAAATGTCCTACGCTATTACATGGCTTTGGGGCAGATACATAATTTAAACTTGCGGAAAATAAAAACCTAATTTCAACTATTACATCCCATAAACAGTTACATTATTGGAAAAAATAAAAACGGTAAAGAAACGTCTGAAGCGGAATGACCTGTGAAACGATAAGAGAAATTGGAAAATATGATGAAATCGAATAAGAGAAAATGTTAGAAAAAATGCAAATTTTTTAATTGGAAAAAATATGACATGCTGGAAATAACATAAATATGTTAAAATAATTTTTTGGGATTTTTTAGATGCAATTTAATAATTTAAAACTAATTAAATGTGATTTAAATGCAAAATTATGAATAAAAATAAATATGCATGCAAAATTGTATTTTTTAATTTTATAAATTAAATAAAGATTTTCAGAAAATAATGTAAAAAGAAAAATAATTTTTAATGATTTTTTAATGCAGAAATAAAAATATGAAAAGAATTAAAATTGATATGTAAAATATTAAATAATAAGGAAAATAGAAAAATATGAAAATATGCAAGTTTGAGAAAAAGAAGAAAAACTGGTCTTGGCAGGGATCGAACTCGTGACCAGGGAGAGCATCTCCCAACAGTCCATGCCTTAACCAACTGAGCTAACGTGCATCTGTGTTTGAAAGCTGAAGTGAGTGGATTACAACACGCGTCCTTTTCCCATTGCCTCGTCTCCGCGCCAACAGTCATCTTCTTCGTTTTGAATTTTCAAAAGTTAGCGTCGGTCTTTCTTCGACGCTACAGGCCCTGGCTACATGGAAAATCAAGCACAAGTAATATAAATGCATTATGAATACATGTATCAACTCGTTTTCATCCCCCAATCACTCTGGTATGCCTAGTTTGGTCCAATTTTTCCGTTTTAAGGAAACCCCAATTCGAAGCAGGAAACCCTAACTATGGCAGAACTCGATCCAGGCACTCAAAATGCAATTAAACCGTCCAGATAGCTTGGAAACTTGATTCTAAACATGAACAAACAATCAAAACAAGTTAATAATGCATGAATGATGAAAATCGATTTTGAAAGAAACTTGACAAACCGAAATCGTGTTTGATGGATTCTTGATGGTTTTGGATGATGTAAGGGTCTGGAATGCTTCCAGGGATGTCAAGGAATGCGTTTGAATCCTTAAAAACAATTGAAACCGGCCGGATCAATGATTGCCAATAGCTTGTATGTCACGGATTTTTGAGTTCTAGGTTAGGGTTCTTGAGCCAATTTTCTCCATTTTTCTTGATAGGTATGTATCATACATTTATACTGGATGGATATGGAATGGTTTTGGAAGAGAATCAATCAACATTCAATGCAAATCAAATTTGATTTTTGTACAAAATCAAATTTTCAAAATTTGATTAATTTTCAATCCAATCTTGCCATATTGATCCAATTTCGAAATTTGCTGGCCTTTGTGAGTTGCTTGGGTCTCAAGGAAGGAATAAAAATCAATTTTGCAATTAATTTTGATTTTATACTTTATTTTTAAATTTAATTTGTATTTAAATGAATAAATTCCAAATTAAATAGAAAAATAAAATAAAAATTCGTGGCATTGGGCTTGGATATTCCTAATTGTATGAGGAATAAGTTTGGAAGAAGAAAAAGCAAGCCCATTTGCCAAAAATTTGATTTTTAGAAGTATCTCTCTTTGTGCATTCCTTCAAAATTGCCCAACTTGTGAATGGTGTATCTTGCTCAATTTTCCACATTTTTGAGTGTTCTTAGACTTTTTGAAAAGATCTAAGAGTCCTCTAACCAACCTTTTTGGTCTCATCTCAATTGGAGTTTCCATGCTCAATATATCTTCAAAACAAAAAGTTGACTTTTTCTTGACTTTGAAAATGACATGTAATGTTTTGAGCCATACCTCTCAAATGAAGCATTTTTTGGACATTCTTGTGTGACATGAAGTTGTAGAGAATTGAATTTCCTTCAAAACAAGAGGTGGTGGAAAAATTTACGAGAAAGTATGAAGAAGTTATGATCAGTCAAAGTTCGAGTTGACTTTTCACCTAGAAACCCTAATTTAGAAAGTTTGACTTTTGAGCAAATCTTGAGTTTTCTTGATGAATCATGATCAACCCTTGATCAAATGATGAATGTAACTTCAAAATGAGGATGTTGACCAAAAATCATGAAGTTTGGTATGTTGACCATTTGACTTTCTGTCCAATCAATGATTTTCAACCATCGAGCAATTATGCGAGGAAACTTGACTTGTAGGCTTGAAACTTGACATGGAGAATCTTTGAAGCATATGAGGAGGCATGAAGACCATTGGAGATGTTGGAAGTCCATCTTGACCTGAGAATTGCCAAACCCTAGTTTGGGTTGATTGTCTAGGAGAGAGTTTGTCTGATCAACTCTTGAGGAATCCTTGAGTATGGATGTATGAAATATCTTGAGAGGATGGAGGGCAAATTTTGGGGTATGACAGGAATGTCCCCAGAAAATTCGATTTCTCAAAAGGATTAAACTGAATTTTAGTGCTGACCGTGTGTTCTGTGCACTAAAAAATTCATATCTCCTATCTGAAAGCTCGAAATTGAGCGGGGAAGATTTCTAAAATTCTATCGAAGCCTCTACAATTTTCAATCACAACTTGGGAGCTGATTCCTCACTGTTTAATGCCAGAAGTTTATTCTTCGGGTTTGATTTTTGAGCTGAACCGAACAATTTTCATCAAATACGCGAACTTCGAAAAATCATATCTCGCTCGATTTTTATCGAAATAATATGGGACCACTGCCAAACTTTCACCAATTTCGTTGGCTTCATTTTTCTTAGAAATACACATTTGCAAATTTTGATCAGAAGACCCTCGTTCGAGGCATTTTCTCCGAAGAGCGCATTGAAAATTCTACACGTGTCAGTCATCTGAAAATTATGCTGAAACTTCAAAAATTCGTATCGACTTGACCGTTCATCCGATTGATTCGAAATTTTGGTTTGCTCAAGCAAAATCGCCTTTCGGACATTTTTCGTTTACATTTCGACTTCATGTTCCGCACGGATTTGGTTGTTTTGTATTAATTTCGAAAATTATTCGGATAATCACGATTTGGGCATGATTATGGATCTAAGGTACTCTTAGGCCAATTCCCCACACTATAAATACATTTTTTCCTTCAAAAAATAGAACAACACAATCATTTGCTTAATTTTCACCACAAATTACTCTCTAATTCTCTCTCAAACAAAAGCCAAAAACTCAAGAACAAAAGTCAAATTTCACTTTTCCCTCCAAGAAACCACCACAGGCCACCACCTGGCACCTTCCTAGCACTACACCACCGTAAACCGCGCTAAGCTCACCTTGCAATCGTCAGATCTCCATCTTCTCATCAGAGTAGCTTCTTCACCGGATTCTTGTCCCTTTCTCCTCATTTTCGCAAGATTCAACTTAGAGGAAGCTCTTCCTCTTGATTTCTCTTCAATTCTTCAAGAATTAAGTAATTTCTCTTCATCTTCTTCAATTCTCCATTGAAGCTTCAAGATCTTCAAGAATTCAAGCTTGATTTCGAGAATTATCATCAATTCAACGTTGATTTGGTATTTTCTTTAAAGAGCATAAGGAATCCCTCTTTAATTTGATTCAAACTTCAAGTTCAAGTAAGTGTTTAGTTCAATTAAGCACTTATTTTAAGCTATTATTGACTTTTAGCTTTTCTTGAAATTGAATATTGTAATTGCTTGCAATTTCCGTGTGGATTCTGATTCTTGAATTTTCATCTTTGAATTCGTTGAATTGAATTGAATTTTGCAACGTTATTGTGTCGTTGTGAAGAATTTGTTCATAACGCACACATACACTTGTGGTGTTAATTTTCTTTGCATTTAAGCATATTATTTGAACACTTTGCATCATTAATTGTATGTTCATGCATTAGGAAATGTGTGAATCAATTAAGATGCATTGAATCATGTGATTAGAGGCTTGCATTGTGCATTGATTGTGTCAAAATGTAGGAATTAAGAAACCTAGTTTTAGATGCATTTGCACATTGTACATAATTCACATACACACGCTCTTTGACATAAACTGCATTATTGTATATCCTTGCATTTGCATGTAGGATAGTTGAAGCAATTGAGCATGTCGATGCATGATCTTTAAGACATGGAAACATGAAGAAGCCTCACTTTTCACAACACAATTTCATAAGCATGCACACTCCATAACTTGACACCTTGTTCACTTTTCCTTTAGCACTTTCACAAGACTTCATCGCATTTAGGTCGCTAATATTTTGCATTTTTGCATTGTGTATCATATGCTCATGCATGGAGGAGTATGCAGATAGACTAACATGCATCGATTCATGTGATTTTGAAGCCTAAGTTGCATACAAAAATGTGAAGGCGTAGAATTAGACACATTTTGTTTTTTAGGAGCATTTTGCATAATTCATACACATGTACATAAGCTCATAATGTATGCTCTTGATCACTTCAATGCTTAGTCTTGTAAGCTTGAGATTGAATGCTTTTCCATGCTTCTATTCCTTTGCATTTTGCTTGTAAACCGTGACTTTTGGAATTAACTACTTTCGATGAACCTTTTTTCCTTGTCCTTGGTATGTCGATCGACTTTTGTACGAGAACATCATGGAAAGGAGGTTTGGTACAAAACAGAAAATTATGCAGGTTACAGACCGCACCTAGGGCCACCAGGAGCTTGCTAAGCGCCAAATTCTTTGAATTTTTGTGTTGAAGGTCGCTTAGCACCACCAGGAGAATGCTAAGCGCGAAATCCACTGACTTCTTGTGCGGGGCCCGCTTAGCGCCACATACAGGCTTAGCGTGACACGGAGTTGAAAGCTTTCTTTTTCTGACTTTTAAATGCTAGAATGTCATATGTTCTAACACTCTTGAACACTGTTTGAGATGTATTTGATGCAGGAGATTATGTTATAAATATATATGACACAATTTTTTGATGTTTTACGCTTGTATACCCACGTATACATTCTATTTGCTCGCTTTTTGGGTCTAACTCCCTTCTTCCAGTTGTTTTGCGCTTGTATACCCACATATACATTCTATTTGCTTGCTTTTTGGGTCTAACTCCTTCTTGCAAGCGTTTTGTGTTTGTACACCCACGTGTGCATTATTTTTACCCGCTTTTTTGGTCTAACTCTGTTTTGTAGGTACACCTTGACTGGAATGTGTATACACATGTTCCTTGGCTTGTGCGCATACACATACATTCTATTATTTGCTTGTGTGGTTTTTTTGTTGGTACACTATGATCGGAATGTGTATACACATGTTCCATTGCTTGTGCGTATACACGTACATTCTATGGTTTGTTTGTTGGGATTTCTCTCCTCTTGCAAGTGTTTTTACTTTGGATACGTATGAACGTGTATTCCGCTTGTTTTTGATACCTTGAGTGCTTGTCACTGGTTTACTCTTATTGCATGGCTGCATTACTTGAAGTTTTTGGATTACATTCTTTAGATCGCAGTGCTCTTCGGATTTTATATCCGTTTGGTAGTTTCTACACCATTTATCGTATTCTCTTACAACTTTCCTAGATATCATGAGAGGCAGGGATTTAGAGCGTTTCTTTTTACATGAGAAATAGGAATGAAGATGCATGATGAGGCTTCCGTCGTTGGAGCATGTTCAGGAACCCCTCTGGTTTATTTAAAGACCCGTTTAGCACGCTTCTGTGTGCTACTTGTATTTGGTTTGTTTAAAGTCCTCATCCGTGCATAGGGAGGCAATTCTCAGTAAGTGTTTACATTTGTGCTTGCATAGTTCAAGTGGTTAGGCAACCCGACGTGGCACCACTACGCAAAGACCCGTGTTGCTATTTTTCCTGCTATCGAGTCATGATATATGGGGCAAGCATAAAGGGTCGGTAGTCTTCCCTTGGTTTCACAACCAAGACGAATATATGATAGCTTTCCCTTAGGACCACTCGGTTAGGATAGCTCTCGAGCCTAGACATTAGGATTTACATCCTTTGCATGTTAACATAGGTAGAGATTCCTCTTATCCTCAACCATAGGTCTAATCTTTGCATGACAACCTTAGGTCTAGTACTAGTTAGTCTCCCTTTTGTTTTGCTTTTCTCTTTTTGCATCGTTTCATGTAATTAAAACTAAAACTTGCTTTCTTTTTTCTTTTGAAAACAAAACACTTAATAATGGTTTGATCTCCTTTCTCAAGGTAAAAGCAACCAACCAAGACAAACCCTTTTCTCCTATGGGCGCATTTTATTTTGTGTTTAAAACCTTTTTCATAAGTAAAAAACACAAAACCCACCAAAACAAGTGAGCCGAACTACGACGCTCTGACTTTCCCATTGCACAAGGGAATATATAGGCATATTGTCACAGGGCTCGATCGAGCACAACATGTAAATACTTCTTTCTTTTTTCGTGTTTTCTTTATTTACCTTTTCTTTTGCATGCATTGTAGCGATTAAGCATAGATAGATATAAATACACCCTTAGTCAGAAAATAGAAGTGGATACCGTAGAGTACTATGGGCATGTGGGGTTCTAGTCCCTTCCCTTCATAACAAAATCCCTTACCTAGATCTCGGTCGTGAGACCGTGGTTTCTTCCCTCTCAGGTTTACTCGATGTTTTTCTTTCTCCTCTACGAGATAAAATACGTGCGATGGCGACTCTATTGATACACCCCTATCGGTCGGAAGTTCAGCCGGGTGGGTTCAATGGCAAGTAACTACGTCAGACAAGATTTGAACGTAGAAGCAACAATCTACATGGATCATCTTCATACCTCAACCGAAGACTACAGTACATGAGTTCAAAGTTGTTAGGGAGAATAGGGCTCATTGTATTTCGATGTACCTTTTCCATGTATTTACCATTTTTCAAAAACTTTATAATCTTCTGTGGGGTCATGCTATTGGTAGTCTACCATTCTACCAATAAAATTTGAGCTTTTATCCAATTTCTTTGAAATCTAATTTTGTTCAGTTCATAGAAATATTCTTTTATTACTGAAAATATATTTCAAAAACAAACAGATTCAGTAGAATATACTAGAGAAAATTTCACAATTCTAAAGTGTGTTTACATCGGATGTGATGCATGGGTAAAAGATAGCACAATTCCCATTCTTGATCAATAATGTTGGGGTTGGTCCCAGAAGAACCACTGTAGAATTCTTTTTTCCCAAACATGCATAAGCAGGTTATCCTAGCAGAACATTTCAATTCTCCCCAGAAGAGTTTACACAAACTTTTCTCTTGATCAAAGCATGTTCACATCTTCACAGAATATGTTAGTTAAGCAGTGCAGGAGATGTCAGCGATGCGTCGATAGGGGTTGCCTTTTCAAGCCACGGTTCTAGAGGATTTCATGTTGGTGAGTGTTACCCATGCACTACTTGATTTTCTTTGTTGATCCTCAATAAGATATGCGCGCGCATTCATTCATACTATCGTCACTTAAATTCATTTCCCATTTGCATATGTAGATAATCCGAGTATGCCTTATATCTCACAATCTTCAACTTTGAGTAGAAAAGTTTGTTCTTTTCGTTTTCCCCACAGTTATCCTTCGTGGAGAAATAAAGTATCTTTACCCTGTGCAATTTTGTTTTGGATTCTAATCTCCAAGTAGCTTTGACGCTCAAGTTGTAAATTTTGGATGGACATTGCATTTATTTTGCACAAATAAGACTTTATCTCTTCAGTCGGATCGAATTTGACTCTTCTCAAGAATTCCTCTCTCATTCTCCAACAATATTGACATCATATTTATCCCAAAGCTACAACAGGCCTGTTGTGTGAACAACTGATTATTCCCAGCAAGTTCGCTAATGCCAATCTGATCTTATTTCAGTAACCTAACGAGGAATCTCTCGCTAGGGAATGATCGTTCACTTCCAGCAAGTTGAAAACTTATTGTGGAAGTCTCCGATGTGTGATTTACAAGCTCGTCGATGGAAATTACTTTGAGTGATTTACAAGCTCATTGTTGAACATTTCTTTGGTTTTCTGTTGGGTGATTTACAAGCTCATTATGGATTAACTCTTTATCTCTGATGGGTGATTTACTAGCTCGTCGAAGGAAATTCATTTGAGTGATTTACAAACTCATTGTTGAATGTTTCTTTGGTTTTCCCAATGGGTGATCGCCAAGCTCATTACAGATTAACTCTTTATTTTTGATGGGTGATTTACAAACTCATTGATGGAGGTTCCTTTGAGTGATTTACAAGCTCACTATTGAACATGGCTTTGGGTGATTTACAAGCTCATAGTTGATTTAACCATTTATTCCCAATGGGTGATTTACAAAATCGTTGTTGAAAGTCTCTTTGGGTGATTTACAAGTTCATTGATGATTAGTCATTTCGGGATTCCTTTGGGTGATTTACAAACTCATAGCAGATCAATTCCGATAGCTGTTTGCAACAAGATTAGTCATTCCGATGAATGGTAGCCTCGTCGTTATGGGAGGTAGTTTGTTGAAGATTTGTTTTCCGATGAATGGTAGCCTCGTCGTTATGGGAGGTAGTTTGTCGAAGATCCGTTATTCCGATGAATGATAAAATATCCTGGTCAAAGAAGGACTTCCAGCCTGTTTTTGGTGGAGTGCTAGAGCTTTTTGGAGACTCAGTATTTTGTTGATGTTTTCTTCTTACCACCTTTTTGTATAGAAACAATTCTTGGCGTTTATTCAGGATTGATTGGTTTACTCTCTTTAGGAAGTCGACGTCATTCTTTTGTTTTGGCTAACTCCTCTATGAGGGGATAGTTCGTCGTCTATCTATAGATTGTTGCTTTCACCTATTAATTAAACTCGTGTCATGACTTTCCTGTTTTCAAGGTGGAGTTATCATTTTCCCCAATGGTGTCCTATCTCTTATGAGGTTCATTCATTTTCATTGCATAACCCTTAAATGTTGCATGGCATCTTAGGGCCAAAAATAGGGCTTGTCTTATATTTAAGTATCTTCTATCCTGTCAAGGCGAAGGTTCCCTTCTTATCTCCGAATAAAAGACACTTAAATAAGGTCAGTTGTTGTACCCTAATTTCCCCCCCTAATATTCTCTCATACTTCATACAATTGCATTGCACAAAGATCACAAATTAGTTCTCTCTCTCTATCTCATCTTTAGGGTTTGCCCTCTGGGAGACCACCAAGCACCTTGTGGAAGTGATTATTGTTTATGTGTGATGATTGATATTTTATTAACCATGACGTGTATACTTTTATCTAAATGTTGTAGGTGAATGGTGCACAAGTTCTTCAAAGAGTTGATAGGATCATGTGTTTATTTCCATGCCTTCTCTCATCATTTCTCAAGATTTTGAAAGTATTGTCTCTTCTTGAATACTTCTATTATTACCAACCATGATGCTCTCTTATCTTGAATGTATGCTTCATGCTTGAAAGAGATCATCAAATTCAAATAATTCTCCATCCCATGGCCATCTCTCTTGAAATTAGGGTTTTGGACCTCTAAGGACCATATCTTGATGTGTGTGTGAATTTTGTGGATGAATTCAAGATCATTTGATTCTTATGAATACTTCCAATTGAATATGCTTTGATTCAAGAAGTTTAAGTGATGAGAAGATTGTTTTGAAGACCTATGGTTGCCCACTCTCTAGATTGATACTTCATCTACCTTGTATGACTTCAAAGGATCATATCTTGGTCATCCCTTGCCTCCTTGAGCTCATTTTTCTTTCACAATGAACCTAAGGGTATCTACAACAACTTAGTTCAATTGGTGAGAAAATAAAATACTTGGAAGTTTGCCTATGAGGTCAAAGATTACAAGTCCTTGATGAATTCCTCAACTTTTAAACAATCAACATCAAATGATCATATCTTGATCATCATTTATCATTTTGAGGTCATTCTTTTTGAAAAAAAATCTTGAATATGTCTACTTTAACTCCATATAAGCCTTGAATATTGAAAGTGTTTAGAAATTTCTTGGAAGAATCAAAAGATTATAGATCATTTCACAAATTTTCTTCAAATTCACAAGATCATAACTTTCTCAATTTTTGGAATTTTTCAGTGATTCTTTTTGCCAAATGTTCTTTGAGAGGTCTACTTCATATCATCTTTGAAGATCAAGAGAAAATTTTGAGTGGAAAGGCAAGTTTGAAGAAGAAACATTATAGGTCATTTTTAGAAAGTAGCATGCTTGACCAAGGCCTGGCCAGAAAATTCAATATTTTTTCAAGAATCCTAAAGGCTCAATCTCTCAGCTCAAGCATCCATTGATCTAATTATTTTTTCATTTTTTTATACTCTTTGAGTACTTCATTTGGGTCAAGGAAAATCAGAAAACGCACGAGGGAATTTTATTTGGCACCAATTCAAAGTTTGTGCAAAATCCTGTTATGAGCTCACCACCAGTTTGTGCATTTGTGCGTGTAACTCAATTTTAAGCCAAATTAAGCCTTGTTTTTGTGACTAATTGTGATTAAGAACTTCCCAAGATTAATTAGCACATCAAAACGCAAGGAACGGTTGAGCTTTAATGCACACAAGGTCACACTTTCTTCATGAACACGGGTGTGCATGATTTCCACTCAAATGTCATCATTCACCCCTCATTTTGATTCCATTTGCTTCTCCTATAAATAAGGGACATATTCCACTCATTTAAACAAGCTTTGATAGTCAAAAAACCCCTGCCAAACTGTCTCATGAACCAGATTTTACGCACCACCTAAGCGATTCTTCTTCCTTGAACCTCACGAAGCTAATAGAACAAAATTACACATTGAAGCTTCACAGAATCGTGCTATCAAGTCCAATTTCAAAACTCTGAAAGTGAACTTCATTCGGTGAAATCTCCATCAAACCTTGCAAAATAAAACACCATTGCATTCTCCTCATCTCCTAATCCTCGTGATCTTCACCATTTGCATTTTCATTGAGAATTGTAAGAATTTCGAAAATAAGTACTCGTTACTATTTATGTTTTCCAAATTATCCATTGTACAAGTGAAATAAATTTTCGCGGTACCATTAGAATCTTCTTGAAGGGCGATGCGAATGGCAGGTGCGAGAATTTATTTCACAATTTAGAATCACGTATGGAGGATGGCGGAGGTTGAAAATGACCTCGTGTCATCTTTCAACCAATGAGGCTTGACATGTAATATTTTTGAATTTGATCCTATGATAACATTTTATCATACGCGTGTTTCCTGAGCCCTTGGATCTGATTACTTTTTGTGAGTTAGACTCGATCTAACGCGCTATATTAAACCTGGTTTTATTTTTTAAATTTAATTTTAATTCTTGATCAGGTGTGAAAATCAAGAGGGTCCATATCAAGCACAACGCGTCTGATCCTTTGGATTAGCTTACTAACACGTTTTGACTATGATCAGATGGTCCACATTTTTTCTACTTTTATTTTATTTCCTTAAATGTTTTAAACTTAAAAAAATCATATAAAATTCATTTCTAGTCCAAAAATTATGAAAAAATTCACAAAAATATTTTGAAATATTATCTTTTTGAATTTTATTTTTGGGTTAAATACACTTTACCCCCCTGTAATGTTAGCGAGTTTAGGATTACCCCCCTGGTAAAGTTATTTTTTCAATACCCCCCTTATGTTATGTAGATTCCTTCATAGAACCCCCTTAAAATGTTAAAATTCTAAGTCTTTTGCCCCCTAGGTGTAAAATTACCCCCACAAAAATATATTTTTGATTTACCAGATTTTACACGCAAGAGGTCCCAAAATTATAGGGGTAATTAAAAAATATATTTTAAAGGGGGTAAATCAAAACTCGCTATATTGCAAGGGTAAATATATTAACCCTTTATTTTTCATAATTTTGTTTTCAGTTGATATTTTTATGAGTTTTCCTTTATTGATATTTTAATTATTTTAAAATACTTTTTAACATTTAAAAATTCAAAAAAGATTAGGGAAGGATCCAATGGTCATTTGACAAATATTGGTGACCTCATTTTATTTTATGTTGTTTTTTCTATTTTTTGCTATTTTTGGTTTATTTCATCATTTTCTTTTTATTTTAAAAAATAGTTTTTGACTTAGAAAAATTCCAAAAACTTTTGTCAACACTTGTTGACCTCTGATTGACCTTCGGAGATTTTCTTGGAATTTTATTTTGATGGAAAAAATACTATTTATGTATTTTGTTAATAAAATCCAATTAAATAACCTAATTTCAATATTTTATTTAATTCTTTATTTTCATTTTTATTTTGCTCAATTTTTGAATTTAATTTGAAGTCATAAATTTCCTCAACATCAATGGAATTTTGGGTGTTGATAGGTCTCTTGGCCAAATCCACCAAGAGAGTTGATTGATTTTGACAAAGTTAGATCAATTAAATTCATCCGATGCAAAATAAACTTGAAATTTATTTCATCTGCGCCACCTTATTTTTCTTTTGTCCCAATTCATAAAAAGTGATCAATTGGTTACATGAACTTCAAATTTCAAGCATAAGCCCCAATAGATGACTTGAGTTTTGGTCTTGGTTCAACACTTGTGGTGCTTGTCGTGTGGTCGCGTTGATTTCTAATCAAGCTTCTGGCAAGTTTCCACTAACTTTGCCATTTGAAACTCTCAATCATTTTTGTGATGTGATAATTCCAAAACCGGTGATATACTTGAGAAAAACAATTGAAACTTGTCGTGTGGTGGATTCTATCAAGCTGAAAGTCTTCATGCGTTTCAAGATGGTCACTTCTACTAATTACTAATCTCTTTATTAATTGTTCTCTTCATCATTTATTTTATGTTCTTTATTTTTCGCTCTTTACTTTCCATATTTATTTTATGCTCTTTATATTTTACGCACTTTACTTTTAGCATTTACATTTCATGTCATTTTTCTTTTTGCTCATTTGAGCATTTTACTTTCTCGTTATTTTGAATTTTCTCCCTTGATCTTTATTTTTCTTTTCAAAATACCTAATAATTCAACCTAAACATAAAAAAATTTTAATTGGATTTAGTTACTATCCTTGTGCTTGGAGCTTGATCTTAGGACTTAGGATTAGGACCTTTACCTCAGCTTGGGAGATCTCTGTTGCTCTTGGTATTATTCTGTGTTTGTCTGATTATTATTTTTGTATGCGGTTTATTTCGTTATACTCAAATGATGAGTGAATTTCCTCAAAATACAGCGTTACTCTACCCGTTTTTCTGTAGACAAGAATGCACCCGAGGCATGGAATTATCTGAAGCATGGTTTTTCTGTCTGGTTATTTGTTGCTTATGTGGGTTATCCAAAGGATGGGATGTAGTATTGGCTCTTGATGTCAAGTACTAATTTTCTCACCCGGTTAGATCTTTCTTTACTCTTACCTTTTACTTTATACACTTAGGTTAGCCTCTTCATCTTCTCCACATTCGTTAATTTTCAAAATCTTCCCTCTTTTTCGAAGGATTCTTGTTTTCAAAACTCGATCCGCTTTCATAAAAAACTTGGACTTAGGTCCATGATTTTTTTCAAATTTCTTTTCTTAATAAACTTTCAATCCATTTAATTATACTTTGACTTCCTTTTTCGTAAGACTAAAAAACACCTAACCTCATTCAAACCCTTTTTGAGCTCTTTGTAGTTTTTCCAAATTAACATTTTTACTAAAATCAACCAACACAAAAATTTGGTCTTTTTTAGCCGAACTACTTGGTTTTGATTTCAACATTGCACATTGTTGGTATGTAGGCCTAGAACTCATTGGAAGTTCTATCAAACCAAAAAAACCTAAATAATACTTTTTTTGTTGTTGTTTTCTTTTATAACCCTCAAGACATTTTTACAAACTCATTTTAGCGCATATATACAATTTTTCAAAAGGTTCTGCGAATCTAGTAGATGCTTTGGGTGTCTAACACCTTCCTTTGTATAACTAACCCCCGATCCCAGATCTCTGATATTTTAGGATTTTATTCTCTCTTTTTCCTAGTCCTTTGGATAAAATAAAAGCGCGGTGGCGACTCTTTTGTTATTTTTCGAGTTAAGGCAATTCAATGGCTTATATTCGCAGTTTTTGCCGCTACAGCCGAGATAATCTAGGTTATGAGGCAGAACTTATATCTTTTTGGCCGGAAACCCGTGGATATGCCCGGGATCAATCCGAAGTTATATGTCATCATCACGGATCTCGACCGGATGAAGCCGATATCTCGTGAGCGGAAAATTGGTGAAGAAAAGAGGAAGGTCGTTCGGAGAGAAGTTGAGAACTGGTCAAAGCCGTTCATTGGCGGTTCCATACCCAACATGGTTATCTAATGTGTTCATGGTCAAGAAGAAAACCTGGAAGTAGAGAATGTGTGTGGACTTCACAGATCTTAATAAAGCATGTCCGAAAGATCCTTACCCCTTATCACACATAGATCGGCTGATTGATGGGGCTTCAGGGTTCCGAATTCTAATTTTCTTGGATGCCTACTCGGGATACAATCAAATCATAATGAACCCGACGGATGCTTCGAAGACAGCCTTCATGACAGACCTGAAGAAATATTACTATAAGATGATGTCGTTTGGATTGAAGAATGCTGGCGCGACCTAACAGAGGCTCATGGATATGGTTTTCGCTCCACAGATAGGGAGAAATATTGAGGTTTATATGGATGACATGGTGGTCAAGATAACTGCAGATTGCAATCATGTTGTAGACATTGAAGAAAATTTTGCAGCAATTCAAAAATACAACATGCGCCTGAACCCGAACAAATGTACTTTCGGGGTGCAGGATGACAAGTTTCTAGGCTTCATGTTGACAAGTCGGGGAATAGAAGCTAACCCGGATAAATGTCAAGCGATTATTAATATGAGAAGTCCGACTACAATATGCGAAGTGCAACAACTAACTTGCCAATTGACCGTGTTGTCCCATATTTTTTCTTGTGCAGGAGACAAGTCGATTCATTTCTTGGCTGCTATTAGAAAGAGGCGGTTGAGTGGGCGATGCATATGGCGGGCATTCGGGGAGGTGAAGCGTTTTGTCAACTCCTCAAGTTTTAACGGACCAAGAGATAATACTGGCGGTTTTATATCACGTTGTATCGAGATCATGCCATTAGTTCGGTGCTAGTACAAGAAGGAGAGGCCAGAGAATGTTCGGTATACTTTGTTAGTAAAGTGCTGAAGGGAGCAGAGTTGAGATACCAAAAATTTGAACGGTTGAAACTAGCATTGGTGACAACTTCCCGGAAGCTAAGACATTGCTTTCACGGGCATCCTATCCTGGTGAGAGCAAACTTTCCCCTAAAACAAATATTTAAGAAGCCTGATCTAGCGGGAAGAATGGTGTCTTGGGCAGTGGAGTTGTCCGAGTATGATATCGACTTCACTCTGCGCACCAGCATAAAATCTCAGGTCCTGGAAGATTTTATGGTGGAATTTAGCTCCGCCTATAAGTGATTACGCTGTAAGGTGGATTCTTTCCGTGGGGATCATTGAATTTTAAAGGGA
>CM038794.1:65746043-65947411 GCA_021764765.1 Vicia sativa
TCAACAGAGGATCAAACTCCATCTCGCTAGCTTCAATCATATCTTGAATCTTGTTCTTCGAGCCCAACAATCATCAAGACTATGTCCGTGGCTATTGGAATGGTGTTACACTTAGCATTAGGATTGTATTTCGAGAGGAGGTATTGACATTCCGAGAGGATCCTCACAGTAATCACCGCTTTCAACATGTGTTGCAAGGCTTATGACAAAGGCATGTTGATCTTCGTAAACCGCTCTTCGTGCGCTCGTTACGCCGCGGTCTCACCGAGGTTGAAGCCGATGTAGGATTGGAGATCACAACCGCCCCCACGATTGAGCACGGTCGGTCTTGGCTCGGCTTTTCTCGACCACACACAAAGATTAGCTTCTTTCTACCATAAAAGATCTCTTCAAAGATTTGAAGATGATTCTACATGAATCTTTCCACCTTGATACTCGCTTCTCAACACCGTCATCAATATCGCCTTGAATCTGGGTCAAGAATTTCAATCGATGATTGAAGAATGGCCTGTCGTTGTTCCCATGAACATATCAACCAACTCCCTATTGGACAAGGGTGGCTGAACTCGCCTCGCTAGATCTCCACTTCGAGCATACCTTGAACTTATGACCCATAGACATGCTTTGTATCTCGCAGCTGTGTCAATTCAGATTGTACTACTCTCGTAGAAAGCATCGCCTAAGTCACTCCAAGTAATGGATACGATCATTCTCTAGCCGATAGTACCATTCCAACCGGGTTCCCACAAACTTTCTTGAAAATAGTGCATCCACAACTTTCTCATCAATGGGGGTTGATCTTTTGAACATAGGAATTCAAATGCAACTGGACAAGAAATGCCATCATTCGCAAAAGTTGGAACTGAACTTGGGAGGAATCACACCGTGGACAAGACTCAGATCATCAAAAATTCAGCCCACATCTTCAAAGTTCTCCAAAGATTCGAGACGGTCTTCAAGTTGTTTGTACTTGTCATCTTCATCGTAGTATTGGCCACCATCATAGTTTTCTCAAGTTCGGCCGACCGCCTTCACCATCACCTTTGTTACTTTGCTCGCCCTCCTTCTTGACACTTCCTTCAAAGGCTCAATTCGACCAACCACTAGGACCCTCCTTTGTAGCGCCCGCCCATGTCGAGAAGACCAACAACTCTTTCTTTCTCGTTGATGAGCTTTTCGCATCTTCTTGGCCTTGACCAAGCCGTAAACATCTTCAAACCGAGCATTCTCGGCTTGAAGATCTTTTGATGATCGTTCAAGAGCCTATCGCTAAAATAAATAGCGAGCAAATGAGAAAACCAATCTTCAATGTATGTGATGCAATCTCATGCTATGATATGCAATGTTTATGCGAATGCAATGCAATGTTTTCAAGGACCTTAGAGATTTAAATTTGTTAAACAAGCAACGAACAAACATTTATTAGTACTCTTTTCATTATTCTTTCTTTATAAGTACAAGAGATAGTTCAAAACAATAAAAGAAAATCCTAAAGCTCTAAGTCTCCCATGGGCGCTCCTCTGGTGCCGATGTAGCGCTGATGCTTCGCCCCGTGAAGTAGCTTTGTCAACTCTAGCACTTTCTTCTCACTTGCATAACATCGAGCTTCAAATGTATCCTTTCTTCTTTAAGTGAATCCAGATCTCTTCAAGTCTTCAAAAATCGTGAGGCATGTCGATGGAGAACATTATAGTAGGCAGCCACCTATAGCAACAGTTCCATAATTACCGGTAAAACAAAGTGAATGGCATCATGAGGTTTCTGAGCTCGAGCTCGCACTCCATTTGCTGCAAGGTTCCCAAGGAATGGAGTTCTGGTGCCCCAAAGTCTTGGTATCGCCTTCTTTACCATGCCCCAAGCGCAGGCGAACTCGCTTGCACGGAGATCGTGGTTGTAATCGAACACAATATCTTGGAGAAGCATATCATGTGGACCATCTCTTCTGGGCAAAACCAAACCGACGTGAGCTAAAGAAGGGTTGTGGGCAATACCTCCCTTATACCAAGTAGTGGTACATTAGGGAATTCTCCACAACGCCAATGAATGTGAAGTCCTTTTGAGAGAAAAGACTCAACGATATCCGAATGAGAGAGTGACATTAACCTTTGAGACCACTTCATCCTTGTTCGTTTTCAAAACCGATGGAGGAAGGTGCTAAATAAACCACCTAGAAAGTAACAGTATACAACACATGAGAGTTCCTTGTCTTTTAGTAGTACGAGTGTGGAGAGAATGCAGATGTCTCCCGAGTAAAGCAGGCACGTGATTGTGGTAAGAAACAACTTGATGGCTGACATCTATGAATTGAACTGTTAGGGGAAATGTAAACCAAACCATAGATTAGCAAGGCCACAATGTCTTCAAATGCATGGAAAATCATAACTTTGAGGAATTCTCGGCTTTCTTAATTAGGAACTTAAAGGCAAACCTTAACTCCACTTCTAGTTTCCCAATTGGCTTCAATGTCCGAAAGCGCTAAGATGTAATGGATGCGATGTCTTCGTACTCTAGAACCTTTTCTAAACCGTGAATGGCATTTGATCAAGAATAGGTACCCTAAGTAGCTTAGAGAACTTCTTCCAAGGTAGGAACCAATCGGATAGTCCGGGAATGTAAAGCAATGGTGCTTGATCAAGAACCGAAAGAGGACATGCATCATATCTTCTTCAAAACCCGGAGATAACCAAATCAAGCAGATAACCATGTCTTTGATGAATCGAGCATGGTCGGGAATTTCTTAAAACCAATTTCTTGAGTGAGAAGGTATACCCATGAAGTTGATTCGAATAGTCTTTCTGAAGCCATAATCCCTACAAAACAGAAAGCAAAGATAAATCCCTAGGTCCTTGAAATAGTTAGAAATGATATGCAATGCAAATGATGTCATGATGTCATGTTTAGCACACACAAACAATTCACACAATGAGCCTAGGTTAAGGCTTGCATGAGGTATAGGTGATTACCCTACCAAAAGTTTGAGTTGGTTCATCCCGGCTCCTATAATAGTAACCGGTTCTAGGAATCTCACATCATTGATCTTTCTCGAGGCGTTATTTCAATACGACTACCAAGTGGTCGATCGAAAATATCCCAAAAGTCCGATCTTAATGAGCCGTAGCATCGAGTATCAACCAACCTCGGTTCACACCAAAGCCGACCATCTCACTACCTTCTAATGGCCAAGATGGGTCAATTAAGGTTCTAAAAGTTTAGTTAGCGCTTGATGACACCACTAGTAAGCCAAATACTATCCTCAACTTGGGAATGAAGAGTATCGACAACCAAAGTGTCACGCTAACGTAGCCATCATGTTGACCATTTTGATATACGCCTAACGGTCGCGATTTATTATTGCTACTTACCTAAAAGGAAACCCGGATCCGGTGTAGGATCCCCAACAATATAATACCCAAGCAACCCTTAAAGAGCAAGCAAGTCAAACAAAAGCGGTAAAGGTGATCTAAAATCCTAAGGCATTCTCTCTCTTTAGGTGTTTCCTCAACAGAAGTCGCCAGGATACGGTGAACTCGACTTTTGTGTTTTGTATCGCAAATGTGTCGATAGCAAGAGTCGCCAACCGACTTTTATTTTTATCCAATTATGGAAGGTAAAGTACGTAAAAGACCTTCGTTAGATTTGAGTAAGGGAGAAGGTTATGAAAAGGGAAGGTATTAGCACCCCTTTCCATCCGTAGTTATTCACGGGCTCTTAGTTGCTCTTAGATCACTTAAAATTGTGTTTTCGTGTGTTTGACAAAATGTTTTGAAAGGCATTTCGCTTGACTTTGTAATGATTCATGTAGGAATGTATACAAAGTGTTTGAAATGTTTCGCTTTTTGAAAAGAGTTTGAACTTTGACAAAAGTGTGTTGTGTGAAAAGCATTTTGATAGAGCAAGCAACTAAAAGTCTTATTACCTACCTGTAATTGGTCGTTGTATTATTTTGCCTTAGAATAGCCATCCATACCATTAGTTGGTAGGTAACTCCATTCTGGATGCCGGGACATTCAAGGACATCGATGTCATAGAAAGCAACTTGTGGTGGAAATATCCTAGCACATTCAAGGGACTATCATTATTTTCTGAGGCGACAATCGAGGGTCAAGATCATGTATTCGGAGGCTTACATCGTGGGTCTTATGATCTTTGCATCGAAGGACTATGATGATTTGTTTCAGCACAACGGTGCTAGGATACCCCACGCTCGAGGACTTGACCATTTTGAATTGTAAGGCAACGAGAGAGAATTACCCATAAGTATGTGTTAAAGAGAGTGTGTTGATTCGGTATTTTATCTTGAAAATTAGTGTGAGCTATGTCCAATTATTATCTTGCCATACACACCTAGTTACTAGCAATTTGTAGGGTGCGAAATTAAAATGCGGAATGTAAAGTGAAAGGTAAATGTCCTACGCTATTACATGGCTTTGGGGCGTATACATAATTTAAACTTATGGAAAATAAAACCTAATTTAACTATTACATCCCATAAACAAATACATTATTGGAAAAATAAAACGGTAAAGAAACGTCTCAGTCGAATGACCGTGAAACGATAAGAGAAATTGGAAAATATGATGAAATCGAATAAGAGAAAATGTTAGAAAAAATGCAAATTTTTAATTGGAAAAAATATGACATGTCGAAATAACATAAATATGTTAAATAATTTTTGGGATTTTTAGATGCAATTTAATAATTTAAAACTAATTAAATGTGATTTAAATGCAAAATTATGAATAAAATAAATATGCATGCAAAATTGTATTTTTAATTTTATAAATTAAATAAAGATTTTAAAATAATAAAAAGAAAAATAATTTTAATGATTTTTAATGCGTAAATAAAAATATGAAAAGAATTAAAATTGATATGTAAAATATTAAATAATAAGGAAAATAGAAAATATGAAAATATGCAAGTTTGAGAAAAGAAGAAAACTGCTTGTGGATCGAACTCAGACTGTGGAGAGCATCTCCTCACCCATGCCTTAACCAATCGAGCTAACGTGCATCCGTGTTTGAAAGAAGTGAGTGGATTACAACACGCTGTCCTTTCCCATTGCCTCGCTCCGCCAATATCATCTTCTTCGCTTTGAATTTTCAAAAGTTAGCGCGTCTTTCTTCGACGCCACAGCCCCTGCTACATGGAAAATCAAGCACAAGTAATATAAATGCATTATGAATACATGTATCAACTCGTTTTCATCCCCCAATCACTCTGGTATGCCTAGTTTGGTCCAATTTTTCCGTTTTAAGGAAACCCCAATTCGAAGCAGGAAACCCTAACTATGGCAGAACTCGATCCAGGCACTCAAAATGCAATTAAACCGTCCAGATAGCTTGGAAACTTGATTCTAAACATGAACAAACAATCAAAACAAGTTAATAATGCATGAATGATGAAAATCGATTTTGAAAGAAACTTGACAAACCGAAATCGTGTTTGATGGATTCTTGATGGTTTTGGATGATGTAAGGGTCTGGAATGCTTCCAGGGATGTCAAGGAATGCGTTTGAATCCTTAAAAACAATTGAAACCGGCCGGATCAATGATTGCCATACTTGTATGTCACGGATTTTTGAGTTCTAGGTTAGGTTCTTGAGCCAATTTTCTCCATTTTTCTTGATAGGTATGTATCATACATTTATACCGATGGATATGGAATGGTTTTGAAGAGAATCAATCAACATTCAATGCAAATCAAATTTGATTTTTGTACAAAATCAAATTTTCAAAATTTGATTAATTTTCAATCCAATCTTGCCATATTGATCCAATTTCAAATTTGCTGGCCTTTGTGAGTTGTTGGTCTCAAGGAAGGAATAAAATCAATTTTGCAATTAATTTTGATTTTATACTTATTTTTAAATTTAATTTGTATTTAAATGAATAAATTCCAAATTAAATAGAAAAATAAAATAAAATTCGTGGCATTGGGCTTGGATATTCCTAATTGTATGAGGAATAAGTTTGAAGAAGAAAAGCAAGCCCATTTGCCAAAATTTGATTTTAGAAGTATCTCTCTTTGTGCATTCCTTCAAAATTGCCCAACTTGTGAATGGTGTATCTTGCTCAATTTTCCACATTTTGAGTGTTCTAGACTTTTTGAAAAGATCTAAGAGTCCTCTAACCAACCTTTTTGGTCTCATCTCAATTGAGTTTCCATGCTCAATATATCTTCAAAACAAAAAGTTGACTTTTTCTTGACTTTGAAAATGACATGTAATGTTTTGAGCCATACCTCTCAAATGAAGCATTTTTTGGACATTCTTGTGTGACATGAAGTTGTAGAGAATTGAATTTCCTTCAAAACAAGAGGTGGTGGAAAAATTTCCGAGAAAGTATGAAGAATGATCATCAAAGTTCAGCTTGACTTTTCACCTAGAAACCCTAATTTAGAAAGTTTGACTTTTGAGCAAATCTTGAGTTTTCGATGAATCATGATCAACCCTTGATCAAATGATGAATGTAACTTCAAAATGAGGATGTTGACCAAAAATCATGAAGTTTGACCGTATGTTGACCACATTTGACTCTTCTCAATACAACCGATTTTCAACCATCCGAGCAATTGTCCGAGGAAACTTGACTTGTAAGGCTTGAAACTTGACATGGAGAATCTTGAAGCATATGAGGAGGCATAAGACCATTGGAGATGTTGGAAGTCCATCTTGACTGAGAATTGCCAAACCCTAGTTTGGGTTGATTGTTCAGAGAGTTTGTCCGATCAACCTCGAGGAATCCTTGAGTATGGATGTATGAAATATCTTGAGAGGATGGAGGGCAAATTTTGGGGTATGACAGAATGTCCCTGAAAATTCGACAAAGGATTAAATCGAATTTTAGTGTCTGACCTGTGTTCTCAGGCACTAAAAATTCATATCTCCTATCTGAAAACTCGAAATTGAGCGGGGAAGATTTCTAAAATTCCGTATC
Source organism: Vicia sativa (assembly GCA_021764765.1). Classification (NCBI taxonomy): domain Eukaryota; kingdom Viridiplantae; phylum Streptophyta; class Magnoliopsida; order Fabales; family Fabaceae; genus Vicia; species Vicia sativa. The sequence goes on from CM038794.1 coordinate 65,752,983, forward strand.
GAAGCCCTCTACAATTTTCAATCACAACTTGGGAGCTGATTCCTCACTGTTTAATGCCAGAAGTTTATTCTTCGGGTTTGATTTTTGAGCTGAACCGAACAATTTTCATCAAATACGCGAACTTCGAAAAATCATATCTCGCTCGATTTTTATCGAAACGATATGGGACCACTGCCAAACTTTCACCAATTTCGTTGGCTTCGTTTCTCTTAGAAATACGCATTTGCAAATTTTGATCAGAAGGCCCTCGTTCGAGGCATTTTCTCCGAAGAGCGCATTGAAAATTCTGCTCGTGTCAGTCATCTGAAAATTATGCCGAAACTTCAAAAATTCGTATCGACTTGACCATTCATCCGATTGAGTCAAAATTTTGGTTTGCTCAAGCAAAATCGCATTCCGGACATTTTTTGTTTACATTTCGACTTCATGTTCCGCACGGATTTGGCTGTTTTGCATTAATTTCAAAAATTATTTGGATAATCACGATTTGAGCATGATTATGGATCTAAGGCACTCTTAGGCCAATTCCCCACACTATAAATACATTTTTTCCTTCAAAAAATAGAACAACACAATCATTTGCTTAATTTTCACCACAAATTACTCTCTAATTCTCTCTCAAACAAAAGCCAAAAACTCAAGAACAAAAGTCAAATTTCACTTTTCCCTCCAAGAAACCACCACAGGCCACCACCTGGCACCTTCCTAGCACTACACCACCGTAAACCGCGCTAAGCTCACCTTGCAATCGTCAGATCTCCATCTTCTCATCAGAGTAGCTTCTTCACCGGATTCTTGTCCTTTTCTCCTCATTTTCACAAGATTTAACTTAGAGGAAGCTCTTCCTCTTGATTTCTCTTCAATTCTTCAAGAATTAAGTAATTTCTCTTCATCTTCTTCAATTCTCCATTAAAGCTTCAAGATCTTCAAGAATTCAAGCTTGATTTTGATAATTATCATCAATTCAACGTTGATTTGGTATTTTCTTTAAAGAGCACAAGGAATCCCTCTTCAATTTGATTCAAACTTCAAGTTCAAGTAAGTGTTTAGTTCAATTAAGCACTTATTTTAAGCTATTATTGACTTTTAGCTTTTCTTGAAATTGAATATTGTAATTGCTTGCAATTTCCATGTGGATTCCGATTCTTGAATTTTCATCTTTGAATTCGTTGAATTGAATTGAATTTTGCAACGTTATTGTGTCGTTGTGAAGAATTTGTTCATAACGCACACATACACTTGTGGTGTTAATTTTCTTTGTATTTAAGCATATTATTTGAACACTTTGCATCATCAATTGTATGTTCATGCATTAGGAAATGTGTGGATCAATTAAGATGCACTGAATCATGTGATTAGAGGCTTGCATTGTGCATTGATCGTGTCAAAATGTAGGAATTAAGAAACCTAGTTTTAGATGCATTTGCACATTGTACATAATTCACATACACACGCTCTTTGACATAAACTCCATCTTGTATATCCCTGCATTTGCATGTAGGATAGTTGAAGAAATTGAGCATGTCGATGCATGATCTTTAAGACATGGAAACATGAAGAAGCCTCACTTTTCACAACACAATTTCATAAGCATGCACACTCCATAACTTGACACCTTGTGCACTTTTCCTTTAGCACTTTCACATGAATTCATCGCATTTAGGTCGCTAATATTTTGCATTTTTGCATTGTCTATCATATGCTCATGTATGGAGGAGTATGCAGATAGACTAACATGCATCGATTCATGTGATTTTGAAGCCTAAGTTGCATACAAAAATGTGAAGACGTAGAATTAGACACATTTCGTTTTTTAGGAGAATTTTGCATAATTCATACACATGTACATAAGCTTATAATGTATGCTCTTGATCACTTCAATGCTTAGTCTTGCAAGCTTGAGATTGAATGCCTTTCCATGCTTCTATTCCTTTGCATTTTGCTTCTAAACCGTGACTTTTGGAATTAACTACTTTCGATGAACCTTTTTTCCTTGTCACTTGACTGTATCGATCGACTTTTGGCACGAGAACATCATGGAAAGGAGGTTTGGTACAAAACAGAAAATTATGCAGGTTACAGACCGCACCTAGGGCCACCAGGAGCTTGCTAAGCGCCAAATTCTTTGAATTTTTGTGTTGAAGGTCGCGCTTAGCACCACCAGGAGAATGCTAAGCGTGAAATCCACTGACTTCTTGTGCCGAGGGCCACGCTTAGCGCCACATACCAGGCTTAGCGCGACCTGGAGTTGAAAACTTTCTTTTTCTGACTTTTAAATGCAGAATGTCATATGTTCTAACACTCTTGAACACTGTTGAGATGTATTTGATGCAGGAGATTATGTTATAAATATATATGACACAATTTTTTTGATGTTTTACGCTTGTATACCCACGTATACATTCTATTTGCTCGCTTTTTGGGTCTAACTCCCTTCTTCCAGTTGTTTTGCGCTTGTATACCCACATATACATTCTATTTGCTTGCTTTTGGGTCTAACTCCTTCTTGCAAGCGTTTTGTGTTTGTACACCCACGTGTGCATTATTTTAACCCGCTTTTTTGGTCTAACTCTGTTTTGTAGGTACACCTTGACTGAATGTGTATACACATGTTCCTTGGCTTGTGCGCATACACATACATTCTATTATTTGCTTGTGGTTTTTTTGTTGGTACACTATGATCGGAATGTGTATACACATGTTCCATTGCTTGCGTATACACGCATATTCTATGGTTTGTTTGTTGGGATTTCTCTCCTCTTGCAAGTGTTTTTACTTTGATACGTATGAACGTGTATTCCGCTTGTTTTGTATACCTTGAGTGCTTGTCACCGGTTTACTCTTATTGCATGGCTGCATTACTGGATGTTTTTCGGATTACATTCTTTAGATCGCAGTGCTCTTCGGATTTTATATCCGTTTGGTAGTTTCTACACCATTTATCGTATTCTCTTACAACTTTCCTAGATATCATGAGAGGCAGATTTAGAGCGTTTCTTTTTACATGAGAAATAGGAATGAAGATGCATGATGAGGCTTCCGTCGTTTCTGGTTTATTTAAAGACCCGTTTAGCACGCTTCTGTGTGCTACTTGTATTTGGTTTGTTTAAAGTCCTCATCCGTGCATAGGGAGGCACCGGAAGTGTTTACATTTGTGCTTGCATAGTTCAAGTGGTTAGGCAACCCGACGTGGCACCACTACGCAAAGACCCGTGTTGTATTTTCCCGCCAATGAGTCATGATATATGGGGCAAGCATAAAGGTCAAGAGTCTTCCTTGGTTTCACAACCAAGACGAATATATGATATCTTTCCTTAGGACCACTTTGGATAGCTTTATCCTAGACATGTTAGGATTTACATCCTTTACATGTTAACATAGGTAGATTCCTCTTATCCTCAACCATAGGTCTAATCTTTGCATGACAACATTAGGTCTAGTACTAGTTAGTCTCCTTTGTTTTGCTTTTCTTTTTGCATCGCCATGTAATTAAAACTAAAACTTGCTTTCTTTTTCTTTTGAAAACAAAACACTTAATAATGGTTTGATCTCCTTTCAAGGTAAAAGCAACCAACCAAGACAAACCCTTTTCTCCTCATTTTATTTTGTGTTTAAAACCTTTTTCATAAGTAAAAACACAAACCCACCAAAACAAGTGAGCCGAACCACGACGCCCGACTTTCCCATTGCACAAGGGAATATATAGCATATTGTCGTGGCTCGATCGAGCACAACATGTAAATATTCTTTTTCTCGTGTTTTCTTTATTTACCTTTTCTTTGCATGCATTGCGCTAAGCATAGATAGATATAAATACACCCTTAGTCGAAAATAGAAGTGGATACCGTAGGAGTACTGGGCATGTGGGTTCTAGTCCTTCCTTCGTGATAACAAAATCCCTTACCTAGATCTCGGTCGAGACCGTGGTTTCTTCCTCTCGTGTTTACTCGATGTTTTCTTCCTCCACGAGATAAAATACGCGATGGCGACTTTATTGATACACCCCTATCGGGGAAGTTCACCGGTGGGTTCAATGGCAACTACGGATAAGATTTGAACGTAGAAGCAACAATCTACATGGATCATCTTCATACCTCAACTCAAGACTAAAGGTACATGAGTTCAAAGTTGTTAGGGAGAATAGGGCTCATTGTATTTCGATGTACCTTTTCCATGTATTTACCATTTTTCAAAAACTTTATAATCTTCTGTGGGGTCATGCTATTGGTAGTCTACCATTCTACCAATAAAATTTGAGCTTTTATCCAATTTCTTTGAAATCTAATTTTGTTCAGTTCATAGAAATATTCTTTTATTACTGAAAATATATTTCAAAAACAAACAGATTCAGTAGAATATACTAGAGAAAATTTCACAATTCTAAAGTGTGTTTACATCGGATGTGATGCATGGGTAAAAGATAGCACAATTCCCATTCTTGATCAATAATGTTGGGGTTGGTCCCAGAAGAACCACTGTAGAATTCTTTTTTCCCAAACATGCATAAGCAGGTTATCCTAGCAGAACATTTCAATTCTCCCCAGAAGAGTTTACACAAACTTTTCTCTTGATCAAAGCATGTTGACATATTCACAGAATATATTAGTTAAACGGTACCTGGGAATGTCAACGATGCGTCTGATAGGGGGTTTGCCTTTTCAAGCCCATGGTTCTAGAGGATTTCATGTTGGCTGAGTGCTACCCATGCACTACTTGATTTTCTTTGTTGATCCTCAATAAGATGTCTGCACGCGCATTCATTCATACACTATGCGTCACTTAAATTCATTTCCCATTTGCATATGTAGATAATCCGAGTATGCCTTATATCTCACAATCTTCAACTTTGAGTAGAAAAGTTTGTTCTTTTCGTTTTCCCCACAGTTATCCTTCATGGAGAAATAAAGTATCTTTCCCCAGTGCAATTTTGGTTTGGATTCTAATCTCCAAGTAGCTTTGACGCTCAAGTTGTAAATTTTGGATGGACATTGCATTTATTTTGCACAAATAAGACTTTATCTCTTCAGCCGGAGCGAATTTGACTCTTCTTAGGAAGTCCTCTCTCATTCTCCAACAATATTGACATCATATTTATCCCAAAGCTACAACAGCCTGTTGTGTGAACAACTGATTATCCCCAGCAAGTTCGCTAATGCCAATCTGATCTTATTTCAGTAACCTAACGAGGAATCTCTCGCTAGGGAATGATCGTTCACTTCCAGTAAGTTGAAAACTTATTGTGGAAGTCTCCGATGTGTGATTTACAAGCTCGTCGATGGAAATTACTTTGAGTGATTTACAAGCTCATTGTTGAACATTTCTTTGGTTTTCTGTTGGGTGATTTACAAGCTCATTATGGATTAACTCTTTATCTCTGATGGGTGATTTACTAGCTCGTCGAAGGAAATTCATTTGAGTGATTTACAAACTCATTGTTGAATGTTTCTTTGGTTTTCCCAATGGGTGATCGCCAAGCTCATTACAGATTAACTCTTTATTTTTGATGGGTGATTTACAAACTCATTGATGGAGGTTCCTTTGAGTGATTTACAAGCTCACTATTGAACATGGCTTTGGGTGATTTACAAGCTCATAGTTGATTTAACCATTTATTCCCAATGGGTGATTTACAAAATCGTTGTTGAAAGTCTCTTTGGGTGATTTACAAGTTCATTGATGATTAGTCATTTCGGGATTCCTTTGGGTGATTTACAAACTCATAGCAGATCAATTCCGATAGCTGTTTGCAACAAGATTAGTCATTCCGATGAATGGTAGCCTCGTCGTTATGGGAGGTAGTTTGTTGAAGATTTGTTTTTTTTCCGATGAATGGTAGCCTCGTCGTTATGGGAGGTAGTTTGTCGAAGATCCGTTATTCCGATGAATGATAAAATATCCTGGTCAAAGAAGGACTTCCAGCCTGTTTTTGGTGGAGTGCTAGAGCTTTTTGGAGACTCAGTCTTTTGTTGATGTTTTCTTCTTACCATCTTTTTGTATAGAAACAATTCTTGGCGTTTATTTAGGATTGATTGGTTTACTCTCTTTAGGAAGCCGACGTCATTCTTTTGTTTTGGCTAACTCCTCTATGAGGGGATAGTTCGTCGTCTATCTATATATTGTTGCTTTCACCTATTAATTAAACTCGTGTCATGACTTTCCCATTTTCAAGGTGGAGTTATCATTTTCCCCAATGGTGTCCTGTCTCTAATGAGGTTCATTCATTTGCATTGCATAACCCTTAAATGTTGCATGGCATCTTAGGGCCAAAAATAGGGCTTGTGTTATATTTAAGTATCTTCTATCTTGTCAAGGGGAAGGTTCCCTTCTTATCTCCGGATAAAAGACACTTAAATAAGGTCAGTTGTTGTACCCTAATTTTTGCCCCTAAGATTCTCTCATATTCTCATACTCCATACAATTGCATTGCACAAAGATCACAAATTAGTTCTCTCTCTATCTCTCTCTCTCTTATCTTTAGGATTTGCCCTCTGGGAGACCACCAAGCACCTTGTGGAAGTGATTATTGTTTATGTGTGATGATTGATATTTTATTAACCATGATGTGTATACTTTTATCTAAATGTTGTAGGTGAATGGTGCACAAGTTCTTCAAAGAGTTGATAGGATCATGTATTTATTTCCATGCCTTCTCTCATCATTTCTCAAGATTTTGAAAGTATTGTCTCTTCTTGAATACTTCTATTATTACCAACCATGATGCTCTCTTATCTTGAATGTATGCTTCATGCTTGAAAGAGATCATCAAATTCAAATAATTCTCCATCCCATGGCCATCTCTCTTGAAATTAGGGTTTTGGACCTCTAAGGACCATATCTTGATGTGTGTGTGAATTTTGTGGATGAATTCAAGATCATTTGATTCTTATGAATACTTCCAATTGAATATGCTTTGATTCAAGAAGTTTAAGTGATGAGAAGATTGTTTTGAAGACCTATGGTTGCCCACTCTCTAGATTGATACTTCATCTACCTTGTATGACTTCAAAGGATCATATCTTGGTCATCCCTTGCCTCCTTGAGCTCATTTTTCTTTCACAATGAACCTAAGGGTATCTACAACAACTTAGTTCAATTGGTGAGAAAATAAAATACTTGGAAGTTTGCCTATGAGGTCAAAAGATTACAAGTCCTTGATGAATTCCTCAACTTTTAAACAATCAACATCAAATGAACATATCTTGATCATCATTTATCATTTTGAGGTCATTCTTTTTGAAAAAAAATCTTGAATATGTCTACTTTAACTCCATATAAGCCTTGAATATTGAAAGTGTTTAGAAATTTCTTGGAAGAATCAAAAGATTATAGATCATTTCACAAATTTTCTTCAAATTCACAAGATCATAACTTTCTCAATTTTTGGAATTTTTCAGTGATTCTTTTTGCCAAATGTTCTTTGAGAGGTCTACTTCATATCATCTTTGAAGATCAAGAGAAAATTTTGAGTGGAAAGGCAAGTTTGAAGAAGAAACATTATAGGTCATTTTTAGAAGTAGCATGCTTGACCAAGGCCTGGCCAGAAAATTCAATATATTTTCAAGAATCCTAAAGGCTCAATCTCTCAGCTCAAGCATCCATTGATCTAATTCTTTTTTCATTTTGTTATACTCTTTGAATACTTCATTTGGCTCAAGGAAAATCAGAAAACGCACGAGGGAATTTTATTTGGCACCAATTCAAAGTTTGTGCAAAATCTCATATGAGCTCACCACCGCTTTGTGCATTTGTGCGTGTAACTCAATTTTAAGCCAAATTAAGCCTTGTTTTTGTGACTAATTGTGATTAAGAACTTCCCAAGATTAATTAGCACATCAAAACGCAAGGAACGGTTGAGCTTTAATGCACACAAGGTCACACTTTCTTCATGAACACGGGTGTGCATGATTTCCACTCAAATGTCATCATTCACCCCTCATTTTGATTCCATTTGCTTCTCCTATAAATAAGGGACATATTCCACTCATTTAAACAAGCTTTGATAGTCAAAAAAACCCTGCCAAACTGTCTCATGAACCAGATTTTCTGCAACCCTGCCAAACTGATTCTTCTTCCTTGAACCTCACCGAAGCTAATAGAACAAGAATTACACATTGAAGCTTCCTGAATCGTGCTATCCAAGTCCAATTTCAAAACTCTGAAAGTGAACTTCATTCAGGTAGAAATCTCCATCAAACCTTGCAAAATAAAACACCATTGCATTCTCCTCATCTCCCTAATCCTCGTGATCTTCACCATTTGCATTTTCATTGAGAATTGACTGAGAATTTCTGAAAATAAGTACTCGTTACTATTTATGTTTTTTTCCAAATTATCCATTGTACAAGTGAAATAAATTTTTCGCGAGGGTACCATTAGAATCTTCTTGAAGAGACGATGCGAATGGCACCGGTCTGAGGAATTTATTTCACAATTTAAGGATCACGTATGGAGGATGGCCGGAGGTTGAAAATGACCTACGTGTCTGTCTTCAACCAATGAGGCTTGACATGTAATATTTTTGAATTTGATCCTATGATAACATTTTATCATACGCGTGTTTCCTGAGCCCTTGGATCTGATTACTTTTTGTGAGTTAGACTCGATCTAACGCGCTATATTAAACCTGGTTTTATTTTTTAAATTTAATTTTAATTCTTGATCAGGTGTGAAAATCAAGAGGGTCCATATCAAGCACAACGCGTCTGATCCTTTGGATTAGCTTACTAACACGTTTTGACTATGATCAGATGGTCCACATTTTTCTACTTTTATTTTATTTCCTTAAATGTTTTAAACTTAAAAAATCATATAAAATTCATTTCTAGTCCAAAATTATGAAAAATTCACAAAAATATTTTGAAATATTATCTTTTGAATTTTATTTTGGGTTAAATACACTTTACCCCCCTGTAATGTTAGCGAGTTTAGGATTACCCCCCTGGTAAAGTTATTTTTTCAATACCCCCCTTATGTTATGTAGATTCCTTCATAGAACCCCCTTAAAATGTTAAAATTCTAAGTCTTTTGCCCCCTAGGTAAAATTACCCCCGAAAATATATATTTTTGATTTACCACCCTGATTTTTACACGCTTAAGGGGGTCCCAAAAATTATAGGGGGGTAATTAAAAAAAATATTTTTAAAGGGGGGTAAATCAAAACTCGCCTATATTGCAAGGGGGTAAATAGCTATTAACCCTTTATTTTTTCATAATTTTGTTTTCAGATTTGATATTTTTTATGAGTTTTCCCTTTTATTTGATATTTTTAATTATTTTAAAATACTTTTTAACATTTAAAAATTCAAAAAAGATTAGGGAAGGATCCAATGGTCATTTGACAAATATTGGTGACCTCATTTTATTTTATGTTGTTTTTTCTATTTTTTGCTATTTTTGGTTTATTTCATCATTTTCTTTTTATTTTAAAAAATAGTTTTTGACTTAGAAAAATTCCAAAAACTTTTGTCAACACTTGTTGACCTCTGATTGACCTTCGGAGATTTTCTTGGAATTTTATTTTGATGGAAAAAATACTATTTATGTATTTTGTTAATAAAATCCAATTAAATAACCTAATTTCAATATTTTATTTAATTCTTTATTTTCATTTTTATTTTGCTCAATTTTGAATTTAATTTGAAGTCATAAATTTCTCAACATCAATGGAATTTTGGGTGTTGATAGGTCTCTTGGCCAAATCCACCAAGAGAGTTGATTGATTTTGACAAAGTTAGATCAATTAAATTCATCCGATGCAAAATAAACTTGAAATTTATTTCATCTGCGCCACCTTATTTTTCTTTTGTCCCAATTCATAAAAAGTGATCAATTGGTTACATGAACTTCAAATTTCAAGCATAAGCCCCAATAGATGACTTGAGTTTTGGTCTTGGTTCAACACTTGTGGTGCTTGTCGTGTGGTCGCGTTGATTTCTAATCAAGCTTCTGGCAAGTTTCCACTAACTTTGGCCATTTGAAACTCTCAATCATTTTTGACCAAGTGATGTGATAATTCCAAAACCGGTGATATACTTGAGAAAAAACAATTGAAACTTGTCGTGTGGTCGCGTTGATTCTATCAAGCTTCTGGAAAGTCTTCATGCGTAAGTTTCAAGATGGTCACCTTGCTGACGACTAATTACTAATCTCACTAACATTTATTAATTGTTCTTTATTCTTCATCTCTTTACTTTCCGCATTTATTTTTATGTTCTTTATTTTTCCGCTCTTTACTTTCCGCATTTATTTTATGCTCTTTATATTTTACGCACTTTACTTTTAGCATTTACATTTCATGTCATTTTTCTTTTTGCTCATTTGAGCATTTTACTTTCTCGTTATTTTGAATTTTCTCCCTTGATCTTTATTTTTCTTTTCAAAATACCTAATAATTCAACCTAAACATAAAAAAATTTTAATTGGATTTAGTTACTATCCTTGTGCTTGGAGCTTGATCTTAGGACTTAGGATTAGGACCTTTACCTCGACTGGGAGATCTCTCTCTTGGTATTATTCTCGTGTTTGTCTCGATTATTATTTTTGTATGCGGTTTATTTCATATACTCAAATGATGAGTGAATTTCCTCAAAATACAGTACATTTACCTGCTTTTCAGAGACAAGAATGCACCCGAGGCATGGAATTATCCGAAGCATGGTTTTTCTGTCTGGTTATTTGTTGCTTATGTGGGTTATCCAAAGGATGGGATGTAGTATTGGCTCTTGATGTCAAGTACTAATTTTCTCACCCGGTTAGATCTTTCTTTACTCTTACCTTTTACTTTATACACTTAGGTTAGCCTCTTCATCTTCTCCACATTCGTTAATTTTCAAAATCTTCCTCTTTTCAAGGATTCTTGTTTTCAAAACTCGATCCGCTTTCATAAAAAACTTGGACTTAGGTCCATGATTTTTTTCAAATTTCTTTTCTTAATAAACTTTCAATCCATTTAATTATACTTTGACTTCCTTTTTCGTAAGACTAAAAAACACCTAACCTCATTCAAACCCTTTTTGAGCTCTTTGTAGTTTTTCCAAATTAACATTTTTACTAAAATCAACCAACACAAAAATTTGGTCTTTTTTAGCCGAACTACTTGGTTTTGATTTCAACATTGCACATTGTTGGTATGTAGGCCTAGAACTCATTGGAAGTTCTATCAAACCAAAAAAACCTAAATAATACTTTTTTTGTTGTTGTTTTCTTTTATAACCCTCAAGACATTTTTTTACAAACTCATTTTAGCGCATATATACAATTTTTCAAAAAGGTTCCTGCGGAGTACCGTAGATGCTTTGGGTGTCTAACACCTTCCCTTTGTATAACTAACCCCCGATCCCAGATCTCTGATATTTTAGGATTTTATTCTCTCTTTTTCCTAGTCCTTTGGGATAAAATAAAAGCGCGGTGGCGACTCTTTTGTTATTTTTCGAGTTAAGGCAATTCAATGGCTTATATTCGCAGTTTTTGCCGCTACAGCCGAGATAATCTAGGTTATGAGGCAGAACTTATATCTTTTTGCCCGGAAACCCGTGGATATGCCCAGGATCAATCCAGAAGTTATATGTCATCATCTGGATCTCGACCCAGATGTGAAGCCGATATCTCAGCGGAAGCGGAAAATTGGTGAAGAAAAGAGGAAGGTCGTTGCAGAGGAAGTTGAGAAACTGGTCAAAGCCGGATTCATTGGCGAAGTTCCATACCCAACATGGTTATCTAATGTGTTCATGGTCAAGAAGAAAACCTGGAAGTAGAGAATGTGTGTGGACTTCACAGATCTTAATAAAGCATGTCCGAAAGATCCTTACCCCTTATCACACATAGATCGGCTGATTGATGGGGCTTCAGGGTTCCGAATTCTAATTTTCTTGGATGCCTACTCGGGATACAATCAAATCATAATGAACCCGACGGATGCTTCGAAGACAGCCTTCATGACAGACCTGAAGAAATATTACTATAAGATGATGTCGTTTGGATTGAAGAATGCTGGCGCGACCTAACAGAGGCTCATGGATATGGTTTTCGCTCCACAGATAGGGAGAAATATTGAGGTTTATATGGATGACATGGTGGTCAAGATAACTGCAGATTGCAATCATGTTGTAGACATTGAAGAAAATTTTGCAGCAATTCAAAAATACAACATGCGCCTGAACCCGAACAAATGTACTTTCGGGGTGCAGGATGACAAGTTTCTAGGCTTCATGTTGACAAGTCGGGGAATAGAAGCTAACCCGGATAAATGTCAAGCGATTATTAATATGAGAAGTCCGACTACAATATGCGAAGTGCAACAACTAACTTGCCAATTGACCGTGTTGTCCCATATTTTTTCTTGTGCAGGAGACAAGTCGATTCATTTCTTCGCGGCTATTAGAAAGAGGGCGGATTTCGAGTGGACTGATGCATATGAGCAGGCATTCCAGGAGGTGAAGCAGTTTTTGTCAACTCCTCAAGTTTTAACCAGACCAAGAGATAATACACAACTGGTTTTATATCACGTTGTATCAGATCATGCCATTAGTTCGGTGCTAGTACAAGAAGGAGAGGCCAGAGAATGTTCGGTATACTTTGTTAGTAAAGTGCTGAAGGGAGCAGAGTTGAGATACCAAAAATTTGAACGGTTGAAACTAGCATTGGTGACAACTTCCCGGAAGCTAAGACATTGCTTTCACGGGCATCCTATCCTGGTGAGAGCAAACTTTCCCCTAAAACAAATATTTAAGAAGCCTGATCTAGCGGGAAGAATGGTGTCTTGGGCAGTGGAGTTGTCCGAGTATGATATCGACTTCACTCTGCGCACCAGCATAAAATCTCAGGTCCTGGAAGATTTTATGGTGGAATTTAGCTCCCCGCCTATAAGTGATTCGCCTGTAAGGTGGATTCTTTCCGTAGGGGGATCATTGAATTTTAAAGGGAGCGAAGCTGGTATAGTCCTGGAGGGTCCTGGAGATATAATATTGTAGTATTCATTGAGATTCAGTTTTCAAACAAGCAACAATCAAGCTGAGTATGAGGCCTTGATAGCCGGCATGAAGTTGACTTTAGAGGTTGGGGTGACTCACTTGCTTATTCGAACGAATTCACAACTAGTTGTCGGGCAGGTGAGAGGAAGTTTCCAAGAAAAGGATCTCATTTTGATAAAGTATGTCCAGCAGGCACTATCAGTCTGTAAGGAATTTGAGGCTTTTGAGATTTGCCATATCCCAAGGGAAGAAAATACTCGGGCTAACCTCTTAGCTCGTCTAGGTAGCACCAAAGGGTCCAGGATGAACAAGTCAGTGATACAGGAAACTTTAACGTTTCCAAGCATTGAAAAAGAGGAGGTGCTTGTAGTCGAGGAGGAAACGGGTTGGATGACTCCCATCATCAAGTATCTTCAGCAGAATATGTTACCCAATGATAAGGAAAAAGCCCGACAGGTTAAGAAGATTTCAGCAAGGTTTGTGATAGTCGCGATCAAATTATACAGGATGGGGAGATCTACTCCTATGTTGCATCGTGTATCCGAGAAGGACACTCTTTTAGTTATGAAATAAGTTTATAAAGGTATTTGTGGAAACCATATTGGTGGTCGGTCTCTATCCAGCAAGATATTGTGTGCTGGGTACTACTGAAGGACTGTACTCATTTTGTTACTCATTGCATAAAGTGCCAAATGTTTGCACCTGGCATCCATACACCGACCGAGCTACTCCACTCTGTGTTGGTTTTATGGCCTTTTCATCAATGGGGGGCTGACATCCTCAGACCATTTCCTATGGCGCCGGGGTAATTAAAGTTCCTCATTGTAGCGGTTGATTACTTCACTAAGTGGGTAGAAGCCGAGGCGGTATCTCGGGTATCAGTGGAGCGAAGATCCACAAGCCAACAGTTAGGCAGAATCGGCCAACAAGGTAATTCTAAATGAAATAAAGAAGAAGTTGGATGAAGCCAAAGGACTGTGGGCACAATAACTTCATGAAGTCTTGTGGTCATACCACACTACCATTCATTCAACAACCCGTGAAACGCCTTACATAATGGTTTTTGGTGCCGATGCTATGATCCCTGTGGAAGTCACCTTACCATCATGGAGACGGGAAAGTTTTAAGGAAAGAGCTAATAACCAGGGTTTGGATGTTGAAGCCGACCTTGTAGAAGAAGTAAGGAATACATCACACCTTAGAGAAATCGCTGCTAAACAAAGGATAGTGTCATACCCCAAAATTTGCCCTCCATCTTCTCAAAGATATTTCATACATCCCTACTCAAGGATTCCTCAAGAGTTGATCAGACAAACTCTCTCCTAGACAATCAACCCAAACTAGGGTTTGGTATCTCTCAAGTCAAGATGGATTTCCAACATCTCCAATGGCCTTCATGCCTCCTCATATGCTTCAAAGATTCTCCATGTCAAGTTTCAAGCCTCACAAGTCAAGTTTCCTCAGACAATTGCTCAGATGGTTGAAAATCAGTTGAATTGGACAAAAAGTCAACTGTGGTCAATATACAGTCAAACTTCCTAATTTTTGGTCAACATCCTCATTTTGAAGTCACATTCATCATTTGATCAAGGGTTGATCATGATTCATCAAGAAAACTCAAGATTTGCTCAAAAGTCAAACTTTCCAAATTAGGGTTTTCTAGAGAAAAGTCAACTGAACTTTGACTGAGCATAACTTCTTCATACTTTATAGAAATATTTCCACCACCTCTCATTTTGAAGGAAATTCAATTCTCTACAACTTCATGTCTCACAAGCATGGTCAAAAAATGCTTCATTTTGAAGATATGGATCAAAACATTACAAGTCCTTTTCAAAGTCAACAAAAAGTCAACTTTTTGCAATGAAGTTTTATTGAGCATGGAAACTCCAATTGAGATGAAACCAAAGAGGTTGTTTAGAGTACATCTAGAGCTTTCTAAAAAGTCCAAGAACACTCAAAAATGTTGAAAATTGAGCAAGATACACCTTGTACAAGTTGGGCATTTTTGAAGAATTGCACAAAGAGAAATATTTGTCAAAATCCAAAATTTTGCAAATGGGCCTAACTTTTCTTGGTTCAAACTTATTCCTCAGCTAATTTGGAACCTCCAAGCCCAATGTCATGAATTTTATCTTTATTTTTCTATTTAATTTGGATTTTAATCATTTAAAAACAAATTAAATTAAAAATAAAGGTAGAAAATCAAAATTAAATGCAAATTGGATTTTTCTCTCATCCTTGAGGTCCAAGCAACTCACAAAAAGCTGGCAATTTCGAAATTGACTTTGATTTGGCAAGAAATTGATGAAAATTGGATCAAAAAGGAAATATTTGGTTTCATACAAAATCAAATATTTTTACATTGATTGATTCATTATTTGCTCTTGATTTCTGACCTAAATTCATCTATTATAAATACACAATGCCTACACATGAAAAGAGAACAGAAAAATTGCCTCAAAGAACCCTAACCTAAGTCAAAAACACCGTGTTCTTTAAGGTACTGGAAGCCCTAGTTCCAGTTGGTTTCAGTCGATTTTGAGCATTCCATTACATTCCTTGGAGTCTTTAGAATCAATCCAGACCTTTACAAGTTGCAAAACCATTCAGAATCGAGCAATCCCGATTTCGATTTGTTCTTCTTTTTCCAAAATCGATTTTTAATTCTCATGCATTTTTAACGTTTTTTGATGTTTGTTTTGTGTTTAGAACGAAGTTTGGAAACTTTCTGCATAGCTTGATTGTATTTTTGTGGCCTGAATCGAAATCCACCATGGCTAGGGTTTTCTGTATCGATTTAGGGCTTCCCTAAATACGTAAAATTGGACCAAACCAAGGTTACCAGGATGATCAGTGGACAAAAACGAATTGAACCATGGCTTCATAATGCATTTATATTACTTGTATGTGATTTTTGAATTTTGCAGGGGCTATAGCATTGAACGAAGCCGACGCTAAGTGTTTGAAAATTCAAACGAAGAAGATATAGTTCTTCGCGCGGTTTTCTGATTCCCGGGAAGCAAATTCGTTTAAAACGTTTTTGTTTCGTTGTTATGACACCAAATGCAGTTTGGTCCAGTGGTGAAGGTAGCGCGTGTTTTTCCAGTGGGCCTGGGTTCGAGTCCTGGCAAGGCCATATATTTTTATCACTTACAAAAGCTAACTTTTTTTCTATTTCTTATTTTCTTTAATATTTTCTTGTTATTTAATTAATCTTCAAATATTTTTTTCATGCATCTAAAAATCACCAAAAATATTTTCCTTTTGCATTATTATCAGAAAAATATTATTTAATTTTTGACATTAAAAATAATATTTTTGCATGCATATTTTATTTAATTACTAATTAATCATTTAATTGACTTTTAATTGTTTTTAATTATCGAAATCAATTCAGAAAATTACCAAAAATTTATCTTATCATCTTATTGTCATTACTAACCTAAAACTTTTTTCCTCATTCCAAAATCATGTTTTTACTAACGTTTTTTCTCTTATGCAATTTTCTCGTATTTTCCGATTATGTATCTGTTCACAGGTTGTAACATTTCGGACAATTTTCTTTCGTTTTCTTTTCAATTATGTAACTGCCTATGGGATGTAATAGTTTAATTAGGACTTTTACTTTCCGCACTCCTATTATGTAACTGCCCCAAAGTCGTGTAATAGCATAGGACTTTATCTTTCCGCACTTTACTTTTCCGCAATTTACTTTCTGCACCCTATAAACTGCTAGTAACTAGGCATGTATGGCAAGATAAAATTGGACATAGATCACTCATAATCTTTAGATAACAAATATCTGAATTTGACACACTCTTTTCACACATGCACCCCTTAGGGTAATTCTCTCTCGTTGCCTTTACGAATACAAATGGTCAAGTCCCTCGAACGTAGAGGTATCCTAGCACCGTTGCCTTCAAACAAATCATCATAGTCCCTTCGATACAAAGATCATAGATCCACGATGTCGCCTACGAATACATGATCTTGACCCTCGATTGTCGCCTACGAAAAATGATGATAGTCCCTTCGAATATGCTAGGATACTTCCTACAAGTTGCTTTCTATGACCATCCGATGTCCCTTCGAATGTCCCGCTTACATCCAACGAATGGAGCTACCTACTAACTAATGGTATGGCTAGTGCTATTCTAAAGGAATGTAGAAGTACAACAAAACGACCAATTCTGAGTGGGTAAATAAGTCTCTTAGTTGCTTGCTCTATCAAATGCTTTTCACACTACACACTTTTTTTTCAAAGTTCAAATTCTCTTTCAAAAACAAAACATTTCCGAACACTTTGTATACACTCCTACATGAGTCATTACAAAGTCAAAGCGAAATGCCTTTTCAAAACATCTTTGTCAAACACACAGAAAGCAAATTTTAAAAAGTTATCTAAGAGCAACTAAGAGCCCGTAGAATAAACTGCGGATGGAAAGGGGTGCTAATACCTTCCCTTTTCATAACCATTCTCCCGAACTCAGAATCTAACGAAGGTCTTTTTCTGTTACTTTTACCTTCCCTTAATTGGATAAAAATAAAAGTCGGTGGCGACTCTTGCTATCCGCACATTTGGATACAAAAATCCTACAAAGTCAGTTCACCGTATCACAGATAGCACAGCGTAGTAATCTGAAGGTGAAGCAGCAGCGGGTTTTCGAGGTCGGAGACTTGGTTCTCAAAAGGGTTACGGATCCGACCAAGAAGGGAAAGTTATCTCCTAATTGGGAAGGTCAATTCCGAGTACTAGAGAAACTCCATAATGGCGCTTACAAGTTAGAGACTCTGGAAGGCATATAAATACCTAGGACTTGGAATTTAGCTAGTCTCAAAATGTATTGCAGTTGAATAATGTAAATTGCATGAATAACAATGGTGTACTCTTTACCCTAGGCAAGGGCCAGGGTTTTTAATGAGTCACCTTAAAATTAATTCTAGTTTGTAAAGATCAATAGGTTGTAACAGGCTCCCTTCCTCGGAACTCACCTTTGGTGATCTGGCTCAGGTATAACCCGAATTTAAAGTCAAAATTAGGTGAAGATCCTTAATTGGATTTCGTCCAGCTTAAAGCCAAAATTAGGTGAAGATCCTTAATTAGATTCCGCCCGGTTAAATGCCAAAATTAGGCTCACTGACTTGGTTCAAGATACTTTGCTTGAACCTGCTCAAGCATAGCCTGACGTTTCGCCAAAATTAGGCTCACTACCTTAGTTCAAGATACTTTGCTTGAATCAGCGTCAGGTATAGCCTGGCATTTCACCAAACTAAGCTCATTGCCTTGGTTCAAGATACTTTGCTTGAATCAGCGTCAGGCATAGCCTAACGCTTCGCCACAACCTGGCTCACTGCCTTGGTTCAAGATACTTTGCTTGAACCTGCTAAGGCATAACCCAACATTTCGGCACAACTCGGCTAACTACCTTGGTTCAAGATACTTTGCTTGAATCAGCCTCAGGTATAGCCCGACGTTTCGCCACAACTCGGCTCATTGCCTTGGTTCAAGATACTTTGCTTGAATCAGCGTCAGTCATAGCCCGATGTTTCGCCACAACTCGGCTCACTACCTTGGTTTAAGATACTTTGCTTGAACCTGCTCAGGCATAGCCCGACGTTTCTTCACAACTCGGTTCACTTCCTTGGTTCAAGATACTTTGCTTGAACCTGCTAAGGCATAGCCCGACATTTCGCCACAACTCGGCGCACTTTCTTGGTTCAAGATACCTTGGTTGAATCAGGTTCAGGCATAGCCCGACATTTTTCCACAACTAGGATCACTGCCTTGGTTCAAGATACTTTACTTGAATTAGTGTCAGGCATAGCTCGGTGTTTCGCCACCACTCGGCTCACTACCTTGGTTCAAGATACTTTGCTTGAACCTGCTCAGGCATAGCCCGACGTTTAGCCACAACTAGGCTCACTACCTTGGTTCAAGATACTTTGCTTGAATTAGTGTCAGGCATAGTCCGACGTTTTGCCACAACTCGGCTCACTGCCTTAGTTCAAGATAGTTTGCTTGAATCAGCGTCATGCATAACCTGACTTTTTGCCACAACACGGCTCACTGCCTTGGTTCAAGATACTTTGCTTGAACCTGCTCAGGCATAGCCCGATGTTTCGCCACAACTCGGCTCACTGTCTTAGTTAAAGATACTTTTCTTGAATCAACATCAGGCATAGCCCGACGTTTCTCCACATCTCAGCTCACTGCCTTGGTTCAAGATACTTAGCTTGAACCTGCTCTGGCATAGCCTGGCATTTCGCCACAACTTGGATCACTTCCTTGGTTCAATATACTTTACTTGAATCAGCGTCAGGCATAGCCCGACGTTTTGCCACAACTCGGCTCACGGCCTTGGTTTAAGATACTTTGTTATAACCTGCTCAAGCATAGCCCGACGTTTCGCCACAACTAGGCTCACTGCCTTGGTTCAAGATAATTATTTTGAACCTACTCAGGAATAGCCTGACATTTCGCCTCAACTCGTCTTAAATCCTTGAGTCATTTCAAAAAGCTTGATAGGGTATGACTTGACAAAACTTCAAAAAACTACTCAGGGGCTAGTCTGCCTACAAAGATTTAGTATTTTAAATGAACAGAGGATTATGCCTTTCCAGCAAAGTCTTCATGGCTTAAAATAAATCATTTGACTCAGGGGGCTACTATATATCACACATCTTTGCTCACGTAATCAAAACATTAAAGTAGTATGAAAACAATTCATGCAAGCGGGATAATTAAGCATATGAAGTATGAAATGCAAAGTGCTAAAATTTAAAACCCCCAGAGGGAAATTATTTTTAAGTCTTACAAAATGCACCCACCAAAAAGGGTAACTAACTTGGGACTGAAAATACAAAAGGAAAAAGCTAAAGTTTGAGGTGAGAAACTTCCACGGTAATCGGGTATTCATTCAGTGTGGCTTCACTGTTATCATCGTCAACCACCACTAGCTTTCCATCCACTATGGCCTTGTAAAAGTCAACTTCAGAGAGGTCGAGATTCGGGTACAGGCAGGTGACTTGGGCCTTTGCTAGATCAAAAGCCACGTCCCCGGCATTAAGCACATCTACCCGAGATTTGTCCAAAGCTTCTTTCAACTCAGAGCATGATTTTTCTGAAGCTTGCAAACTGACTGATTGCTCGGTAGCGGTAGTCTTTACTATGGCAAGCTCTTTTTCCAAATCCTTTATCTTCTCATCACTTTCAAGCGCATTTTCTTAAAATGGGAGTTCGCCTTATTGAGAGATTTCTCATTCTCGGTCATCCTCTTGACCTCCTTCTCCAGCTCGGAGTATTTCTTGTTTGCATCATCGTCGGAATCGAAGAGACCCCGAGTCAGAATGACACACCTCATCAAATATGAACTAGATGTTGTGTGTTTTTCTGAGGACCAAGGTTCTTCAACTTGTTCACATCTTCTATAGCATTGAGATGGTCATATAAAAATTTGATGCCATCAAAATCAGCAGACCAAAACTTATTCTCGATTAAAGGTTGGTTTGAGTTGTTGCTGGTTTCTTTTAACAGG
Organism: Vicia sativa; assembly: GCA_021764765.1. Classification (NCBI taxonomy): domain Eukaryota; kingdom Viridiplantae; phylum Streptophyta; class Magnoliopsida; order Fabales; family Fabaceae; genus Vicia; species Vicia sativa. The sequence continues at coordinate 65,773,489 of CM038794.1, forward strand.
GCAAAGACTTCCCAATCCGCCTGATTCACCTCGTTTGCCATTATGGTCTTGAGTTTCTTTTGAGTGTTCTTGCCAGCTGACTTGGCGTCTAAGGGAAATTTGACGGGGGATGCCGAGATCACTACAATTTCTAACGCGCTTGGCTTAGAACCCGTGTTCTTTTTCTTCTTGGGTACCCGTATTTCTAGACCATCCAAGTTCAATTTGGCTTCGGAGGGGCCACCAACACCCATCCGGGAAGCACGAGCTGCCGCCATCAACTTATTTTGTTCTTTCTAAGATATGTCAGTCATCTTATCTGCATGCAGGAAAATATGAAAAGAGGTTAATTAAGAGAGGTAAACCTAGCAAAACGGTAATGCGTAAAAAGAAACTTACCCAAGAAAGAAGGGATTTTATTATGGGATAGTGATAATAGGTCCCTAACCCTAATTGGCCGGAATGAATCTAAGATCTCAAGAGACAGATTTTCAGATTCACTTAAAGCGTCATAATCGAAACCAGAGATGGATAGTGGGTTGCTTGTCCAATACAAGGGAAACTTATGGAGCCCGTCAGCGCCATAGATAAGTTGTGGACACCGAGGACCACACGTGACTCGGAAGAAAAGTTCCTTGTAGCCTTTGAAGTTTGAGGTATAGGCTTGAAGGAAACTTCTCTTCGAGATACCGCTTATATCAACCCAGCTTCCAGAATCCGTGTTCTTTATTTAGAAGAAAGAGAAAAATAACCCTATAGTCGGGGTTACATTCAGAGCCCTACAAATCAACTCAAACGCTCTTATAAATCCCCAACTATTCGAGAGAAGTTGAGAGGGGGCTACATTCACTATTCAGAGTATGTCAATTTCAAAGTTAATAAAGGGGAACTATATATTTAGCTCTTCCACGACCCCGGTATAGAAATAAAACCACTCAGGGTTTACTCCCTTGGGTCGAGACATGCAAACATTACCTCCGGTCTCACAAGGTTTTAGGATTACATCATTTTCGTTTCCCGTGGAGGAAACATTCTAGAGAGACTGGAGGGTAGAAATTTCCAAGTTTTTAACAAAGCTTTGTTTGAAGCCTAGGGCTTCTCCTTTGAGCAAGCTGTTGGTTTCCATCAGGAGATCCATAGAACCTGAAGAGTCAGGGTCAGAATCACTATCAGAGGTTATAACTTCATAATTGATCTTGTTCATAACCCTCTCTAGTTCCTCAACTGCCAGGGCATCCCTCATCTCTTGCATGCATTCCTCCCACAAGACCATATGCTCGTCACTACTCAAATGTTTCCTATGACCTAAATCATTTCATTCTCTAATGATCACCATCCTATGAGTAGAATAAAGGAAGAAGAAAATGGAGAAAAACGAATGAATACCTGAAAGTATGATTGAAGGACTTGAAAGGTTTCAGATTGAGCAGACGACGACGAAGGTTTTATGGAGATGAGTGAATAAGGAAATAGGGTTTGAAAAAGGAAGGGAACATTAGAAAAGGAAAAATTGAAGAGGTAGCGTGTTGGAATTAAAAATCCACTTACGATAATTATTACACATTTGCCAAGATAGGTGACTATTCAGTGAAACTAGGGGGTGTAACACACACGCTCACAGGTCATCTAAACCGACGTGCATCTCGGCTAAAATTTATGACTCTTATATTTACAGACCATAAAACTTCAAGGCATGAAGTCGTATGCTCGGGGGACTTATGATCATACGTAAAATCCTAACCGAGCTATAAAGGCGGAAGAGACAAGGAAGAAGCCGAGCATGCTCCTCGGCCAAAAAGCGTGGAGATCATAGTATGGTCTGGGCATATAACCCGGCCTTACGAGCCATGATCTAGCTCGACAATAATACGAGCGTTACATCCAATCCAGTCATCAAAGGTGAAACTGCCACATTAACCCTGACGGAGCGCGTTACACTTTAAGGCCATCATTTGTGAGCGACGAACGTTACTCTCCTTAAAGGCAGTTCAATTATGGAACTGGGAAGGCATAAGCCGTTACAGGCATTAAACATGGAGGACTCAATACTTCTATAAATAGGGCTCCCGCCAGCGGGATAAGCAAGACACTTTTAGCTTGGAGTTCAAGATACTTAGCTTGAGCCTCCAAATCCCTAAATACTTTTATACAAGTTTTCCTGCGAGAACATAATTATTTAAATCTTTTAAAATTAAATTCATTTTAACTAGTTAAATAACTAAAAATTAATAATATAATTTTTTATTATAATTATAATTTAGATTATTAATTAAAATCAAATGAAAATTAAATTAATTTGTACAAGTCCTTTTTTATTTAAGGGCATATTTGTATTTTTACAAATGATTAATACTTATCTCTTCTCTATTTCTCTTCTTTCTATCCTATACCAAACAATACATCAAATCTACATTATTTCTCATCTATTTCTCTCTTTTCATACTCTTTCTTATATTTTTTCTCTCTTTTCATACTTTGTTCACAACCAAACACATCCTAAGAGAATTTACTTTGTGTTGTTTTGAATTGATATCGTTCAAAATTTGTTTTTCTTTCATTTTGTTAAACTCCTTTAGTTATTTTTCTCGTGTGCTCCAATCTTTTTTATTTTTCCTTCATACATTTTATCTTTCACAATAAATAATATGTCTTTTTCTAATGTATCTTTAAATCTATGTATGTGAGGTGTTGAAAAAAAGTTAACTGTTGAATATTTGTAATGAGGTGTTGAATGGAATATTGAAAGTGAGATGAATTAATTGGTGTTGAGAATATTCAACATATTGAATGAGGAGTGAGTGGGACCACATAAAATATTTTGCAAAATGTTATTGGTTGTTGTGAATGTTTAGATTTTCATCTCAGGTTAATTATTTGAATTCAATTATTGGAGTAGTAAATTAATTTTTTATTTCTTTTTATTTTCACTGAAATTCATCATTTTTTTGAATATGCCTGCAAAAGTGGTGGAAAGGATGTTGAATTTTATTAAACAAAAATCATTGTAATGAGTAAAATTTGAATGTGTGTTGAATTATTAGATAGAAAAAAGAGAAGATGATGTGAAGTATAAAAAAATGAAAAAAATAGGGTGTTGAATATGTAAGCTATTGTGCATAGTCTAAAGGTGATTAAAATTGGTTCTTCTAGTTCTCTCATTGTCAAACTCTCGGATGCTATGTCTGAAATTGAGTTCTCTCATGAGAAGAATTGGTCGAATGTTTTATTAGAGACAAATTCTAGAACAGTTGTCAAAGCCTCCAATCCTCCTTTTGTTGTGCCTTGGCAAATTAGAAATAGATGGTACAGTTGTATAAATTTAATTTCTAACTGGAATTTTGTGGCGTCTCACATCTTTAGAGAATGCAATAGTTGTGTTGACGCCCTAGCTAACTTAGGTCTTAATCTCACTGATTCCATTCTTTTTTCTGATATTCCCCTTTTTAAGGACATATTTTGTAAAGAATAGACTTGATCTTCCTTTCTTTAGGTTTGTTTCTCTCTGAGAGGGTTTTGGCCTAGTCCCTCCATTTTGTATTGTTTCCTTCTCTTTTATCAATCCTTATTTTAAAAAAAAGGTGATTAAAACCATAAGTTTGTCTTAAAAAATAATTTGGCATATTTACTTTATCCCGATGAAGATGATGTATAGCAAACAATTTGAAGATCTCTAGTATCCATCTTGTTCACTCTAAAACAATGAAGTTTAGTGTTTTTGGATCCTCTTGCATCTTCAAATACTTTGACAAATGTTAAGTCATTTTTGAATATGCGAATAAATACAAGAAAATGGATTTGAATTGTGTTTACTTACGTAAAACTTTTTCCTAATTTATTTTTGAACATTTTAAATATATATTTGGTCTTTATAAATATCTCAAATTTTATTTTTAGCCTCTATTAAAAAATAACATATTTTAATCTTGTAAAATTTTTATTCATGTGTCATACCCCAATTTTTGACCTAATATTACACCTCACATTTTCATTATTTCATCTTTAACAGTCCAGAACAGAATTAATCGGGTGTGGATTTCACAGGTCAAAATTAGGGTTTCATCAAATTTTCATCTAATTCAAGAGGCAAGCAATTAGGGTTTGAGTCTTACTCACTTCATTTGATCTATCTTGATCAAATCATCAACCTCTGATCTTCAGATATCAAAAATTTTCTCATGATCTATCAAGGATCGACCAATTAGGGTTTTCATCGAGGATGAGCAATCTCTGATTTTCTAATCAATGAATGAATTTTTTGATTAGAGATTGATCTTCATATCTTAAATACAACATGTTGACCTAATTTCTGGATTCAAAACATCACAGAAGTTCACAGAATTCATCAGTCAATTTCTAGATCATCTAATGAAATTTCATCTGCACTGAAAAGTCAAACTTTGACTTTTGGTCAACTTTTTCAAGACAAAACTTTTTCAATCATCAAAATACTTCAAATGATTCATCATGATCATAAAAAATCAAGAAATTTGGAAAAGTCAACAAAAAGTCAAAATTTTCAACACTTAGAAAATTTTTCAAGTGTTAAAATTTCATACTTTTTCCAAACTTCATGGCATTTTTTCACATAGTTCCACTTTGAATTGGAAAAAACTCAAAACATATAAGTTGTAGCCCTTGAAACAAGCTTTCCAAAATGTCCAAGAACTCTCAAATCCATGGAGTCTAGCCATACTTTTGATTTTGAAACTTAGAGCTCCAAAATCCTTGATTTTCAAGTACAAACTTTCAAAATTATAGGTCATTTTGAGTTTTTCTTTCTTTCTAGAAGCATGCCACCTTGCAAAGTGAGATAGGACTGATAAAAATCAGAGGGAGAGTAATTATAATGAGATAAGATCAAGGTAAGAATTAACCATGGTTAAAAGGAAGCTTCCTTTTGCATTTAATGCAAAAATGACTTCCTTGCCCTCTAAGGCAACTTGTAAATACCAAAGCCAAACTTTCTCACTTATCTTTCAGAACTTGTGACCTATAAATAGAGGTCTTGTTTGCAATTCAAACCACACCAAATCTATGCAAGAACATGCTTTCTCTCTTCTTTCTTAAAATTCAAGAAACATAGTGTAATTTGAGAAATCTTGCAATTTTGAAAACTTGTGAAAAACCAGGAGTAATTTGGTGTCTAACATGTTTTAATATCAATATAGAACTTGTTTGAAACATAAAATCAACACAAGAAACACAAAAAAACAGATTTGCATTTCACACTTTCAAACTTGCCAAAACTGCCATAACTATCGAATTTGAACATTGGCTCGAGCAAGTGGTGTTTTGATCATCCAAACATCATCAACATACTTCATAGAGATGATGCGCACCATTACTTGTGATCCGTAACACCTCCCACGTCAATTTCACTTTGAGCCGATGCAAGTGGACTTGGGTAGAATAGCTCGCACCATTCCAAAGCAAGTGCTATCCTCACACCTTCCATAAGAGCCATGGTGCACGGATCATAAAACAACTGAAACACCAAAGACCATTTTCGATCTCAACTTGAACAGGTAAGAAACTCAACTTCGAACTCTATGATTTCTTGATTCCAGTCAAAAAAACTCTTGGCCATTTTGTTTCTGCACCATCAACGATCAATAACCCTCAATCAATTGACAAAATCATTCACCATACACGATTTCAATTAGGATTTTCAGTTTTAGGGTTCTTCGTGTTCTTGAGAAATTCAATCATGTTAGGCTTAAAATAAATGAAATTAAATGACATCATCATGTTCCTGGGCTTGAAACGATCAAGTTTCATGTTTACATCTTTTGATTTCATCAAGAAACGAAGGATTTATGGTCGATCAAGATCGGAAGAAGAAGATGAGTTCGCGCGTTTTTCAAATTCAAATTTCCAGTTTTATAATATATTTAATTGGTTTAACTTCAATACACGGATGTATTGCCGCCCCAGTGGTTGCCAGCTCACTCTTAAGACTTTCATGCCATGCCTTGCCTAACAGGTCCCGGGTTCAAGCAACCTTGGGACCATTTTTTACCAAACTTTTGTATTTTTTTACAAACTTTGACTTTTTCAAAACCCAATCAAAACTCCTCATTTTGAGGTGATTTTTTGTACACTTGTCAATTAATGTATCTATTTTAAGATAGTGTCAAAAATTTTCACAAAAACTTTCATCCGATTATGTTTTTATCGAGCCGAAAACGGTACTTTTGAGTACTTTTCAAAGCACCTTTAAAGGTGATTTTTTCAAACTTTCGAAGCCCGATTCTTTTCAAAACTTTTCACAAGTAAATTTCACTTTTCAAAAACACTTTCAAAATCATTCTTCAAAACTTTTCATCAAACTTACATCTTTTTCCATGATCGATCCGATTTAAACGATAAATCCGAATTCGTTTTTTCTCAAAAATCTTAACCTATCATGGGCCTCCCTTACGGTGTACGTCCCAAACATTCTTTTATGTACATAATTATTTCCTTGTACATAACCAATTATTTTTTTTACACGTCTATTTTACTTGTACATAATACAGATACCTCTGTAAATACTCAAGTACAGACAAACTTCGAACTAAATACCATTGGTATTGAAAGGAGCATTATTCCCGGTGAAACTGCTTTTAAACCAATGGGCCTCCCTTATGGTGTAAGTCCCAACCCTCCTATGTACATCCACATCTCCTTGTACATAAATACTCGTTCGTGTACATATTTACTTCCTTGTACACAAATCAAACTTGTAAATAATCAATTTACGCTCGTTTTAAACGTTCGTATCACAGACACTTGTTTATATTTCCTTCATAAACTCTTGTAAATAAACATCATGCATTTGTTTATATTTCCTTCATAAACTCCTGTGAATACATCATAGACACACTTGTTTATATAACTGTTTGATTATAACATAACAACTAGTCTAACCAATAGGCTCCCCACAGTTACAGCCTCCTCTTGGGCTTTGTACAAGGTAACTCATTTCATCTGAGTTCAGCCTCCTCTTAGGCTTCATATAAGAAAACTCATTCATCTGAGTTTAGCTTCCGCTTAGGCTTCATATAAGACAACACTCCCCTGCTGAGTCAGCCTCCTCTTGGGCTTCGTTCAAAAGAACTCCTTATTGAGTTTAGCCTTTTCTTGGGATAGAACCCTGAGAGTATAATTTCCCGGTGAAATTGCTCTTAATTCCAAAAGGATGGTTTCCCGGTGAAATCCCTTTTAAAGCCAAAACCAGCCATACCCTATAGCTTCCTCTTGAGCTTCATACAAGGATCCTCGATGACCCTCGATGACCCTCGGAATGCCTCCTCTTGGGCTTACAATACAAGGACCCATGGGCTTCTTGAAATCATCCCCTTAATCCAATCAATTTCTCCTCGAGATTTAGACGTTTATCATCTCTATGGAAGAAGTATCTCATCTATCACATCACATACAATCAAAAACTTTTCAAAACTCTTTTCAAACAGAAACATCTCTTAATCGTAAGTGGTAACACTTGTACACTCAAGCAAAACACCCAATGCTTACAATTAAAAGATTCAATCATCTTTTTCAAACATCTTTCTTAAACGTGTAAGTAGTAACGCTTGTACACTCAAGCAAAACACCTATAACTTACGACGAAAGATTTCAATCAATCAAACTTTTCAAAAATGTATGTGATGAAATAGATTAGATACATTTTTCATTAAGATGACATCTGTCTGTGTCTCTTACTAACATCCCGCTGCTTCCACTAGCATAAGTGGGAACTACGATTGCTCTGACTTTCTCAACATCCTTTTGAGAATACGTAGGCACAAGGTCTCATCCTTGGCGAGCAAAATTTCTTTCTCCCTCAAACCAAACAAACCATAGATCCCTTTAGATCCGAGCTACAAATGCTCTGATTCCCATTAGGGGATATGTATGCAGAAGATCCAAAGATCTTTGCGAGCACAATAATAACAAACACTAGGATCCCACATAATCTATCCTTTTTGAAATCCCAAAGGAGAAACTTTCCCAATCATAGAAATAGCAATTAAAACACACAAACATATCAAACATATTCATATATAAAGCTATAGATAACTATATATATTTAGGGTGCTCCATCTATTCCCTTTATATAACAAACCCCCTTACCCGGAATCTCCCCAATGCGTTACGTCTAGTTTGCGCTAGTCGTAATGCATATCACAATCATGAGGTTATTAGCAGCTTTCCCCTTTTTCATAATCATAATTTCTTGTGTTGAAAATAATAAAGCTTGATGCTCGCGGCATCTTTATAAACAAATCAAAAGAGTAAATCGTTTCGATCCAGAGAATCTGAATTCATATTCAATTCCCTAGCACGTCACTTTTTAACGCGAACATCATGCAGTTTTAGTCCTAGTTATTTTCTAATAGTTTGAAAACTATTTACTTACCCTTAAATTTTTAAATTATTTTTTTAATACGTGTTTAGAATACTATAATATTTTTAGGGTTAAATAAGTTTTTGATCCCTATAAATATTGAAAATTTATTTTTAGTCCCTCCCTGCCTTTAGGCAACGGTTTTTACGAAAAAAATCATTGTCAAAGCTAGCTAAAACCGTTGCCAAAACCCATAAGGGACTAAAAATGAAACTGCAATATTTATACGGACCAAAAAGTTATTTAACCCAATTTTTTATTTACCAAATTTTAGAATTTTTTAAAATTAGAAGAATTAAATATAAAATTTTCAATTTTCAAAAGATATTGATGGAAAATCTTGACTTATAAATCAAATTTTGGATTCCATTTTTTTCAAGGAACTTTTTATAACATTCTAAACATGTATGCAAAATAATCATTAAAAAAATACACATTAGTTTAACAGTAGAGAATATAACTATGTGCATAATAATTTTGTAGGGACTAAAACATGCCATGTTTTTTGTAGGGTCCAAAAACAAAATTTTGTAATTTATAGAGAATAACAAGCATATTTAAACCCATGCGAAAAATACATGAAAAGAGATCAATGTATTACCCAATAGTGCGAGATATGTTACTATTAACCTACACATAATGTTGCGTTCCAATAGTCGTAAAGTAGCAAGACTTAGCGTTGATCCTACTACAATGTATATGAATATTGAGCCTATACCAATATCTCGGCTTAGTACTCAATAGGTGATTGTCTTGGATCTAGTAATGACAAGCACCTTTCCATGTCAAGTCACACGATGAAAATAGATTTTAGGTTGCAAAGCTAAAACAAGCATTAAGATTAAAGAGTCATCAATATTATAACTTGAGTAGATTTACATAGAACAACACGACCAATTTAGTACATGAATATAATGATTATATCTAACCCCAACAATAGAAATTTTAGCTACGCTTAAATATGGTTAGCGTAAAAATTGCCCTTTCCAAAGAAGTTGACTTCGGAGACAGGATCTTCCCTGTCACACAAGCAACAATTTTTTCCTTCAAACTTCCTTTTCTATCCTCATATTATAGACTAGAGGAAACCTATTCCAATTATGCACTCCTCTGAAACCTATTCCAATTATGCACTCCTCTGATCCACCGAAGCTCCCTTTGTAATGAATTGAAAACTTTTATTTATAGGCAATATTCTAAGGCTTTCGTTAGGCGTACATTCCTTGTGTTCAACACGCCTACCCTTCTCTGACCACTATGACCAGCCTATTTTCTTCATCAACAAGCAACACTTGCATGTCTTCCACATGTCCTTGGTCTCCTTTGTTGGTCTAACACATAACCTCTTAGACTAGCGTGATAACCCTTACTTTACCATGAAGTACTTGTACTTGGTTCTTCCACCTAGCCCTACTCTGCACCTAATGCGCATGTAGATGGAGCCTAGGAGCTATACTTCTTCAGGGTTTAACTTTTTCCTATTTTCTTCATGTTGATTCATGGTTTTCTTTATATTTTAACTCATTTGGATAAATGCATACAAGAAAATCCTAACATGTGTTTCTTTACTATTTATAGATAAATATAAGGTTTTTGTAAAGACTGTTTGTTAAATAAGCCAATATTTCACAATATTTTGAACATCAATGAAGCGCTTATCAACCCCAAATAGATTCTTGGCATACGAATTATGTGTGATAGAAAGGAAAAGTAAATATGGATGTTATAAGAACACTATATCAAACAAGTTTTGCAGATATTCTAGATGAAATTTCTATGGAAATAAGCACTCCTCTTGTTAGCACTTATCAACCCCAAACAGAATCTCGGCATAAGAATCATGCGTGATAGAAAGGGAAAGTAGTTCTGGAATTTACAAGAACACTATATCAAACAAGTATTACAAATATTCTAGATGTAAAATTTTAAAGCAGTAAGCACTCTTCTTGTTACTCGTTTCAAATTAAGTCTTAACAAAGTCCTCTTAAGTAAAGATGAAAAAATTTATATGAAACTAGCTATTTATGAAAATACTGTGGATAGTTTGATGTATGAAATGGTGTGTACAATACCAGATATGTCACATGGTGCCGGTATAGTCAATATATTTTTTATCAAATCCAGGTAGATAACATTAGACTGTTGTAAAAAGGATTTTAAGGTATCTTCATCGTAGTAATTAAATGAGGCTTTTATTTGGATGTGATTTTATTAATTTAATGGGATACTCCAACTTAGATATGCCAAAAAACATTGAATCCAAAAGATCGACTTTGGACTATATGATAATATTTGTTAGGGGAGAAACATGTAGTGTTTTCTGCTACATAGACTTAGTTCATTATCATAACTTAAGCATGCAAATAGTTTTTATGATTGAAGAAGTTCTTGAGGGGCTAGTTTTTTTTAATGAAAATATGTGTTATTTTTCTATAGTCAAAGTGCTATAGATCTTGGTAAGAATCCAAGTTTTTATAAGAGGTTCAAACACATTGATGTGAAGTATCATTGAATACATGATGTTTTAGATGCTTAGATATTAAAGTTAGATAAATTTCTTATTCATGCTAGTGGTTATAATATGATGAATAAAATTCTATTGGGATGAAAGTATGAACCTTGTTGTAATATTGCCAAATTTATAATTTCCTTCACATAGTTCGAACGATGACTAGTATGGGATATTGAGCTTCCTTCCTACATGGAAAAAAACCCGAATATGTTATTATATTATGTATCACTTTTATAATTAGAGAGGGTCATATTAGGGTTAGAAGGACAATGCTTGTGGGTGAGAATAACAACCTTAGAGGAGAGAAAGAAAGAGTGAAAGAAAACCTTAAATTTCTTAAAGTTGCCATAGAAAATAACGATTGTGGATTTTTTAACCATTGGATCGAATTAAGTTTTGAATATAAGGTTTGAAACACCCCGATCTTTGGTTGTACCATTCAAATTGACAATGAGGCTAGACTAGAGAAAAATTATTAGTGGATTTCTTAATCCACCCCATGAGGTGGAATTAAACCTTATGCATTTCCTAAAATGCCCTCTAAAATTGGAAGTAATCTTCCTGTATGCACCGTATTTTGAAATATTTGGGTAAAAACCGGAAATATATTTCCGGTTCCAAACTAAGTAATAAAATATTGAGAAATTATTCCAAATTCATTCTTACATACACGCTTTATTTAAAAAGTACACATAGTTAAAACCGAAGTATACTTCTAGTTTACACCCAACCATATTCAACGTGATTTTCATGATATAGGGTGTGAATCGAAAGTATATTTTCGGTTTCTAGGGGCATTTTAGAAAATTCATGTGGTTCACAAGAAGGTTATGTGATGGAATAAGAAACTCACAAATTATTATCTCACTGAAGTAGTTGTTTTGAGTATTTTCCATCTTGTCGTTCTAAACTTGTAAGCTTATGTCCTTAATTGTTTTAGTTGGTTGCTGGTATTTTTTAACCACAAATTAAAACTCTAGGGCACTCCATTTTAAATAAAGTTGAGCGATTTCTTTGATCTAGACGATCCATAATTTTTACTCTTATGTTGAGGAATTTTCCATGTTAGAAATTTGTGGTCTTTCCTTCTTTTATTTATTTCATTTCTTCCAAATATTTCTGGTTGCTCCTCATATATTTTTAAAAGTTTTGGAAATTTTATTTATGCTGCTGCTCGGAAAAATAGCAAGTGTACTATTTTTGCCAATATAGTAATAGTAGGGAGTTTCCCAAGTATCAATCTCTAGGACTACGATTAACTATAGAGTTCATTTGTCAGTTCAATTAAACAAAAACTATGGTTTCAGGATTTAGATACGTATGAACTAAATTGCGAATAAAATTACTAAAGCGTACGGTTGGATAAGACAAATATGAGTAGTATGCTAGAGATAGTGAATGATTCGATCATGCAACGAGACTGATCATACCTTGCAACAACTAGTTTGAAATATTGACAATCGGTTCTCAAGAGTTATTATTCCTAAGTCCTCAGGTAATAATTATTTAATCCTTCAACCTAATTACTACGTCCATAGAAAATTATGGTTGACGTTAAGCTTTTCAATATCAAGAATATTCCGATTATCAAAGGATATCCCTAGTCCCAGGTAATATCTACTTGAATATGTTCTCAAACAAATCATGAATAATAGCTTGTCTGACTTAATTATGTCACATAAAATCAATTTCCGTTTGTCCGACAGAAAGAGAAATCAAACAATAAGAGAACAAATCAATAAGAAGCAAACCAAATTATTATTGCAAAAGTATAATCTTATTCATTACAGATCAAAATCAGGGTCACCCCCTAGCATTAGGGGGTTTATCTTCTCATATAAATAAATAAAATCATAGTATCCAGTGTAGACATTATAGATAATGGATGGAAAATAAGTCTTCAATTGCAAAAGCTCATGAAAATCTTGATTCCAAGCCTAAATCTGAGTTCTTCAGCTTTCAACCTTGTACTTGGTCACAAAATTCATTTCCAAAATTCAACAACCCTTCCAAAATATCATTCTCTACCTTTTATTCACGTTTTTGGGATTTCAGACCAAATATCCACAAAATTCAAGTCATGACGCGTCTAGGGACGCGTCTGGGACTGTGACACGCGTCTGGGGACACGTCTAGATTTTGGCATGCCCTGGGACGATCCGGGCAACATGTTGTATTTCATGTGTACTTTTCAATTTGACATGCATATGGCCTCTGGAACAAGTTTATGGACGCGTCGCTTGCTAGAACGCGTCTAGGCGGACTTTTGTATTTTTGATGTTTCAGACGCATCTTGGCACGTATTTGGGAAGATCTGTGTTTCTTTGCCATTCTACTCACATTTGGGCATCCTTATGACCAGTGCTCCATGACCCTTGTTCTATTCTTTCCATTTTGTCCGCAAAACACACAATACCTTTCCCAACAAGATCAAAAAGCATTTGAACCTAAAAACACTAAAGAGACACAACCAAAGTATAAAATGCAGTAAAATGAAAAAATAAAACACTTGACACTAGCAAGAAACTATAAGTAAAATAACTATGTAAAAACCACTTATCAAACTCCCCAAACTTAAACCGTTGCTTGGCATTAAGCGACAAATACAAGAGCTCATGAAATACACTGCAGACTGGTACTCATACATGAGACATCAATTCACATTGATCAAAAGGTAGTGCGCCTGACATTCACATGACATGAAGATTCCTCTCTAACTATGCTTCGTACTTAAGTTTTATCTTTCCGATTTTCCTCCTCTTTCATTCGCACAATCAAATTAAGGCACTAAGAATTATGATAATCATCACACGCACATGTCTAGCCAAGAACTTCACTTTTTTGGGATGTAAGGGAATCTCTACCTATGTTAACATGTAAAGGATGTAAATCCTAATGCCTAGGCTCAAGAGCTATCCTAACCGAGCGGTCCTAAGGGAAGTTATCCTATATCCGTCTTGGTTTTAGAACCAAGGGATGCAAAGGGATAAAGCAAACAAGTGCTTTGCTAGAAGCACACAAGCAATGCAATGCACAAACATATGAACACACATGCGCAAGAAAAGAAGGAAGTCACATAGCCTGCGGCGATAACGAGTATACCAGAGTCAAACAGGAGCCAACACATCTGATTCCCATGAAGGGTATCACCGTATGACATGAATTTTCAAGTGTGAAGATCAAATGATGCGAGTCCGGTAGTAAATGTGAACCCCGAGAAAGCGTGGAGAGTCAGAATTGAGAACTCTTGCCACTTTTATTATTGACTCGATAAAGGAAACAACACGATGACACAGACTAAAATTGTGCGGGGGTCGATTATGGACCCTTTCCGTGTGCCCATCATATCATCATCATATATACCAATAAATATCAAAGCAGGACTTTGCTTGGTGGTGCCAATATGTGTTGCCTAACCACTTTGACCTATTCAAGCACAAATGTAAACACTTATTGAGAATTACCTCCCTATGCCCAAAAGAGGATTTCAAACAAACCAAACACAAGTAGCACATAATTTTTGGAATGCCTAGATACAGGTCTCTAAACAACAACTTTGAGCTCAACTCTCCTATCCTAGATCATGGAAAAGAAAGCGATAAACTCCTAATTCTCATGATATATAAGAAAGTTTTATGTCTCATACCCCAAAATTTGCCAAGGTATTTCATACATCCATACTCAAGGATTCCTCAAGGGTTGATCAGACAAACTCTCTCCTAGACAATCAACCCAGACTAGGGTTTGGAAATTCTCAGATCAAGATGGACTTCCAACATCTCCAATTGTCATCATGCCTCCTCATATGCTTCAAAGATTCTCCATGTCAAGTTTCAAGCCTCACAAGTCAAGTTTCCTCAGACAATTGCTCAGATGGTTGAAAATCAACAGATGGACAAACAGTCAACTGTGGTCAACATACAGTCAAACTTCATGATTTTCGGTCAAAATCCTCATTCGGAAGTCACATTCATCATTTGATCAAGGGTTGATCATGATTCATCAAGAAAACTCAAGATTTGCACAAAAGTCAAAACTTTCCAAATTAGGGTTTTTTAGTGAAAAGTCAACTGAACTTTGACTGAGCATAACTTCTTCATACTTTCTTAGAAATTTTTCCACCACCTCTCATTTTGAAGGAAATTCAATTCTCTACAAATTCATGTCTCACAAGAATGTTCAAAAAATGCTTCATTTGGAAGGTATGGGTCAAAACATAACATGTCCTTTTCAAAGTCAACAAAAAGTCAACTTTTTGTTTTGAAGATTTATTGAGCATGGAAACTCCAATTGAGATGAAACCAAAGAGGCTGGTTAGAGACACTTAGATCTTTCTAAAACGTCCAAGAACACTCAAAAATGTGGAAAATTGAGCAAAATAAACCTTGCACAAGTTGGGTATTTTTGAAGAAGTGCACAAAGAGAGATACTTGTTAAAATTCAAAATTTTGCAAATGGGCCTAGTTTTTCTTCATTCAAATTTGTTCCTTAGACAATTTGGAACATCCAAGCCCAATGCCACGAATTTTAGCTTTATTTTTCTATTTAATTTGAATTTTATTCATTTAAATACAAATTAAATTAAAAATAAGGTATAAAATCAAAATTAATTGCAAAATTGATTTTCTCTCATGCTTGAGATCCAAGTAACTCACATGTCGGCAAATTTCAAATTTGCATAGATTTGGCAAGAGTTTGATTGAAATTTGATCAAAAAAGGAAGATTTGATTTCATACAAAATCAAATATTTTTTACATTGATTGATCATTATTTGTTCTTCAATTCAGCCCAAAAACCATCCACTATAAATGTACAATGCATATCACATGAACAAGGACAGAAAAATTGCCTCAAAGAACCCTAACCTAAAGTAAAAAAACCGTGTACTTCAAGCAATCTGCGGCCCTAGTTCCAGCTCGATTCAGCCAATTCTAAGCATCCAAACACATTCCTTTACAGCATTCAAAAACATCAAGAATCACGAAATCCAGTTTTGGTTTATTCATACTTTTCCAAAAATCGATTTCTGTTATTCATGCATTTTTAACGTTTTTTGATTGTTTGTTCATGATCACATCAAGTTTGCAAGCTATCTGGGTAGCCCAATTGTATTTTAATAACCTGGAACGAAAACCACCATTGTTAGGGTTTTCTGGCTCGAATTAGGGCTTCTCTAAATAGGAAAAATTGGACCGAACCAAGCATACCAGGATGATCAGTGGATGAAAACGAGTCGATTCATGTACTCTCAATTCATTTATATTACTTGTATGAGATTTTGATTTTTGCAGGGGCCTTAGCGTCGAACAAAGACCGACGCTAAGCGTTTGAATTTTCAAACGAAGAAGACGATGTTCTTCGCGCGTGTTCTGGGCAATCAGAAAGCAACAACGTTTAAAAACAATTCGTTTCGTTATCTAAACACGTGGGCGCTCTAGCTCAGTTGGTCGTGGCAGCGCGTTGTGAAGCAAGGGACCCCGGTTCGATTCCCAGCCATGGCAATTGTTTTTTACAAGTTAGAAAACTAACATTATTTCTTTTCTATTTTCTTATTTTCTTTAATATTTTCATGTTAATTTATTTTATCTTCAAATATTTTTATCATGCATCTAAAAAACACCAAAAATATTTATTTTTTGCATAATCATCATAAAAATACTTATTTAATTTTTAAAATTAAAATTATTATTTTTGCATGCATATTTAATTTAATTTCTAATTAATCATTTAAACGGCTTTTAATTGTTTTTAAATTATCAAATCAATTCCAAATATTTCCAAAAATTTATCTTATCATATTAATGTTATTGCTAACATAAAACATTTTTCTCCATTCAAAAATCATGCTTTTTACTAACATTTTCCTCTTATGCAATTTTCTCGTATTTCCCGATTTTGTATCTGTTCACAGGTTCTAACGTTTCGGACGATTTTTCTTGCTTTTCTTTTATAATTATGTAATTGCCTATGGGATGTAATAGTTTAATTAGGACTTTTATTTTCCGCACTCGTATTATGTATCTGCCCCAAAGCCATGTAATAGCGTAGGACACTTACTTTCCGCACTTTACTTTCCGCAATTTAATTTCCGCACCCTATAAACTGCTAGTAACTAGGCGTGTATGGCAAGATAAAATTGGACATAGATCACTCATAACTCCAAGATAAAATTCCTGAAATCAACACACTCTTTTCACACATGCACCCCTTAGGGTAATTCTCTCTCGTTGCCTTTACGAATACAAATGGTCAAGTCCCTCGAACGTAGAGGTATCCTAGCACCGTTGCCTTCAAACAAATCATCATAGTCCCTTCGATACAAAGATCATAGATCCACGATGTCGCCTACGAATACATGATCTTGACCCTCGATTGTCGCCTACGAAAAATGATGATAGTCCCTTCGAATATGCTAGGATACTTCCTACAAGTTGCTTTCTATGACCATCCGATGTCCCTTCGAATGTCCCACTCACATCCAACGAATAGGGTTACCTATCAACTAATGATACGGATAACGCTATTCTAAAGGAAAGTAAAACAACACAAAAACGACCAATTCTGAGTAGGTAATAAGACTTTTAGTTGCTTGCTCAATCAAATACTTTTCACACCACACACTTTTGTCAAAGTTCAAACTCTTTTCAAAACGAAACATTTCCGAACACTTTGTATACATTCCTACATGAATCATTACAAAGTCAAAGCGAAATGCCTTTTCAAAACATTTTTCAAACACACAGAAAACACTTTTTTTTAAATGATCTAAGAGCAACTAAGAGCCCGTAGATAACTACGGATGGAAAGGGGTGCTAATACCTTCCCTTTTCATAACCTTCTCCCTTACTCAGAATCTAACGAAGGTCTTTTCCTGTTCTTTTCACCTTCCCTTAATTGGATAAAAGAAAAGTCGGTGGCGACTCTTGCTATCCGCACATTTGCGATACAAAAATCTCAAAGTCAGTTCACCGTATTACAGTATGATAAAGTGATAAACAAGGTTTAGCAAATACCAAACGGATAACAAATCCGTAGAGCACTACGAGCTAAGAAATACTCTGGAAAAGTTCAAGTAATGCAACCATGCAATAAAGAAAATCGGTGAGTAATGCTCGGAGGCATCAAAAGCATGAGCGGAATGAGCGTTTGTACACATCCGAATTAAGAAACCTGCAAACAATAATGATCCTGACAAAGTAGTGGTATTGCATATTCGTACGCAAAATAAGTATCAAATTACGTGTTCGTACATAATTGATACACATACACTTTCAAGAAAGGAGTAAAACCAAACAAGCAGATAATAGGATGCACGTTTGTACACAAAAAAGGATTAGAATGTGCGTTCGTACACATTCCAATCAAAAGCATCTGCAAGAATAGAGTAAAACCAAACAAGCAGACAATAGGATGCGCGTTCGTACACAAAAAAGGATTAGAATATGCATTCGTACACATTCCAATCAAAAGCATCTGCAAGAATGGAGTAAAACCAAACAACCATAATAGGATGTGTGTTCGTATGCAAACAAGGATTAGAATGTGCATCCGTACACATTCCAACCAAAAGCAACTACAAGAATGGAGTAAAACTAAAGAAGGAGACAATAGGATGCACATTCGTACGGAAAAAAAATATTAAAATGTGCATTCGTACATCTTCAAAACAATTGGATAACCTGTAACAAAGGTGTAAATCCAAACAAACAAACAATAGAATGCATACGCATGTGTGCGAAATCAAGATACATGTATACATATCCAAATCTCAAGTATAATGTTGAATGTACCCCGCATAATCAACAAACATGTAAAAAAACAAGGAAAACATAGGTAAGAAAGAGGGGAAGAAAGCTCGGAGAAAACATGTCATTTGAGCATAGAAAAGTCAAAAAATGAGGAAATTTTGCAATTTTCTTCGACTCAACTGGGTCCTTTGTCGACTCAAAAGATCTATGCGTCGACTCAAGGGTCGGCATGTAACTTCCAGCAAGTGGCCATAATAGTAAACTAGGATTTTGTGTACACCAAACTGGGTCTTGCGTCGATTCAACTGATCTTTGCATCGACTCAACTGATCTATGCGTCGACTCAAGGGTCGGCACGTAACTTCTAGCACTCAACAAACGTGCAGAATTTTTAGAAACTTCAAAACAACGTAACTTTTGCATCGTGCATCCGTTTACGTATCGTTCGAACTGTTGGAAAGCTTGAAAATAGTAGAATGCTCATGGAACGATACGAGAAACAAATCGACAAGCGGTCATGTGACAAATTCTCCTCGAAAGTGATGTATCGACACGTGATTTTTCCCATTCATTTTTAAAGCTTGGGCACGTTTTTTAAGAAACATTTTTTTTGTTGAATAAAAGGAGAAATTCATGTCGATTTCACAATCGTCTTAACAAGGAGAGTTTGTTAGGACTCAAGGGTCGGCATGTAACTTCCAGCACTCAACAAACATGCAGAATTTTTAGAAACTTCAAAACAACGTAACTTTTGCATCGTGCATCCGTTTACGTATCGCTCGAACTGTTGGAAAGCTTCAAAAATATTAGAATGCTCATGGAACGATACGAGAAACAAATCGACAAGCGATCATGTGACAAATTCTCCTCGAAAGTGATGTATCGACACGTGATTTTTGCCATACATTTTTAAAGCTTGGGCACGTTTTGTAAGAAACATTTCTTTTGTTGAATAAAAGGAGAAATTCATGTCGATTTCACAATCGTCCTAACAAGGAGAGTTTGTTAGGACTCAAGGGTCGGCATGTAACTTCCAGCACTCAACAAACGTGCAGAATTTTTAGAAACCTCAGAACAACGTAACTTTTGCATCGTGCATCCGTTTACATATCGTTCGAACTGTTGGAAAGCTTGAAAATATTAGAATGCTCATGGAACGATACGAGAAACAAATCGACAAGCGGTCATGTGACAAATTGTCCTCAAAAGTGATGTATCGACACGTGATTTTTGCCATACATTTTTAAAGCTTGGGCACATTTTGTAAGAAACATTTTTTGTTGAATAAAAGGAGAAATTCATGTCGATTTCACAATCGACCTAACAAGGAGAGTTTGTACATGTAAAGATTGAAGAAAATTGTGCGTTTTATCGAAGTTCGACGACTTAAGCATTTTCATAAACACATAGAACGCGCCTATTTACACATGGTTTTAGTACATGGATCAATGTTGAAGCTAAGATGAATCACGTGAAAATCATGGTTTTGAATACACAAATCCAAAATATCAACAATTATCCTCTTGAATTAGCACTTTTCTCATGAAAATCAATTAATCAATAAGTGCTTATTTCATCCAATTCTGGATTTCATCATGATGATCACATCAAATTAATATTTCTCAACCTAATCCATGATCTACATCCAATTCCTCAATCAAAACCTTGATTAAATTTCAATTCTAGAAAAGTGCTTATTTCAAGAATCAATTATGCAAAAGTGCTTAAATCAAGAGATCTTACCGTCGAAACAAAGAGGAGAACGAGGAGAAGACATCGACGATGTCCAATCAAATATCGGAGAGGATATAATAAGGAGAGGGAGGAGCGAGTTTGAGAGAGGAAGAGGAGAAAATTCTTCACTTTGACACCTTGAACGTTCTTCAATGTTCCTCAATATTCTTGAGAAAACTTGAAGAAAAGCATGATTTAATCCTTGAGAATTGAGAGAGAATAGAAGAGTGTGTATCTGGTAAAATTTTGCAAATGATTCTCTTACCTTGAATTATAAAGGCAAAAATTTATTTATAGTGTGAAAGTTTGGGCCTTAGAGTGCCTTGGATCCACAATTAATCCCAAATCACGATTATCCGAATAATTTTCGTATTTAATTCAAAACAGCCAAATCCGTGCGAATTTGAAGTCAGAATGTAAATGGAAAATGTCTGGTTTTACTTTAGTGAGTCGAAATTTCGACTCGATCGGGCGAACGGTCTAGGCGATACAGATTTTGAAGTTTCAACATAATTTTCAAGCGTTTGACACATGCAGAATTTTCTTTGCGCTCATTCAGAGAAATTGCCTCGAACGGGGTCTTTTGATCAAAATTCGAACTTGAGTATCTCTGAGATAGTTGAAGCGAACGGAATTTGTGAACTTTTGGCACTTGTCCCACCTCGTTTTGATAATAATAGAGCGAGATACGATATTTCAAACATCGCGCATCAGATAAAAATGTTCAGCTCGTCTCAAAATCATCTCCGTAGAATAAAAAACTATTCTTAAATGGTAGATAATTACCTCTGAGTTGCAAATGAAAGTCGGAGAGGACTTTGATTCAGAATTTTAGACACTGAGCTAGCAATTACGAAGGTTTTAGTGCACTGAGCGCACAGTACAACACTAAAATTTAGTTTACTCCACTTGAGAAAACAATTTCTTTGGGAACCTTCTTCACATAATTTGCGTCCGACTCGTGAACAAAAATTGTAAATAATAATGAGTGGGACTTTCTTGTCGAAAATCATCAGACAATACCCGACGAGCTGGGAGATACACCTTCCATAGTTCCCGAAACTCACTTAAAACCCAAAATTCACTTTATTGAGAAATAGCAAATAAAGGCTTTTCTTGACGAAAGGGCCTCCGATCTGAACAGATAAACTGGAGAAAAATTTAAATGACCCCAATGCTCATGTAATCCAACCAAAATAGATTTTGAACCAGAAAATCTTGCATCAAGCATACGAACCGAAAAATATCGATTTTGGTCTCGAAATGATCTAAGATTGCCGAAACGCATCGTTTCTTCCACAATTCGGAATAACTTGAACCAAGTAACCATATGATGAATGATATGCATGTACATGCTTGAATTTTTATGATAATGCAATTATAAGCCAGAAAATTCAAAATAAAGAGGGTAAATGTTTGGGTAAAATAGCTGCCCTTATTCAATCATCCTTAAACTTGGGAGCAAGGTTGGCGTCTTCATTCCAAGTGACAAGGTAAGAGGTGATTCAGTACCAAAATGAACTCAAAAATTTTCACTCTGAATCCCAAAAAGTTGCATCAACATTTAAATGCGAACTTTGGGTGTCAAACCAAAAGACGCGAGATAATTTTTAATTCCAATGAGCCCTTTGGAGATGAGAATATGTTGTGCCGAGGAACGACTGGAACACAATAATGAAAGCAAAAAATAAATGTTGCATTCTGTGAAAACAGGCACATGTGAAAACCTGACCCAAAAAGAATTGGTCCCGACCCAATTCGACCACATTATGCTAGGGAACGACTGAACAAGTCACACGGAGTAAAGACTAGATATACTGACTAGACCAACCACATTACGCCAGGGAACAATTGAGCAAGTTATTGGAGTAAAGACTAGAAAATGCCGATTAGAGTTTACAAACTCAAAACGTTGTACTCTGAGGAGAGAAACAAGGGAGAAACTTGTTCTCGAAAGGCACAGGGGGAAGGACATGTCCTAAGGGTGTTTTACCAGGGGAAGGATTGGTAGTGCAACAAAAATGAAGGCCGGAAATGCTGACTAGACTCCACACATAGTGCAGGGATAATCTACACTATGGACATAGGAAAGAGCGTGATACTCGAACCTGTTCAAGAATTGGTAGCGACTCAACTCTTGTGCAAAAGGGATTTTCTCAGAATAAATGTTATATCCCGAGGGAGAACACAAGTGTCGGGCTTGCTTTCAAAAGAGGTACATGGATAGCCTGACCGAAAGGTGTTGTACCAGGGATAGACTGGTAGTGCAACAATCAAGGAAGAAATTAGACATATTGCGCTAGGGAATAATTGGAAACGCAACGGATTCCAAAGAGATATAAACATATCAAGGAATTCATCCTTTTGGGATTTTTAGAGGATTGCAAGAGCGTCATTGGGGACAAAGATTATATTCCTGGTTATAATTCCATGCAATATATGAATTTTCTATGAAGTTATGCAATGCAATGATGCATGTTTGCGAAAGATAAAAAATGAGTAATCGGTGACCACATGTCACTGAACTATTAGGCTCAGATTAGGAAACTACTCTTGAGAAGAATACATAGGAATATTGTTGAGGCAAGAATACTACCACTGCTTCGACGATCATCAGGGAAACTCAAAAACAGACCTCTTGGGAATATGACTTATTGGGGAAACCAACCTCTATCAAATTAACACGCTGGGGAAATGACTTTATGGGGAGTCATCTGCTGAACAACGATCCATTGGGGAATGATCGGAAACACTTGAAGAAGAGCTTCTACTGTTTCACAGCATGACTTCATCTGGGGATGAAATGAATTGCTCACACCTCAATCTACTGGAAAGCGTACAATGCGGACTTTGTCGTATGACAACTCCACTGGGAATTCCCATTTACATGGTTTGACTGAGGAATAAGATGAAATACAACCTCACTGGGTATATCAATTGCGACCCACTCTGGCTTCAAATTAGGAATAACAAAATGAACTGGTCCTCATACACTGGGGATATCATGAGGTCTGAACCTGCTGGGGATAAACATCCTTGGCCAATGGTTCGAACGCTGTCTTCATAGAGGATAAGGGTTGCAACCTTCTATTATAGCATTTTGAAACTCCAATGAGCATTCACTGGGGAATTCCAATTGAAATAGACACTAACAACTTGCACTAGGGATTTGTGCAATGCTCTATAATAACTCTCTTCCAATGATAACATCTGTTGGGGAAATTCATCAAGGATACCATGCTGATGATAACCAATGCATCTGATCCCTTGTAGAAAGCACCTTTACTTGGGGATCTCTCATCAGTGTTCACTGGGGAGGAGCTGTAATACGGTGAACTGAGTTTGATATTTTTGTATCGCAAATGTTGCGGAAAGCAAGAGTCGCCACCGACTTTTCTTTTATCCAATTAAGGGAAGGTGAAAAGAACAGGAAAAGACTTTCGTTAGATTCTGAGTAAGGGAGAAGGTTATGAAAAGGGAAGGTATTAGCACCCCTTTCCATCCGTAGTTATCTACGGGCTCTTAGTTGCTCTTAGATCATTTTTAAATTGTTTTCTGTGTGTTTGACAAAAATGCTTTGAAAAAGGCATTTCGCTTTGACTTTGTAATGATTCATGTAGGAATGTATACAAAGTGTTCGGAAATGTTTTGTTTTGAAAAGAGTTTGAACTTTGACAAAAAAAAGTGTGTGGTGTGAAAAGTATTTTGATTTGAGCAAGCAACTAAAAGTCTTATTACCTGCTCAGAATGGTCATTTTCGTGTTGTTTTCCGTTCCTTTAGAATAGTGCTATCCATACCATTAGTTGGTAGGTAACCCTATTCGCTGGATGTAAGAGGGACATTCGAAGGGACATCGGATGGTCATAGAAGGCAACTTGTAGGAAGTATCCTAGAACATTCGAAGGGACGATCATCACTTTTCGTAGGCAACAATCGAGGGACGAGATCATGTTTTCGTAGGCCACGTCGAGGGACTCATGATCTTTGTATCGAAGGGACTATGATGATATATTTCGTAGGCAACAGTGCTAGGATACCTCTACGTTCGAGGGACTTGACCATTTGTACTCGTAAAGGCAACGAGAGAGAATTACCCTAAGGGGTGCATGTGTGAAAAGAGTGTGTCAAATTCAGATATTTGTTATCTAAAGATTATGAGTGATCTATGTCCAATTTTATCTTGCCATACATGCCTAGTTACTAGCAGTTTATAGGGTGCAGAAAGTAAATTGCGGAAAAGTAAAGTGCGGAAAGATAAAGTCCTATGCTATTACACGACTTTGGGGCAGTTACATAATAGGAGTGCGGAAAGTAAAAGTCCTAATTAAACTATTACATCCCATAGGCAGTTACATAATTGAAAAGAAAACGAAAGAAAATTGTCCGAAATGTTACAACCTGTGAACAGATACATAATCGGAAAATACGAGAAAATTGCATAAGAGAAAAAACGTTAGTAAAAACATGATTTTGGAATGAGGAAAAAAGTTTTAGGTTAGTAATGACAATAAGATGATAAGATAAATTTTTGGTAATTTTCTGAATTGATTTCGATAATTAAAAACAATTAAAAGTCAATTAAATGATTAATTAGTAATTAAATAAAATATGCATGCAAAAATATTATTTTTAATGTCAAAAATTAAATAATATTTTTCTGATAATAATGCAAAAGGAAAATATTTTTGGTGATTTTTAGATGCATGAAAAAAATATTTGAAGATTAATTAAATAACAAGAAAATATTAAAGAAAATAAGAAATAGAAAAAAAGTTAGCTTTTGTAAGTGATAAAAATATATGGCCTTGCCAGGACTCGAACCCAGGCCCACCCACTGGAAAAACAACACGCGCTACCTTCACCACTGGACCAAACTGCATTTGGTGTCATAACAACGAAACAAAAACGTTTTAAACGAATTTGCTTCCCGGGAATCAGAAAACCGCGCGAAGAACTATATCTTCTTCGTTTGAATTTTCAAACACTTAGCGTCGGCTTCGTTCAATGCTATAGCCCCTGCAAAATTCAAAAATCACATACAAGTAATATAAATGCATTATGAAGCCATGGTTCAATTCGTTTTTGTCCACTGATCATCCTGGTAACCTTGGTTTGGTCCAATTTTACGTATTTAGGGAAGCCCTAAATCGATACAGAAAACCCTAGCCATGGTGGATTTCGATTCAGGCCACAAAAATACAATCAAGCTATGCAGAAAGTTTCCAAACTTCGTTCTAAACACAAAACAAACATCAAAAAACGTTAAAAATGCATGAGAATTAAAAATCGATTTTGGAAAAAGAAGAACAAATCGAAATCGGGATTGCTCGATTCTGAATGGTTTTGCAACTTGTAAAGGTCTGGATTGATTCTAAAGACTCCAAGGAATGTAATGGAATGCTCAAAATCGACTGAAACCAACTGGAACTAGGGCTTCCAGTACCTTAAAGAACACGGTGTTTTTGACTTAGGTTAGGGTTCTTTGAGGCAATTTTTCTGTTCTCTTTTCATGTGTAGGCATTGTGTATTTATAATAGATGAATTTAGGTCAGAAATCAAGAGCAAATAATGAATCAATCAATGTAAAAATATTTGATTTTGTATGAAACCAAATATTTCCTTTTTGATCCAATTTTCATCAATTTCTTGCCAAATCAAAGTCAATTTCGAAATTGCCAGCTTTTTGTGAGTTGCTTGGACCTCAAGGATGAGAGAAAAATCCAATTTGCATTTAATTTTGATTTTCTACCTTTATTTTTAATTTAATTTGTTTTTAAATGATTAAAATCCAAATTAAATAGAAAAATAAAGATAAAATTCATGACATTGGGCTTGGAGGTTCCAAATTAGCTGAGGAATAAGTTTGAACCAAGAAAAGTTAGGCCCATTTGCAAAATTTTGGATTTTGACAAATATTTCTCTTTGTGCAATTCTTCAAAAATGCCCAACTTGTACAAGGTGTATCTTGCTCAATTTTCAACATTTTTGAGTGTTCTTGGACTTTTTAGAAAGCTCTAGATGTACTCTAAACAACCTCTTTGGTTTCATCTCAATTGGAGTTTCCATGCTCAATAAAACTTCATTGCAAAAAGTTGACTTTTTGTTGACTTTGAAAAGGACTTGTAATGTTTTGATCCATATCTTCAAAATGAAGCATTTTTTGACCATGCTTGTGAGACATGAAGTTGTAGAGAATTGAATTTCCTTCAAAATGAGAGGTGGTGGAAATATTTCTATAAAGTATGAAGAAGTTATGCTCAGTCAAAGTTCAGTTGACTTTTCTCTAGAAAACCCTAATTTGGAAAGTTTGACTTTTGAGCAAATCTTGAGTTTTCTTGATGAATCATGATCAACCCTTGATCAAATGATGAATGTGACTTCAAAATGAGGATGTTGACCAAAAATTAGGAAGTTTGACTGTATATTGACCACAGTTGACTTTTTGTCCAATTCAACTGATTTTCAACCATCTGAGCAATTGTCTGAGGAAACTTGACTTGTAAGACTTGAAGCTTGTCAAGGAGATTCTTTGAAGCATATGATGAGGTATGATGGCCACTGGAAGTGTTGGAAATCCATCTGGACTTGAGGATAGCCAAAACCCTAGTTTGGGTTGATTGCTTTAGGAGAGGGTTTGTCTGATCAACCCTTGAGGAATCCTTGAGTAGGGATATGTGAAATGTCTTGAGGAATAGGAGGGAAAATTTTGGGGTATGACAGGAGCACAAAAAGGGTAAACTTATACCAACGAACTCGGGCATTCCACTCATGAGAACACTTATATTGAAGCGACCCACCGGGGATGATGAAAAGAGGACACTTATGAAAGAGAAACTCACTGATGATGAGAGTAACAAATGATCCTCGGCGCGAAGCGCTTGTTGATAAGCAATTTCGCGGATCTAAAACAAGAAAACTCGACAAAGAGGAAGAACGACACTTCCAAACATAGACCCTCAGCATAAATCGCTTGTTGATAAGAAACTTCGCAGATATAAGCGAAGATAACTCTGTATGCCCAACCAATTTGGACACAGGCAGGCCTTTGGCACAAAGCGACTTGTAGATAAGTAACCTTGCAGATCGAAAAGGGAAGACACCTGACGACGGTGAACTCGTAGAAGAAAGAAAGTTGGGAGAAGACGAACTTCAAAAATAGATCTTTGGCACGAAGAGCTTGTTAACTTCACTGATCTAAACAATGAGAAGACACCTAACAATGGTGGACTCACAGGGGGAGAGGACGTCGGCCGAAGACGAACTCAATGAGGAAAGAATCACTGTACAAAGATGAACTTACAAGGGTGGGAGACACCAATCAGAGGGACTCTAACAACTGTTACCAACACATTGGACTTTAAGAGAGTGCTTGCACAAGCAAATGAACTATAATATCCCTCAGGCCAAATTAGGGGTATAATTCTTCAAGAGTGGAAAATATCTGAATTACCACACACCAAGTATGGATACTCAAATACTCGAAAAGGTGTGACAAGCACGAGTAAGATAACCGACGAGTTGCATGAGCAAGTAAAGTATACGACTTACTAGAAAAGGAACATCTATACAAAGATGAACTTATAAGGGGAAGAGACCGATCGGAGGGACTCTACCAAATATTGCCATGACAACGGACTTTAAAAAGGTGTTTACAAAATAAAAATAACTATAATATCCCTCAGGCCAAAGGCGGGTATAATTCTTCCAAAATGGCAAATATCTGAATTACCACACACCATGTATGGATACTCAAATACTTGAAAAGATGAGACAAACACGGTAAAAATAACCAACGACTTGCACAAGAAAGGAAAGCGTGTGACTCTCTATGGAAAAGAAACATTAGTAAGTCAAAGCATGAATCACTGGGAACAAATCAAATCCTACAAGCTTTTTCGGAGACAAATTCTTCTTTGGAACCAGACTTATTGGAGAGGAACCTCGTACAGATAAACAATCGGTACCTACAAACTGTCGGCCATAACAATACCTCCAAGCACAGAGTGAATTACAGAGAGACAACTTGTCCCTTCATCTTCGGATTCTGAAGAAATTTTTCTCTAGTAGTACGTTCTCTGAGAGATGGGATTTTGGCACAACTTCCCCAATTTAATTGAACTTTGAGGGATATAATCCCGACTTGAATGACCCGGATTAATAATCACTTGAGATATTATTCGAATCTCGACGTAACTGCCCCAGATCGGTGACACTTTGAGATTGATCGATGTAGTTTCCTCAAATCGATGAAACTCGAGATTCTTATCAACTTGATTGCCCCAGATTAACTTAGCTCTTACCCATTAGAATGTTCACATGCTTCTTCCCTTCAGGGTAATCATATTCTGATACTTCATTTTCCTCTCAATGGAGCACTAACGTTGAATTAGCTGCCTCTGCTTGACGGAGATTTCCGGGTAACCAAAACCTTACCACATGTTCATAGAGGAATGACAACTCAATAGAGTCGTTTGATAACAACATCTTCTCAATGCAATTGACCTACATCCTGTTAGTGGGTTAGCACACAACCGTGCTTCTCAACTTAGAATGTTCCGTTCTCAAACAGATGCTAGAAGTAATACACCCCTACTCGATAGAGATTTCTGGGCAATCAAAACTCCCACACAATTTGTTTCAAATCATCTTTTACTAAACAAAGTCACTAGACGACATGCCCCAGATTAAGACGATTCTTTCCAAAGGCCAATCAACAGAGTCCCCGAGTAATTTTCCCCTCAGGACAATCAAGGTGTTCATCTGATGTTCAGTATGCAAGCTTCCTTGATGTTTAAGCACCTATTCATATGCAAAGAATGTTTTATCCTAAGAATTATAATTCTAGTGTAAATCCTATGCTTATCTTGAAATAAAAGCTTTTATTGAAAAGACGTCGAACCATCGCATTTTGGTACAAGAGATAGTAAAATATGGAGTGGTACCAACTCAAAAGTTATAGCAAACCTCCTAAGAGTCAAGTTACCGTGTTCTCGTTACGATTTCACTTTCGAATTAACCCTGCTTCAGTTAGGACTTTTAAGGGTTGTAACGTGGTCTGGTTCACAATTTTTAGAAAAAAAGACTTTTAGGCTCAAAATATTTGGTGCCCGCCCCCTTCATGATGTCCTCCAACCCTAAGTTCAGTTAACTCGATACGAGCAAACATCTCTCACAAGAGGAATTTGATGGTTGAGGAACCAATGAGATTTCTTGGACACAAAGATCACCAACCTTTCAACTTTAGTGGAAAATGAGGCTTCTTGGATATGACAGTCAGTCACCCATTTGCTCTAACGTATGATCGCACGACTTTGTTCTTCTCTGAGGATCTTATTTGACTATCCTCGCCTTTCTGGCTTTCCAATTTTCTTTCCAAACATTATTTGCCCTTTCTCTCTTCTTTTTTTACGTAAGCAACTTATTACCAAGTTCAACTTAGCGGGCTTTTTATCACTTCTTACATTCACACTTTTGAACAAGTCATTGATCCCCCCATCATCTTCAATTTCTAGAAGTGATTGTGATTGTCTGAGTCCTTTGTAGTTGAGGGACACCCATTGAGGTATCTGTTCGCGTTAAAAAGTGACGGGCGAGGGAATGAAATTTGAATTCGGATCCTCTGGCTCGAAACGATTTACTCTTTTGATTTGTTTATAAAGATACCGCGAGCATCAAGCTTTATTATTTTCAACACAAGAAATTATGATTATGAAAAAGGGGAAAGCTGCTAATAACCTCATGATTGTGATATGCATTACGACTAGCGCAAACTAGACGTAACGCATTGGGGAGATTCCGGGTAAGGGGGTTTGTTATATAAAGGGAATAGATGGAGCACCCTAAATATATATAGTTATCTATAGCTTTATATATGAATATGTTTGATATGTTTGTGTGTTTTAATTGCTATTTCTATGATTGGGAAAGTTTCTCCTTTGGGATTTCAAAAAGGATAGATTATGTGGGATCCTAGTGTTTGTTATTATTGTGCTCGCAAAGATCTTTGGATCTTCTGCATACATATCCCCTAATGGGAATCAGAGCATTTGTAGCTCGGATCTAAAGGGATCTATGGTTTGTTTGGTTTGAGGGAGAAAGAAATTTTGCTCGCCAAGGATGAGACCTTGTGCCTACGTATTCTCAAAAGGATGTTGAGAAAGTCAGAGCAATCGTAGTTCCCACTTATGCTAGTGGAAGCAGCGGGATGTTAGTAAGAGACACAGACAGATGTCATCTTAATGAAAAATGTATCTAATCTATTTCATCACATACATTTTTGAAAAGTTTGATTGATTGAAATCTTTCGTCGTAAGTTATAGGTGTTTTGCTTGAGTGTACAAGCGTTACTACTTACACGTTTAAGAAAGATGTTTGAAAAAGATGATTGAATCTTTTAATTGTAAGCATTGGGTGTTTTGCTTGAGTGTACAAGTGTTACCACTTACGATTAAGAGATGTTTCTGTTTGAAAAGAGTTTTGAAAAGTTTTTGATTGTATGTGATGTGATAGATGAGATACTTCTTCCATAGAGATGATAAATGTCTAAATCTCTAGGAGAAATTGATTGGATTGAAGGGATGCTTTTAAGAAGCCCATGGGTCCTTGTATTGTAAGCCCAAGAGGAGGCATTCCGAGGAGAATCGAGGGTCATCGAGGATCCTTGAATGAAGCTCAAGAGGAAGCTATAGGATATGGCTGGCTCTGGCTTTAAAAGGGATTTCACCGGGAAACCATCCTTTTGGAATTAAGAGCAATTTCACTGGGAAATTATACTCTCAAGGTTCTATTCTAGCGCGGGTGATTCTTTGTATTGGAAGCCCAATAGGAGGCTGTTAAGAGATTTCCTGTCTCTTTCATTGTATGATGCCCAAGAGAAGGGTAAACTCAATGAGGAGTTCTTTTGAACGAAGCCCAAGAGGAGGCTGACTCAACAGGGGAGTGTTGTCTTATATGAAGCCTAAGCGGAGGCTAAACTCAGATGAATGAGTTTTCTTGTATAAAGCCCAAGAGAAGGCTGAACTCAGATGAATGAGTTACCTTGTACAAAGCCTAAGAGGAGGCTAACTCTGCAGGGATGAGTTATCTTGTATAAAGCCCAAGAAGAGGCTAAACTGTGGGGAATCTATTGGTTAGACTAGTTGTTATGTTATAACTAGACAGTTGTATAAACAAGTGTGTGTGTGTGTGTGATATGTATTCACAGGAGTTTATGAAGGAAATATAAACAATGCATGATGTTTATTTACAAGGAAATATGAAGTAAATATAAACAAGTGTTTGTGAAACGGACGTTTAAAACGACCGTAACTTGATTATTTACAAGTTTGAATGTGTACAAGGAAGTAAAAATGTACACGAACGAGTATTTATGTACAAAAGGATGTGGATGTACATAGGAGGGTTGGGACTAACACCATAAGGGAGGCCCATTGGTTTAAAAGCAGTTTCACCGGGAATAATGCTCCTTTCAATACCAATGGTATTCAGTGTATATACAATCGAAACGGAAACGAACGATCAAAGTTTATCTGTGTTTGAGTATGTATACGAAAAGAATTTGATATGTACAAGAAAAATATATATGTACATAAAGAATGTTGGGACTTACACCGTAAGGGAGGCCCATGATCGGTTAAGAAATTCGAGAGAAAACGAATTCGGTTTTATCGTTTAATCGAATCGATCATGGAAAAAGATGCAAGTTTGACGAAAAGTTTTGAAGAATGTTATTTGAAAGTGTTTTTGAAATGTGAAGTTTACTTATGAAAAGTTTTGAAAAGAATCGGGCTTCGAAAGTTTGAAAAAAATCACCTTTAAAGGTGCTTTGAAAAGTACTCAAAAGTACCGTTTTCGGCTCGATAAAAACATAATCGGATGAAAGTTTTTGTGAAAATTTTTGACACTATCTTAAAATAGATACATTAATTGACAAGTGTACAAAAAATCACCTCAAAATGAGGAGTTTTGATTGGGTTTTGAAGAAGTCAAAGTTTGAAAAAAATATGAAGAGAAAAACAAAAAGTTTGGCAAAAATGGTCCCAAGGCTACTCGAACCCGGGACCATTGGGCAAGGCGTGGCAAGAGAGTTTTAAGAGTGAGCTAGCAACCGCCGGGGAGGTGATACATCCATTAACTTATGCCAATTCAGTTAAATATATTATAAACTCTTATTTTAAATTTGAAAACACGCGCGAACTCCATCTTCGTCTTCCTCAATCCTTCCACCAGCCATGAATTTCTTGTTTCTCAATGAAAATACATGATGTAAACATCAAACTTGACCGAAATTTAACAAGGAACATGATGGAAGTGGTTAATTCCATTTATTTTTGGTTTAACATGATTGAATTTCCAGAAAACATGAAGAACCCTAAAACTGAAAAATCTAATTGAAATCGTGTATGGTTGATGAATTGTTCAATTGATTGAGGGTTAATGATCGTGGATGGTGCAGAAACAAAATGGCCAAGAGTTTTTTTCATTTGAATCAAAGAATCATGGAGTTCGAAGTTGGTGTTCTTACCTGTTGAAGTTGCAATCAAATTCTCCCTTAGAGTGTTTCCAGTTGTGATTTTGTGATTGCTTGAGCACCAACGGACCTTATGGAAGCTGTGAGGACGGTCTGCTCATCATGAACTTGTCTGGATCATTCTACCCAAGTCGACCTGCAGTTGGCTAAAACTGAAACTTGAAATCATGGTTAATGGTGTTACAGATGGATGTTAATGATCTGCATCTTCTCTATGATGTATGCTGATGATGTTTGAGTGAAGAAATCACAACTTGTTGAAGCCAAATATGGAATTCGATAGTTTAGGCAGTTTGAAGCAAGTTTGTGAACATGGCATGTAATTCTGATTTCCAGCTTTACCTATGTTGCTTTTAAGTTATAAACCAATTACACATGATATTTACAACATGTTAGACAACAGACATCTTATGTTCTTTCACAAATTTTCAAAAATGCATAATCTCTCAATTTGAACTATGTTTCTTGATTTTTAAGAAAGAGGAGAGAAAGCATGTCTTTGCATTACTTTTGTGTAGTTTGGATTGGCAAATAAGACCTCTATTTATAGGCCATGAGTTCTGAAAAATAAGTGAGAAAGTTTGGTCTTGGTAATTTTAACTTGCCTTAGAGGGCAAGGATGTCATTTTTGCATTAAATGCAAAAGGAAACTTCCTTTTAACCATGGTTAGTTCTTACCTTGATCCTATCTCTTTACAATTACTCTCCCTTTGATATTTATCAGCTCTAATCCTCAATTGGCAAGGTGGCATGCTTCTAGAAAGAAAGAAACTCAAAATGACCTATAATTTCAAAGTTTGTACTTGAAAATTATGGATTTTGGAGCTCTAAGTTTCAAATTCAAAAGTATGGCTAGACTCCATGGATTTGAGAGTTCTTGGACACTTTGGAAAGCTTGTTTCAAGGGCTACAACTTTCATATTTTGAGTTTTTTCCAATTCAAAGTGGAACTATGTGAAAAAATGCCATGAAGTTTGGAAAAAGTACAAAATTTTAACACTTGAAACTTTTTCTAAGTGTTGAAAATTTTGACTTTTTGTTGACTTTTCCAAATTTCTTGATTTTTTATGATCATTATGGATCATTTGAAGTATTTTGATGGTTGAAAAAGTTTTGTTTTGAAAAAGTTGACCAAAAGTCAAAGTTTGACTTTTATGTGCAGATGAAATTTCATCAGATATTTCAAAAATTGACTGATGAATCCTGTGAGCTTCTGTGATGTTTTGAATCCAGAAATTAGGTCAACATGTTGTATCTAAGATATGAAGATCAATCTCTAATAAAAAAGGTCATTCATTGATCAAAAAATCAGAGATTGCACATCCTCGATGAAAACCCTAATTGGTTGATCCTTGATTGATCAATGAGAAAAGTTGGATATCTGAAGTTCAGAGGTTGATGATTTGATCAAGATAGATCAAATGAGGTGAGTAAAACTCAAACCCTAATTGATTGCCTCTTGAATCAGATGAAAATTTGATGAAACCCTAATTTTGACCTGTGAAAGCTACACCCGATTAATTTTGTTCTAAACTGTTAATGGTGCAATGAGATATGACAGATGCTCCTATTTAAGTTTCTTTAACCTGAGATATGAAGATGAATATCTTCGTTTTGATAGGTGTGAAGAGACTTAAATATCAGAATACGCAAACTTTGGACCTAAGATACCAAAAAATGCGAATGACGCAAAATGATTGTAAAAGATTTCACCCAGATATTATCAAAGAAATGATATGGTGGGGAAAAGTTGGTGAGGATGACTCGATCTGTTTAAGAAAAGAGGATCCTGTTTGTTGGGAAACAAGCAATATGTCTCGCTGGGTAAAAAGAGATTCACAAAACATGTGAATATCTATTTAGCTTTGGGAAACAAAGGGATTACCTTCTGTCAGCCTTGTGACAATGTTTAAGGTAAGTGAAGATGAGATTACCAATTATCAGCCTTGTGATAGTTCATGGTAATGAGCTCTGAAGATATTACCAATTATCAACGGAGTGATAACTATAACAAGGTAATTCTTGAGAAAATTTACTGAGTATTCAGCCTTGTGAATAATAGACAAATGATGGAAACAGATCTCAAACGAGTTCTGAAGATATTACCAATTATCAGCGAAGTGATAACTATAATAAGTTAAATCTTGAGATATATTACCGAGTATTCAGCTTTGTGAATAATAGTTAATAATGGAAACAGATCTCAAACGAGTTCTGAAGATATTACCAATTATCAGCGAAGTGATAACTATAACAAGGTAAATCTTGAGATATATTACCGAGTATTCAGCCTTGTGAATAACAGTTAATAATGGAAACAGATCTCAAACGAGTTCTTATTTTCACGGATACAATCTTGCCATGGATCTCTCTCTTGAGAAGATGCGGGCATTTTGATTGAAAAGACAGGTTTCTTCTAGACAGAAAAAAAAACAACTGCGAAGGTTTCTTGAACTGTCATGATTTGAATTTTTTGAGAAGAACAATCTTTCTATGATAAGTTTCAAGATAAAAAGGAAATAAGCAGCTCAGATGATGAGGCTATTGCTTATTGTTTGCAGGTAGATTTTTTTTGTGAAATCTAAACCTGAACAGGTTTGAGACAAAGTTCTATCCAGGAATGAGCTGGAATGAAAGGGTCAATCAAGACTTCGTTCTCAATGAGGAAGCTCTCAGCTGGGGAACATGATAGAGAAAAGATGTATTTCTTTGCTTAGGATAATCTGCTGGAGAGACGACATACCTATATGAGTAAATGTAATCTAAACCAGTGATATGAAAGCAAACATTGAGGAATGAGTTATGATGTATGAATGATGAATGTCATATGCATGCTGACAATACTTGACAAGACAATAAAGGGGTATTTGGGAAAAGGACCACGTCACAGTTCAAACAAATACTCAAAAAATCTGCAGTAATGGCGTAAATGTTACTGTTGATGAACACTAGTTGCATGCTTTAAACTTTCTGAAAAAGGCATTTCATTGTTAACTTTGTTGGGAATTCTTTTTTGAATAAGAATGCCGTCCTTTGATGATCTCTGCTGAGGAGAAGAAACTTCTGTAGCAGTTGTTCTATCTTTCAGAGATTGAAACACTCATGGAGAAAACTGTTGAAGTTCTTCTGTGTTCATAGTTCAAAGGAAAATTTTGCTTTTATTTCAAAAATTTGACGTAAAAATTCATTAAAAACCTTTTTAGTTTCAAAAAGTGATTTTCACAATAAAAAGCGTTATTTTGCAAAACTGAATAAAGCAAGAATTTCAAACAAAAAGGCACAAGGCTCAATTTTATTGATAGAATG
The DNA here is from genome assembly GCA_021764765.1 of Vicia sativa. NCBI lineage: Eukaryota > Viridiplantae > Streptophyta > Magnoliopsida > Fabales > Fabaceae > Vicia > Vicia sativa. The sequence goes on from CM038794.1 coordinate 65,809,688, forward strand.
GTAATCCGCCAAAGGCGTGATTCCATGAACTATTTACAAGAGTTGGAAATGATAATTTATTGGGAAAAGGCTACATTGAAAGCAATAACCACTATTATCCCTAACAACTTTGAATTCCAACTGTGCTTGTTGGAAGATTTGATTGAAGATCCGATGGAAGATTCTTGATTAATAAGACGATCGATTACTTTGTTATTTTTGGTGTATCCTTACTTTTGCCTAGATTGCCTTTTCAGGTTTTCAATCTATCAGGATAATTTTTGTTTATTGTCTCTAATTTTTGCCTGGACCGCCTTTTCAGGTTTCGGTCCAGGGCGCTCTTTTTGCCTAAGCCGCCTTTGGGTTTTCGACTTACGAATGTTCTTTTGTTTTTAGACAAAGTATTTCTTGGCATCGGCATTCACGGGATCGGGAGTTCATCACCGTCCATGGTTGTGAGAGTCATAGCACCGCCAGAAAAGCTTCTTTTGAAGATGTATGGGCCTTCGTAATTTGGAGTCCATTTGCCCCTGGAATCTGGTTGAAAAGACAGAATCATTTTAAGCACGAGGTCGCCTTCTCGGAATTCACGAGGTCGACATTTTTTTTCGAAAGCTTTCTTCATCCTTCTTTGATATAGTTGTCCATGACACAGAGCGGTCAGGCACTTTTCTTCGATTAAGTTTAGCTGGTCGTATCTGCTTTGACACCATTCGGCCTCAAATAACTTAATTTCCATGAGAACTCTCATTGATGGAATCTCAACTTCTACGAGAACCTGCCCATGCCGTATACTAGAGAAAAGGAGTTGCCCTGTTGATGCGTCTTGACGATACCCATGCAGCAAATGGCGGCATTCGTGCCAATCTTTGTAGGTGATGACCATCTTCTGGACAATCTTTTTGATGTTCTTGTTGGCAGCTTCAACGGCGCCGTTCATCTTTGGCCGGTAAGGAGATGAGTTATGATGCTCAATTTTGAATTCCTCACACATTTCTTTCATCATTTTGTTGTTCAAGTTCGATCCATTGTCTGTAATGATCTTACTTGGTATCCCGTATCGGCAAATGAGGTTGTTCTTGATAAACCTCACAACCACTTGTCTTGTGACGTTGGCGTAAGATGCTGCTTCGACCCATTTGGTGAAGTAATCAATAACTACCAGAATGAAGCGATGTCCGTTAGACGCTTTTGGTTCGATCATCCCAATCATGTCAATGCCCCACATGGAGAAAGGCCATGGAGAAGAGAGAACGTTGAGTAGAGTTGGAGGCACATGGATCTTATCTGCGTAGATCTGGCACTTGTGACATCTTTTGACGTGTTTGACAATCGATTCCATTGTTATCAATAGTATCCTGCTCTCAAGATTTTTCTGGACATTGCATGCCCATTCGAATGGGTTCCAAAGGACCCTTCATGCACTTCATGGATGATCGTGTCTGCTTCTTGTCTGTCGACGCATCTGAGCAGAACCATGTCGAAGTTTATTTTGTATAGTACATCCTCATTCAGGAAGAAATTTCTAGAAAGCCTCCTTAGAGTTTTCTTATCCTTGTACGATTCCCCAAGTGGGTACTCTCGTGTTTGAAGGAAACATTTGATGTCGTGGAACCATGGTTTATCGTTGAAGACTGCTTCAGTTGCAAATACATATGCAGGTCTTTCAAGGCGTCTGATGCGGATTTTAGGCATATCATTCCAATCGTTGACTTTGAACATGGAAGATAGAGTAGCCAAGGCGTCTGCCATTCGATTCTGATCTCGAGGGATATGATGCAGTTCAACTTTGTTGAAGAAAGTCAACAAACGTCTTGCATAATCTCTGTAAGGAATCAAACCAAGATGATGAGTTTCATACTTGTCCTTGATTTGGTTGATCACAAGGGCTGAATCTCCATATATGTCAAGGATCTTGATCCTCAAGTCGATGGCTTCTTCGATACCCATGATACAAGCTTCAAATTCTGCGATGTTGTTAGTGCAATCAAATAGCAATCTAGTGGAAAACGGGATATGAGAACCCTCGGGAGTAATGATGACTGCCCCAATTCCATTGCCAAAAATGTTAACTGCTCCATCAAAAATTAAGCCCCATCTAGATTCTGGATCTAGACCTTCTTCAGGTAGCGGTTCGTCGCAATCTTTCATCTTCAAGTACATAACATCCTCGTCAGGGAAGTCGAATTTGAGAGACTGGTATTCATTGATTGGTTGATAAGCCAAGTGATCAGCGAGAATGCTTCCTTTGACCGCCTTTTGAGCATGGTACTGGATGTCATACTCAGATAATAACATCTGCCATCGAGTAATTCTTCCTGTTAAGGCAGGCTTTTCAAAGACGTACTTGATTGGATCCATTTTGGAGATTAACCAAGTCGTATGATTGATCATGTACTGGCGGAGAAGTTTTGAAGTCCATACCAAAGCACAACATGTTTTCTCGATCATGGAGTAACGAGTTTCATAGTCAGTGAACTTTTTACTCAAGTAGTAGATGGCATGCTCTTTCTTACCGGTTTCATCTTGTTGTCCAAGCACGCAGCCCATGGACTCTTCTAGCACGGTAAGGTACATGATTAATGGTCTTCCTTGATAGGAGGAATCGATTGGTGGTTACGACGGTATTCTTTGATGTTGTCGAATGCTTTTGGCAATCTTACATCCACACAACCTCTTGATTTTTGGAGAAGTTTGAATATCGGCCCAATAGCGTCATTTGAGAGATAAATCGGAGATGTAATTCAACCGTCCGAAAAATCCTCTTACTTGCTTTTACGTATATGGCGTAGGCATTTCTTGAATAGCCTTGACTTTGTCGAGGTCAATTTCAATACCTCTTTGTTGACGATGAAACCTAGGAGTTTTCGGATCTTACCCCAAAGGTGCATTTGTTCGGATTCGGTGTTGAAATTTCCTTAGTCATTGAAACAACTTCAAGAGATATTCTATATGCTCTTCTTGATGTCGACTTTTCTATCATGTCATCTACGTAGACTTCGATCTCTTTGTGCATCATGTCATGAAAGAGAGTAGTCATTGCGCTCTGGTAAGTTGCGCCTACATTCTTTAATCCAAACGACATTACTTTGTAGCAAAACGTGCCCCATGGCGTGATGAAGGATGTCTTCTCCATGTCTTGGGAGCCATTCGATCGATTGTAGCGGAGAAACCATCCATGAAGGAAAAGACGTTGAACTTTGCAATGCTATCCACTAGCATGTCGATATGCGGTAGCGGGAAATCATCTTTTGGACTTGCTTTGTTCAAATCTCGGTAGTCAACACACATTCTGACCTTTCCGTCTTTCTTGGAGACAGGCACTATGTTGGCTAGCCATTGAGGATATTCAGAAGTGACGAGGAAACCAGCGTCGGGCTGCTTTTGGACTTCCTTTTTGATTTTGTCGGCCATTTCAGGGTGAACTCTTCTCAGTCTTTGTTTAACCGGTGGACACTCTGGCTTTAATGGCAAGTGATGCTCCACGATGCTGGTATCTAAACCCGACATGTCTTGGTAGGACCAAGCAAATACATTCGACGTATTCTTTGAGAAGATCTATTAGTTTTCTCTTGACGTTGCTGTCGAGCGAAGCTCCGATATTTACTTCTTTTTTGTCTTCTTCAGAACCCAAGATAATTGCTTCCAGAGGCTCTTTGTGAGGCTGAATGATTCTTTCCTCGTGCTTAAGTAGTCGGGAGATCTCATCTGGGATCTCTTCTTCAACTTCTTCCTCGGCGACCTCACTGGGGATTTCAAAGTTGGAAGAGAGCGTAGAGTTATTGCTTTCAATGGATTTGTCCATCTGTTAATCTGCATGTTTGATTTATGTTTAATTAATTAACTCTTCTTTTTCATCATCATTTTTTTTAAAAGTTAATGTGAAAGTGTATGCAGATTATATTTATTTTCTTTTGAAGAGATTTTTTTTATTTGTGTTTTTTAGGATTATCATTTCCAGGAAAGGGTAAAAATGAAAATAAACACAAAATTTGGAATCAAAACAACGCGTTTTATTTATGATTCACAATATGAAACAGGGCCCTAAAATACAAACTCATTTATCTTGGGCAAGACAAAGAGAAATTATTTAAAAGCTACACCCTATAAAACATCTCTTCACTTTGGGCGAAGCGAGAGTTCAAAACAAAAGCAAAGATAAACTACTTAGAACTATGAACATTAGTACGAACTTCGACAGGTTTCCAGTAGTGGCGAACCCCTTGGAAGTCGAGGTACTCTGGTAGCTTTCCGCTTGGCTTAACCCTTGAATAGACTTTGGTTGTTGGTTGAGCAGGTTTTAAAGATTCTAGACGACGGACCTTGCCTTTTGTGCTGCTAAAGCAGTCTTCTTCGGCTTGATGAATAGATCGGGAAGTATGGGATACAACATATGTGCTTCCTGTTGGCCTTTGCGTTGAATTCTGGGGATGTACCCTCCAATCTTCTGAGTGAAGGGACTCATTGTCGGCGACACTTTCCAATTCGTATCCCGAATCGTACCCCTGATCTTCAGTGATCACGTTGATGTAGTGGTAGTCAAGATTTGGTTTAACAAATTGCAACGATGCGTCAAAGCAGAGATCTTCGTTTGGAACCTCAATCGGTTGATAGGATCGGGAAGACGTATGCTCCTCTTCTGGTTGACTAGGATAATAAAAAGAATCACCCCATCCAGTGGCCTGGATGTCTTCGATTCTGATTTTTGAGCTTTCTGGCGTAGTGTATTTCACCATGTAGTCAAACTTGCCACTTGGTTCTCCCAAGGTGTCCCAAACTTCAGAAGGGACTGTTGGATTTTTATTCTGTTGTAGGGATATGCCTTTGAATTGATCAGTTGGAGGATAGTACGGTGTATAAGATTCTTCCTGAGACACATATTCAGGGTTCTTTAGATAAGTGCTCCACTCTTCAGATCCAGAGAGATTGTCTTCATCAACTTCAATGGTAATAACGTTAACCTCTTGAAGAACAAGGTTTACGAAACCCCCACTGTGGAATACTTCTTTGATCGGACGAAGTGCTTCATCCCTTTGCTTGTCTTTGGGGAATACGGGTGCAAACCCGAGCCCGGCCTTTGTCTCGTTGTTGACAGGTTTGATTACTTGTCCCCAACCTTTAGCATTGCCATCCTTCACTATCTGCGCTGCTTCTTTATAAGAAGAGATAGATGATCTGCTTTTGCTAGTAGATCCATCTTCTAACGGATGTCCTGGGAGATGTGTCCCTTCAACGTCGTTAGCTGTGATGAAAGAAAAACTAGATAAATGGCTTATTAGTAACGCTTGTTCACCGATGATGGTCACTAGCTTCCCATTTACTGTAAACTTTAGCTTCTGGTGGAGAGTGGAAGTTATTGCTCCTGCTTCGTGTATCCATGGTCTTCCTAGCAAACAACTGTAAGCAGCTGGCACATCCATGACCTGGAAAGTGATTTGGAAAGTGATTTGGAAAGTAAGCGGACCAATTGTCATCGGGAGATCGACTTCCCCAATAACTGACTTCCTTGACCCGTCAAAAGCTCTTACCACTATGTCATGGAACTTCATCGGTGTCCCTTTGTAAGCTAAACGAGCAAGAGTCGTTTTCGGCATTACGTTTAAGGATGAACCAGTATCTACTAATACATTGGACAGGGAAACTGATTGACAAATCATTGAGATATGCAAAGCCAGATTGTGATCTTTCCCTTCCTCTGGAAGTTCCTCATCACTGAAGCTTAGATTATTACAAGCTGTTATGTTGGCGACAATACCTCCCAAACTGGTCTGTAGTCACATCGTGATCTACATAAGCTTGATCTAGCACCTTCATTAAAGCTTCTCGGTGAGCTTCGGAGTTCAACAGTAGATATAGTATTGAAATCTTGGAGGGAGTCTGCATCAGCTGATCCACGACTCGGTACTCGCTTTTCTTGATTAACTTTAGTATCTCATCAAAATCTATGTTGACGTTGGTTTTATCAGGAGGACCAACATCTGTGCTTGGATTAACAACGGGAATCCTCGTGGGATTCTCGGGAGATACGTTAACTGAATTTTGTCTAACAACAGGAACAATAGGCGGTCTTGGTGGCAACGGAGTGTGTACTCGTCCACTTCGCGTTACTCGTCCGATCTCAGTTATGTTGACATTAGCTGGAAGAGTTGGCATGGGTTTCTCCTTCCCATCCTCTATCAGAGTTGCATTGTATTGATAGGGAATTGCTTTACTAGAATTGTATGAAACAGGACCAGGTAGGCAAACCACCAAAGGAGACCCTGGAACATTTGAACCATTATACTCAATCTCCACAGGCTTAGGTACATTGAAACAGGGGATAACAACGTTTACTTCAGGATTTTCTGAGTTGATATCTGAGACTAAAAGCTCATGCGGAAAATGCCCTATTGTATTTACGTCATAATCATCTCTGTTTCTGTAGATCTGTATGTCACCAATGTCTAGCAATCGTTGAATATACGCTCTTATGGTGGGACACCTCGAAGATCTTTGAAGCGGATGTCCTGAGCTACGTGTCGTGTTTAGTGAAGGCACCCATTGTCTTGTGCGTATCATGGAGATGTACCAAGTTTCCTCACGATCGATTCACGTGCGTGACGAGATACCTATCTGTATTTCTTAGTATCAGATTCATTGTATGTCCTTTGTGGTGGGAAGTGGATTTGCTTGCGTTTGGATTTGTATTTCTAAAGGAAAGAAGATTAGACCTTACTAATCTCGTACTTGACTTTAACGCTATGCAATGCTCAAGATCGTGGCCTGGTGCCCCTTGGTGAAAAGGGCAAGATACATCCGCTTTGTACCACCATGGCAATTTTTACGGGATCGGAGGTGGTGACCTTGTGCATGCAGTTCTTTTTGTCATCTGCGGTATAGTTCGATTACGTCATTGGAATTGGGTCGGTGCGAGACCGAGGCGCCGGTTTGATTGTTAAAGCTACTGAGCTGTTGGCGATTTGTTGAGTTTGTTGGAACTGTGGAGCAATTCCCGTATTTGGACTTGTGTTAACAGCGGGTGCTAAGGCAGCTACCTGTTGCTGTCGGCTGACATTCTTTCGCGGTTTCCCTCGGGATACCATTCCTATTTCATGTTCCTTTTTCTTTGTAAAACTGGTTCCAACCCTTTTAGTTCCACTGGAGGATCCTGCTTCCTTGGTCAGGCGTCTGGTTCGAACTCCTTCCTCTAACCGCATTCCCATGCTTACCATCTCGGTGAAATCTCCGGGAGCGCTAGAGATCATTCGTTCGTAGTAGAATGAGCCAAGAGTGTTTACGAAAACCTTAGTCATCTCTTTCTCTTCTAATGGTGGGTTGACTTGGGCATCAATTTCCCTCCATTGTTGAGCGTATTCTTTGAATGTCTCTCTCCTTTTGAGACATGGGGGAGTTGATCGATCGGGGCCATATCAAGTTGAACTTATATTATTGTCAAAGCTTCACCTAAGTCATTGAATGTTCGGATATTTGTCTAAACCCATGTACCACTTGATCGACACGTAAGGCTGTCTTGGAAGTAGTGGATTAACAGCGGTGATCGTCGTTGTCGTAGACATTTTCCTGGCATACATCGTGAGATGACTCTGTGGACAGGAATTTCCTTTGTACTTTTCAAAGTCAGGGACTTTGAATTTTGCAGGTATCCTTACGCGAGGAACTAAGCATAGATCATGGGCATTCTTCCCAAACAGTTCTTTCCCACGGATCGTTTTAATTTCAAGCTGCATTTTGAGGAGTTGTTCCTGGAGATTCTCCATCGAACCACGTGAATTCGTGTTATCGCCTGGATTATGGTGAACTTCTTCGTCTGCAGTAGTGTGTACTACGGAAGCTGAGTTCGTCATGATCGGTTGAGAAACCGTCATAGTTACTTGTGGAAAAGTTATTCCATGTTGCGGAGTAAGTGTTGAGTTTTACTGCAAAGTAGGTACTTCAAGCGTGGTTGTTTGTACTTGAGAAGTCGGTTGACGAAATCCGATGCGAAATTGAAAGGCATGCCCGTGGATAACCTTCTATCTTGAGAGTGAACTACTGCAGCATTAAGCTGGAGTAGTAGTGTCTTGAAATCATTGCTTGATTTTGTTGCTTTCGATGTCGCTTCTTGACTTTCTTCTGCCATGAATTGACCAAAGTGAGTCTTTCCACCTCTTCTTGCAGTGTTGTCCTTTGTCTCTGACTCAACATTTCTTGCTCAAATCCTTCCATTACTTTTCTCCTTTTTGAGCGTGTATTGTATGTTCGAGTAGAACGTGGCGTGGTCGAGAAATTCTAAGGCAACGACTTAGCGATCTTTTCCTATCATTGAAAAGTTCCAAAGATCAAACTCTAGACAATAGACTCAATATGCAAAGTATGATGCATGATTATGAATGTAAAGAAAGATTTCCAAGAATTTACGCTAAAAAGAAATTTACGGCAAATATTTGGATGGAAAACACACATTTATTGATTATTGAAAGAAGATTACAACAATTTTTGTTTTTGAGCATTGTTCACACAAATGATAAAATAAATGATAAAAAATACAATCTAAACTAATTAATCGTCCTCGTCGGATGAAGATCCAAAGGCTTGATGTAGCTTGACTTGAGTTTCCTTTCCATAGTGAGCTTTAGTTCAGCTTTCTCGGCTTTTAGTTTGCTGATGACTTTCTTCCACTCGTCGGGAGCAGGATCGCTGGTTGTCATTTCCTCAAGCTTTCTTTTCCTTTCTTTGATGTATCTCTTGATCGCGTTATCTTTCTCACGAATCTTCTCATCTTTCTCCATGAGCCATTCATCCTGGAAGTAAAGCGTCTTTTCATGATCTTTGACCTGCTTCTTAAGCTTCTCGTTCTCGAGATCAGTCTTAAGAAACTTATCTTCCAAAGCTTCCTTCTCAAGCCTCGTCTTGGCCAAAGCTTCTTGGTATTCTCCCATAGTCTCGGGAAAAATTGTTGATTTGGGCTGTTGAGAACATAGGTTCTTCATAAGCATAAGGCATTGAAATTCCTTTGCTCTTTTCTTTACCAAAGTGTAGATTTCCATGGCTACACAATTCTTTGCTTTCCCTTTTCCTTCCTTCGGATGTGATGCCAAGCTCTGATCATTCTAGCTTTCAAACCTTGGGAATCCTCTCCTTCATGATAGAAGTAGCTCTCTACTGTAAAACCAAGAGGTTTACTAGAGTATGTGTATCCTAGTTGACGTCTTGCCAAGAATGGGTTGTAGTTAATCCCTCCTTTCGTACCAATGAGAGTGCGTTGGCAAATTCTCCACGACTCTCAATGATTTCCATCTCATTATGCCAAGGTATACCAATGGATATAAATCGTTTATAAGAGACATGAGTCTTTGAGACCAATGCCAATCGTCTTTGTTTTCGCGGAAGATAGGAGATTTAGGCAAGTGTGAGACAATCCATTTGAAAAGCAGTATACAACATCGATAGTTCCATCTCCTTGGCGATTCCTATGATGAATGGAGAAATACGTGTCCAAGCAGTGGGGACGGGATTTCTAGTCGAGAAAGATCCTTATGGCGTTGATATCAGCGAAATTTGGGACGTTGGAAACAACACCAATCCATAGATGAGTAAAGCTAAAATAGCTTGAAGGCTACCATACTACAACCCGGAGAATTTAAGAGCCTTCTCCATTAGGAACTTTGAAGTTAGTCCTAAGAGTTTTCCCTTGGTAGTTAGGTTTTGTCTATCTCAGTTTCTTTAAGTGAGTCGTTGTTGCAATGATGGTGACTTAGGAATAGCTTCAAACCATTGAAAGGCACCTTGTGCGATCTTGAGATACCTAGTATGCGTGGTACTCTTCAAAGTAGGCATCGGTGATAGTCGGGAAAGTGAAGCAATGATAGTGGATCGTAAAGCGAGCGAAATTTTGAGAAGTTCTTCATCAGCGTTAGTGTTCGGAATAGTTAAAAGAGTTCCATAGCGTTTTACGAAATCAGGGATCTTCTACCAAGGATGCTAACTCTTTTAACTTTCCTCGTCGAGGAATTCTAAAGCTGTATCTCTTGGTGAATCTTCCTCGGCGTCCATCACTCTAACCTAAAATATTTCTGAGAGAAAATCTCTAAATTCTTTGGAAATGGGAAGAAAAATGAGGTTTTTGAATGAATGCATGAATGCTACAAACATGGTTAGTAATTATACACACGGTCAAGCGTTCGAAGTCACGAGCATGAAGCCAGCGATAAGAATCAGCGTGGTTAAGTTCTAAGGGCTTATTCATACGTGAAGCGGGTTCTCTTGATATCTGAGCTCACGCTTCTCTTTGAAATATTATCGGTTTGTTGAATAATCGAAGTCAATAATATTTTCAAGATAAACTCGCTTTGATCGTAGTCTCGCATGACAATTATTCTAGGCTTCGCTGAATAATTTACTACATCCTAAATGGCGGGATGGGTTATGTGTTCTCTGACCACTCGACCGCAAGTTCTCTTGAAAGCAACATGTCTTCGCAAATACTTGCTAAACACAAATACTCCCAAGACAACCTCCGAGAGAGGGATCTCAAATTAACTCGTAAGTCTTGAGACTTCTCACAAGTTAATAGGACTATACCTAGATCTTAAAATGTTTCTTAAATCGGGTTAGGATTTCTTTCCATAAGATGAAATCGCGAAAACACACAATAAAACAAACAAACATATGCACATATGAAAGCTTAACCCCTTTTTTTCTTTTTGAGAACAAAAAAGCTTGGTGCTCTTGAGCAGAGTCACATTTTTTTTGAAAATCAAAGTTTAGCGTATTCCCCAGCAGAGTCGCCATTTTTCTGTTCGTGTTAAAAGTGGCGTGCTAGGAATTGAATATGAATTGATTCTACGGATCGAAGCGATTTACTCTTTTGATTTGTTTATAAAGATGCATGAGCATCAAGCTTTATTATTTTCAACACAAGAAATTATGATTATGAAAAGGAAAAGGCTAATACCCTCGATTGATTATGATATGCGTAACGACTAAGCGCAAACTAGGCATAGCGCATTAGGGAGATCGGGTAAGGGGTTTGTTATATAAAGGGAATAGATGGAGCACCCTAAATATATATAGTTATCTATAGCTTTATATATGAATATGTTTGATATGTTTGTGTGTTTTAATTGCTATTTCTATGATTGAGAAAGTTTCTCCTTTGGGATTTTAAGAAGGGTAGATTATGTGGGATCCTATGTTTTGTTATTATTGTGCTCACAAAGATCTTTGGATCTTCTGCATACATATCCCTTAGTGGGAATCAGAGCATTTGTAGCTCGGATCTAAAGGGATCTATGGTTTGTTTGGTTTGAGGAAGAAAGAAATTTGCTCGGCAAGGATGAGACCTTGTGCCTACGTATTCTCAAATGGATGTTGAGAAAGTCAGAGCAATCGTAGTTCCCACTTATGCTAGTGGAAGCAACGGGATGTTATTAAGAGACACAGACAGATGTCATCTTAATGAAAAAATGTATCTAATCTATTTCATCACATACATTTTGAAAAGTTTGATTGATTGAATCTTTCGTCGTCAGTTATAGGTGTTTTGCTTGAGTGTACAAGCGTTACTACTTACATGTTTAAGAAAGATGTTTGAAAGAGATGATTGAATCTTTTAATTGTAAGCATTGGGTGTTTTGCTTGAGTGTACAAGATTTACCACTTACGATTAAGAGATGTTTCTGTTTGAAAAGAGTTTTGAAAAGTTTTTGATTGTATGTGATGTGATAGATGAGATACTTCTTCCATAGAGATGATAAATGTCTAAATCTCTAGGAGAAATTGATTGGATTGAAGGGATGCTTTTAAGAAGCCCATGGGTCCTTGTATTGTAAGCCCAAGAGGAGGCATTCCGAGGAGAATCGAGGGTCATCGAGGGTCCTTGAATGAAGCTCAAGAGGAAGCTATAGGATATGGCTGGCTCTGGCTTTAAAAGGGATTTCACCGGGAAACCATCCTTTTGGAATTAAGAGCAATTTCACCGGGAAATTATACTCTCAGGGTTCTATTCTAGCGCGGGTGATTCTTTGTATTGGAAGCCCAATAGGAGGTGTTAAGAGATTTCTGTCTCTTTCATTGTATGATGCCCAGAAGGTAAACTCAATGAGGAGTTCTTTTGAGCGAAGCCCAGAGGAGGCGACTCAGGAGTGTTGTCTTATATGAAGCCTAAGCGGAGGCTAAACTCGGATGAATGAGTTTTCTTGTATAAAGCCAAGAAAGGCTGAACTCGGATGAATAGTTACCTTGTACAAAGCCTAAGAGGAGGCTAACTCTGAGGATGAGTTATCTTGTATAAAGCCGAAGAGGCTAAGCGTGGGAATCTATTGGTTAGACTAGTTGTTATGTTATAACTAGGCAGTTGTATAAACAAGTGTGTGTGTGTGATATGTATTCACAGAAGTTTATGAAGGAAATATAAACAATGCATGATGTTTATTTACAAGGAAATATGAAGTAAATATAAACAAGTGTTTGTGAAGCAGACGTTTAAAACGAGCGTAACTTGATTATTTACAAGTTTGAATGTGTACAAGGAAGTAAAAATGTACACGAACGAGTATTTATGTACAAAAGGATGTGGATGTACATAGGAGGGTTGGGACTTACACCATAAGGGAGGCCCATTGGTTTAAAGCAGTTTCACAGGAATAATGCTCCTTTCAATACCAATGGTATTTGTATATATACAATCGAAAGCGAGCGAGCGGTCAAAGTTTATCTGTGTTTGAGTATTTACAGAGATATTTGTATTATGTACAAGTAAAAATTTGTATGTATACGAAAAGAATTTGATATGTACAAGAAAAATATGTATGTACATAAAGAATGTTGGGACTTACCGTAAGGAGGCCCATGATCGGTTAAGAAATTTGAGAGAAAACAAATTCGGTTTTATCGTTTAATCGAATCGGTCATGGAAAAAGATGCAAGTTTGATGAAAAGTTTTGAAGAATGTTATTTGAAAGTGTTTTTGAAATGTGATGTTTACTTATGAAAAGTTTTGAAAAGAATCGGGCTTCGAATGTTTGAAAAAATCACCTTTAAAGGTGTTTTGAAAAGTACCCAAAGTACGTTTCGACGATCAAAATATAATCGGATGAAAGTTTTTCTGAAAATTTTTGACACTATCTCAAAATAGACATATTAATTGACAAGTGTACAAAAAATCACCTCAAAATGAGGAGTTTTGATTGGGTTTTGAAGAAGTCAAAGTTTGAAAAAAATATGAAGAGAAAAACAAAAAGTTTGGCAAAAATGGTCCCAGGCTACTCGAACCGGGACCATTGGGCAGGCGTGCAAGAGAGTTTTAAGAGTGGTGGCAAGCTGTGATACATCCATTAACTTATGCCAATTCGGTTAAATATATTATAAACTCTTATTTTAAATTTGAAAACACGCGAACTCCATCTTCGTCTTCCTCGATCCTTCCACCATGAATTTCTTGTTTCTCGATGAAAATACATGATGTAAACATCAAACTTCGAAATTTAACAAGGAACATGATGGCAGTGGTTAATTCCATTTATTTTTGGTTTAACATGGTTGAATTTCCAGAAAACATGAAGAACCCTAAAACTGAAAAATCTAATTGAAATCGTGTATGGTTGATGAATTGTTCAATTGATTGAGGGTTAATGATCGTGGATGGTGCGAAACAAAAAAGAGTTTTTCATTTGAATCAAAGAATCATGGAGTTAAGTTGGTGTTCTTACCTGTTGAAGCTGGAATCGAATTCTGCCTTAGAGTGTTTCCAGTTGTGATTTTGTGATTGCTTGAGCACCAACGGACCTTATGGAAGGTGTGAGGATGGTCTGCTCATCATGAACTTGTCGGGATCATTCTACCCAAGTCGACCTGCAGTTGGCTCAAACTGAAACTTGAAATCGTGGTTAATGGTGTTACAGATGGATGTTAATGATCTGCATCATCTCTATGATGTATGTTGATGATGTTTGAGTGAAGAAATCACAACTTGTTCAAGCCAAATATGGAATTCGATAGTTTAGGCAGTTTGAAGCAAGTTTGTGAACATGGCATGTAATTCTGATTTCCAGCTTTACCTATGTTGCTTTTAAGTTATAAACCAATTACACATGATATTTACAACATGTTAGACAACAGACATCTTATGTTCTTTCACAAATTTTCAAAAATGCATAATCTCTCAATTTGAACTATGTTTCTTGATTTTTAAGAAAGAGGAGAGAAAGCATGTCTTTGCATTACTTTTGTGTAGTTTGGATTGGCAAATAAGACCTCTATTTATAGGCCATGAGTTCTGAAAAATAAGTGAGAAAGTTTGGTCTTGGTAATTTTAACTTGCCTTAGAGGGCAAGGATGTCATTTTTGCATTAAATGCAAAAGGAAACTTCCTTTTAACCATGGTTAGTTCTTACCTTGATCCTATCTCTTTACAATTACTCTCCCTTTGATATTTATCAGCTCTAATCCTCAATTGGCAAGGTGGCATGCTTCTAGAAAGAAAGAAACTCAAAATGACCTATAATTTCAAAGTTTGTACTTGAAAATTATGGATTTTGGAGCTCTAAGTTTCAAATTCAAAAGTATGGCTAGACTCCATGGATTTGAGAGTTCTTGGACACTTTGGAAAGCTTGTTTCAAGGGCTACAACTTTCATATTTTGAGTTTTTTCCAATTCAAAGTGGAACTATGTGAAAAAATGCCATGAAGTTTGGAAAAAGTACAAAATTTTAACACTTGAAACTTTTTCTAAGTGTTGAAAATTTTGACTTTTTGTTGACTTTTCCAAATTTCTTGATTTTTTATGATCATTATGGATCATTTGAAGTATTTTGATGGTTGAAAAAGTTTTGTTTTGAAAAAGTTGACCAAAAGTCAAAGTTTGACTTTTATGTGCAGATGAAATTTCATCAGATATTTCAAAAATTGACTGATGAATCCTGTGAGCTTCTGTGATGTTTTGAATCCAGAAATTAGGTCAACATGTTGTATCTAAGATATGAAGATCAATCTCTAATAAAAAAGGTCATTCATTGATCAAAAAATCAGAGATTGCACATCCTCGATGAAAACCCTAATTGGTTGATCCTTGATTGATCAATGAGAAAAGTTGGATATCTGAAGTTCAGAGGTTGATGATTTGATCAAGATAGATCAAATGAGGTGAGTAAAACTCAAACCCTAATTGATTGCCTCTTGAATCAGATGAAAATTTGATGAAACCCTAATTTTGACCTATGAAAGCTACACCCGATTAATTTTGTTCTGAACTGTTAATAGTGCAATGATGTAGATGTAAGGTGGTATATTAGGTCAAAAATTGGGGTATGACAGTATCGTCTTCCTTTGATGCACACTATTGACAGACAAAGCTTGATCATTGAGATTTCTCAACCCTTTGGAGGACAACTATTGATGTATCCTTGATTGCACACTCTTCATAAGTTTTGAACACTCGATCAGATTAACTGAACACTACCCTGCCCTGGGTTAAAAATGAGGTTTTCTTTGAACAGAAAAGAAACTCTTAATTCAAGGCTCAAAGGGGTTGACGAGGGTCTAACTCCCTTATTTATCCGGTGTTTGGGGATTTAAAACAAGGCCTACACATCGTCAACAAGGTTTTTATTCAAAAGCAATACCGTTTGAGAGTCTTGGTATATTGTTCGTCATCCTCCCTACAGAGGTTTTTCTTTATTAACAAGAGTTGAGTATCAAAAGCATATAAAGACAATTAACAGTGAATATGAATGGATTAATTCAAGACAAAGCATATTCAATTCATTATAATTAACATTCAAAAGATGAATTTTTTGCATACAAGAAAGTACTGAACAAACGAGAAATATTACAAATGAGAATGCAAATGAACATTGAAATTGCCATTGTAGAGGAGACTTGACTCCGTACAGACTTGTTGCTTCCAACGATGCACTTTGTAGTCTTGACATTCATTGAGTTAGCGGAGGACCCGAATACGGCCATCCGATGTGAAGCTGATAACTTTTGCATCAAGCAAGTATTGCACTACATACTGGAAAGCCATACAATTCTCGAGGGTATTCCCCTTCCCGTTAGAATGGAAAGCACACCGAGCATTGGCATCGAAACTCTTTGGCATCTTATTAGGATCAGTTTTTAAAGTACGCAATTCAATCAGCTCCATCTGTCGCAAACGGGAAATAACTACATTAGAAGACATTGGCAGAGGATCGAACTTCCTTGGCGCCTTTGGCCACTGTTGATTACCCTGCTTGGGAGCACAAGTTTGCCTTTGAGGTGCAGTAGCACTCATAATGGTCATATCAACAACTGGAGTAAGATTGATTTGTATCCTCAAACCCGTGGGAGTAAACAAAATTATCCCTTCATCAAGTAAATCATGAACTTTATGTTTCAATTCCACACAGTTCTCTATATCATGGCAGGTTTCCCTGGAATGGAAATCACACATAGCAATCACATTGTACTCTAATGGAAACTTTTCAGGCATGGCGAGAGTTTGAAGCTCAACGAACCGAAATTAAGCAATTGAGGAAGTAACTGAGCATATATCATCGTAATGGGGTCAAATTGCCTCTCAGGTTGTGACGACCCTAGTTGATGAGCTTTACCCTTTGGATCTTTTTGAGCAACAAAAATTGGTTGTGGACGGGAAGACCCCAGAACACAGAGTGGAAGAGGAGATGCATACCCTACTTTAAGACTCGATGAATTCCCCAAAGTATAAGGAGGAATGGTGACTCCTGTTGTTGTAGTAGATACGACATCATCTCCCTTTCTCAACACGATCCTTAAGACTTCCATAGCCAAACTCAGTGAGTCTTCAACTGATGATTCTCTTCCTTCAGGAGTTCCTGGTTATAGAACAAATCTTGCATGTCTAGCATGAGAAACCCCATCTGTTCTTTCATTTCATCCAATTCCCCACGAAGTTGTTCCATCACTTAATTCTAATCGCGGAGTGATGAAAAGTCAATATTCGCAGCTCTGAAAAGAAAATACCAGGTCTGAATAAGACAAATCCCCGAGTTTCAAGTTCTTGTTATGAATGCATGAAATAAATGAATATGCATGCTAGATATACACACATGTATTTTTTTGACATTTCTTTTTTGGAAAATAGACATGCTACGATGCAAGTGCAATAATGCATTGATCATAGGTTTACGACTTCCATGATATCTCCTGTATATTATGTGAAATCAAGCCTCTCCAAATATTAGTTTTGATGACGACATCTTCTAGAAGCAAATGATCATGACAAAAGTATGGAAAAAGTCTTGAAGATTAAAAGAAGAATTTTTAAAGAATCAACAATATCAAAAGGTATAAATAATTCTTCAACTTGAATATAGATGTTCACAAATGCATTCATAATCATATACATATACCATATGTTTAACAAAAGAAAAAATTATGTTTGAAATATTTTTCAAAAAGTATTTTTGAAAATAAACTTTCGAGAACGGTTTAGTCCCTGTAGAACCGGGTTCCAAACTATTCAACGCCCTTCGGTTTTGTACGGGAACAGGTTGGTCCTACATGGGAACCGGTTCTGCGTGAATAAATATTTTGCCATAACGTTCACTAGGAACCGGGTTACTGATGCGGAACCGGTTCCCAATGACTATTGATTTTATTTTAGTTTTTGAACCTTTTCAAAATGGCTTTCATTCATGGTTGAGTTGCACTTTCATACAAAAGGCATGAATGAAAAGGCATTTGGGGCATTATAAATAATGCAAATTTTAAAATTCAAACAACCTTCTTCAACTAACAATTCTTGATTATTCATTTTCATATTCTCTTGCAAATTTTCAAGTGTTCATACAAAGTCATAATTTTGTGAAACTTGCATTACACATTTTCAATCATTACAAGTTTCATATATGCATTGTGAACATTTATAATCATTGTTAAAATTGTTTATTTGCTTGAAGAGGAAGATCAATCAAGATTGATATAGTGTACTACATCTTCAAAATCTCTTGTATAAATTCAAACACATTTATTGCTTTTCTTGTTGTCCGAGATTGTTGGAAACAAGTTGTGCATTGAAGAGGATTGTTCTTCTTGCACATAGTGTTGTTAGACCTTAAAGGTATTAAGAACCTTTGGTCTCCTATAGGTTAGATAGTAGGCTTCACCTTTTGGTGTGAATAGGTTGTCGATAATTCGACTATAGTGAAATCTCTTTCGTGTTGGAAAGGGGGGAGTACTCTCGGATTGTGAGAGGAACGGGATATATCCTTGTGTTCTTTACCTTTACTTTTATTGCTTTCATCTCACCATAATCAAAGGAAAGAAACACTTGTTTAAAACTTCATATACCAAACGAGAAAAATTAGTACAAGTTTTCATTAAACGGATAAAATCTTAAAACACCTAATTCACCCCCTCTTAGGCGCACTCTTAAACTTACATTTGGCATCGAGCAAGTTATAGGTAACTTGTTCCTAAAGATCGAATGGCTTCCATAAATTCAAATCCGGTTTTCAAAGATGGTGGTAGTAACAACAAGCCACCCATTGTTTTGTGGAGAATACTTTGATTTTTGGAAAATTCGCATGAAGGCTCATCTTGAAGCGCAAGGAGAAGAAATTTGGAATCTTGTTGAGAATGGTCCATTTACTCGGTGTGTGTTGTCAATGGTGTTGGATCCTCAAAGCCTAAAGCATCATGGGATAGCGATGACAAGAAAAAGTTCTCTTTGACAAAAGGCAATCAACATTCTTCAAAGTGCTCTCGGTATGGATGAATTTTTCGAATATCGGCATGTACAACGCAAAGGAAATTTGGGATACTCTTGTAGAAACTCATGAAGGAACCGCAAAGTCAAAAGGTCTAGATTGAACACTTTGAGTCAAGAATATGAATTATTGAATGCTGGGAGAATCCATCCTTGACTTGCAAAGAGATTCGTTCACTTGACAAACCATTTGAAGGCACTCGGTAAGACTTTAACTAACGATGAATTAAATCTTAAAGTGCTTAGGTCTTTGACTAGGAATGGCAACCAAAAGTGACGGCAATATCCGAAAAGAAAAGCCTAGCAACTATGACTTCCGCAACATTATTCGGAAAGCTTCAAGAATATGAAACGGAACTTGGAAGACTTGAAAAACATGAAATCCAAGTAAGAGATTCAAAAGACATTGCTTTAAAGACAAGGATCAAATATCATGATAGCAATCAAGAGGATGAATCCACAAGTAGTGAAGATGAAGCTTTTATCAAGAAGTTTGAAAAATTTCTAAGAAAAGAAAAGAAAAAGGAGATCACTAAAATGGAAGCACCATCAAGGAAAATTAAATGTTTTGAATGTGGAGAAAAAGGTCATGTCAAAAGTGAATGCCCTACACTTGAAAGGAAGAATAAACATTTCAAAGGAAAGAAGGACAAAAGGCCAGAGAAAGCATATATAGCATGGGATGATAATGAGATAAGTTCATCATCAGATAAAGAACATGCAAATCTTGCATTTATAGCAACACACAATTCCGAAGATGAAGAAGGCGAGGTTAGTCATGATAACTCTCTTTATGATAATGATGCACAAGGTGCTATAGATGAACTATTAAATGAATGCAAAATTCTATATAAGACTATTTCATCTCAAAGGAAATTAATTTCATCTTTAGAAGAAAAAGTTAAAACTATTGAAAAAGAACATAAAGATGAAAAAGAAAAAATGATTAGTGATCAAAAACAGAATTTTGTATGCAATAATTGTGAATCACTTTCTTTCCAAATTGTTCAATTAAAAAGAGTATTAGAAAGATATGAAAAAGGACAAGTTGGATTGGAAAAGGTTCTTAGCACTCAAAGATACCCTAAAGATAAAAGTGGACTTGGTTTTTCAAAATTTTCTCAACCAAGTCCCAATAAAACTATCTTTGTTAAGGCTAATAACCAACCAATTCAAGAGAAAGTGAATAAGCCTAAAGTAGTTCATCATTATCCTAAAAATGAAAGAGTTGTTAAGAATAAAACTTATCCTCCTAGATATATAAGTAATTTTGAACCTACTTGTTTTATTGTGGTATTAAGGCCATACACCTAATGCTTGCTACGTGAGAAACTTTAGTGTTCCAAGTGGGCATTATGTGTGGGTCAAGAAAGGAACTAACTATGATGGACCCAAAGCACATTGGGTACCAAATCAAACTTAATTGTTTTTGTAGGTTTGCTTGGAGACCACTTCAACTTTTGGCTTCTTGATGAGTGGTGACTCTAAGTATTTGATGGGTGACTTAATTTATTTTAACTTTCAAATCTAATCTTAAAGGCCAAGTGTTATCTCACATTTTGTGAATACCTTAAAGGAAGATTTCTTGGCATAGTCAAAGTTGGATCACTTTAACTTTCACATCCATTGAAGATGTTCTTCATGATAAAGGACTAAAGCACAATCTTCTAGAAAGACAACTTTATGACAAAAGTCTCTTACATGAGGTAAAAATCATTAGTATAAGTTGTTTTTATTTCAAAAATTTCATTATATACTTTGTTAGTCTTTTCCCATCCTATTTGCTAATGACAAAGGGGGAGAAGATATATATGTGTATGTGTATGCTTGTCTCTAACTATTGCAGAGCCCCAAAGATTAAATCAATGGAGAGCTTTGATCAAGGGGGAGTTATCAAAGATAGGGGGAGCATTCACATAAGACACTATCATTTGCTCTACATATTAAAAGCACTTCAACTTTCAATGGGTTGTCATCATCAAAAAGGGGGAGAATGTGAAATCAAGCCTCTCCAAATATTAGTTTTGATGACGACATCTTCTAGAAGTAAATGATCATGACAAAAGTATGGAAAAAGTCTTGAAGATTAAAGAAGAATTTTAAAGAATCAACAATATCAAAAGGTATAAATAATTCTTCAACTTGAATATAGATGTTCACAAATGCATTCATAATCATATACATATACCATATGTTTAACAAAAGAAAAAATTATGTTTGAAATATTTTTCAAAAAGTATTTTTGAAAATAAACTTTCAGGAACCGGTTTCGTCCCCTGTGGGAACCGGGTTCCAAACTTATTCAAAAATGCCCTTCGGTTTTGTACCGGGAAGGTTGGTCCTACATGGGAACGGTTCTGCGTGAATTACAAATATTTTGCCATAACGTTCACTAGGCCGGGTTGCACAGTGCGGAACGGTTCCAATGAACTATCTTGATTTTATTTTAGTTTTTGAACCTTTTCAAAATGGCTTTCATTCATGGTTGAGTTGCACCCTTTCATACAAAATGGCATGAATGAAAAGGCATTTGGGGCATTATAAATAATGCAGAATTTTTAAAATTCAAACAACCTTCTTCAACTAACAATTCTTGATTATTCATTTTCATATTCTCTTGCAAATTTTCAAGTGTTCATACAAAGTCATAATTTTGTGAAACTTGCATTACACATTTTCAATCATTACAAGTTTCATATATGCATTGTGAACATTTATAATCATTGTTAAGAATTGTTTATTTGCTTGAAGAGGAAGATCAATCCAAGATTGATATAGTGTACTACATCTTCAAAATCTCTTGTATAAATTCAAACACATTTATTGCTTTTCTTGTTGTCTAGGATTGTTGGAAACAAGTTGTGCATTCAAGAGGATTGTTCTTCTTGCACATAGTGTTGTTAGACCTTAAAGGTATTAAGAACCTTTGGTCTCCCTATAGGTTAGATAGTAGGCTTCACCTTTTGGTGTGAATAGGCTGTACGATAATTCTGACTATAGTGAAATCTCTTTTCGTGTTGGAAAGGGGACTGGAGTACTCTCGGATTGTGAGAGGAACCAGGATATATCCTTGTGTTCTTTACCTTTCTGCTTTTATTGCTTTCATCTCACCATAATCAAAAGGAAAGAAACACTTGTTTAAAACTTCATATACCAAACCAGAAAAATTAGTACAAGTTTTCATTAAACCGGATAAAATCTTAAAACACCTAATTCACCCCCCTCTTAGGCGCACTCTTAAACTTACAACCATTGCTGTATTGATAACAGAATCCTCGGTCAAATGTAACAGGATTAAAGTTTTGTCCCAAATCCGAATATCACGGATAATACCATAAAATCTGAAAATACCAAGCATATAGAAACACCGAAGGTCACGGATCACAGAACCAAGTATCAAGGAATCAACATCAGCAACATTGTACCTGTGATAATTATTTTCCCATCCCCACATCACGGGTAATTCTAAATATAACAGGTGGTCCCTAAGTGGCATCCAGAGTCGCCAATCCTCCATTTAATACCTTGCCCATGCAGAATAATGGCAGTATCGGTAGAACCACAGTTGAATGTGGTACTTCATGTGACCTCACACACGTTAAAGGAACACAGGATTTCACATGAATATCCGTCTATCCTATATGTCTCTGGCCTGGGTAATGGGACTTTAACCTCTTGTAACTCCCACCCAATCAAGAGAACTACCAGTACAGCAGCAACCAATATACATGATATATAAAACCAGTAAAATGCCATATAGAATGCAATGCAAAGCATACAAAGGATGGTGCAATAAATCAAGTAAATAGATAAACACCCAATAGACAAGAAAATAAAATCTAGGATCGACTCTTGGACGGACTAGAAATAGGTTCTGTCCCTATTAAAGTCGCCCGCTGAAACTACTCGGCTAAACATCGACTGATGGGATATAACATTGAAGTCACCATCGATCATTTTTTTATATTGTGAAGGAGAAAGGAAAACATCGAGTAAACCTGAAAGAGAAGAAATCACGGTCTTATGACCAAGAGATATGGGTAAGGGAGTCTGTTACGCAAGGGGAAGAGATTAGCACCCCACACGCTCGTAGTACTCTATCTATTTATCACTTAATCACTATAATGCATGCAAAAGAAAAGAAAAATAAAGAAAACACAAGGAAAAGAAGGAAGTGTTTACAAAGTTGTGCTCGGTCGAGCCCCATGACAAGATGCCTACGTATTCCCTTGTGCAATGGAAAAGTCAGAGCGTTGTAGTTCAACTAACTTGTTTTGGTGGGTTTTGTGTTTTTTACTTGTGAAAAAGGTTTTAAACACAAAAGAAATCGAGTAGGTGAAAAATGTTTGCATGGGTTGGTTTCTTTTACCTTTAAGAAAGGAGTTTGAACCATTATTAGGTGTTTTAGTTTTCAAAGAAAAACAAAGCAAGTTTTAGTTTTAATTACAAGCAAGGATGCAAAAATAAATAAGGAAAACAAAAGGGAGACTAACTAGTACTGGCCCTAATGTTGTCGTGCAAAGATTGGAACTAAGGTTGGGGATGTAAGGGAATCTCTACCTATGTTAACATGTAAAGGATGTAAATCCTAATGCCTAGGCTCGAGAGCTATCCTAACAGAGCGGTCCTAAGGGAAGATATCTTGTATCCGTCTTGGTTGTAGAACCAAGGGATGCAAATGGATGAAGCAAACAAGTGCTTTGGCAGAAGTACACAAACAATGCAATGCACAAACATATGAACATACATTCGCAAGAAAAGAAGGAAGTCCCATAGCCTGTGGAGGTAACGAGTATAATATAGTCAAGCAGGAGCTAACACATCTGATTCCCATGAAGGGTATCACTGCATGACATGAATTGTCAAGTGTGAAGATCAAATGATGCGAGTTCAGCAGTAAACGCGAACTCCAGGAAAGCGTGGAGAGTTAGAATAGGGAACTCTTGCCACTTTTATTATTGACTCGATAAAGGAAACAACACGATTCGTGTGTGCTGAGTTGACACAGGCTAGAACTGTGTGGGGGTAAATTGTGGACCCTTTCCATATGCCAATCATATCATCATCACATATATATAAATAAGTATCAAGGCGGGGCTTTTCTTGGTGGTGCCACTCTGGGTTGCCTAACCACTCTGACCTATGCAAGCACAAATGTAAACACTTACTAAGAATTACCTCCCTAATCAGGGAAGAGGATTTTAAATAAATCAAACACAAGTAGCACATTATTTGTGGAATGCCTAGCTACATGTCTTTAAACAGCGACTTTGAGCCCAATGCTCCTATCCTAGATAATGGCAAAGAAAGCGATAAACCCCTACTTATCATGGTATCTAGGAAAGCTGTAAGAGAACGCGATAAACAAGGTATAGAAAATACCAAATGGATAACAAATCCATAGATAACTACTATTATACCCCAAAATTTGCCCTCCCGCTTCTCAAGACAATTCACAACTCCATACTCAAGGATTTCACAAGAGTTGACCAGACAAACCCTCTCCTAAGCAATCAATCCAAACTAGGGTTTTGCACATCTCAAGTCAAGATGTATTTCCAATGCTCTAAGTGGTCATCATAACTCACCATATATATCAAGGGATCATCATGTCAAGTTTCAAGCCTTACCAGTCAAATTTGCTCATCTAATTGCTCAGATGGTTGAACATCAGCTGTATTGGACAGAAAGTCAATTGTGGTCAACATACAGTCAAACTTCATAATTTTTGGTCAACATAAATATTTTTAAGTAATATTCATCATTTGATCAAGGGTTGATCATGATTCCTCAAGGAAAGTCAAGATTTGATCAAAAGTCAAAGTTTCTAAATTAAGGTTTTTCGGACAAAAGTTCATAGAACTTTGACCAGGCATAACTTTCACATACTTTATTAGAATTTTTTCCAACGAAGCTCATTTTAAAGGGAATTCAGTTCTATACAACTTCATGTCTCACAAGCTTTGGCTAGAAATGCTTCATTTGGAACTTATGGATCAAAATATTATAGGTCCTTTTAAAAGTCAACAAAAAGTCATCTTTTTGCAAAGAAGTTTTCATGAACATGGAAACTTTAATGAAGATGAAAAAAAAAGGTTGTTTATAGGACATCTTGAGCTTTCTAAAAAGTCCAAGAACACTCAACTGTTAAAAATTGAGCATTTTTGAGGAGGTGCATAAAGAGAAATACTTGAGAAAATCAAAAAATTTCTAAATTGGCCTAACTTTTCTTGATTCAAACTTGTTTCTAATACCAATTAGAACCTCCAAGCCCAATGCCACGCCCTTGAGCTTTTTATTTTATTTATTTTTATTTTTTATTCATTAAAGTCAATTTAATTAAAATAAAATAGCAAAAAATAAATCAATCAATGCAAGGCTGAATATTTGACATTCTTGAGGTCCACGACACCTATTAAATGACCAAAATTTTGAAATTGAGTGATTGGCAAGAGATTGGTACAAGATTGGAAATATTTGATCAAGATTGAAAAGATTGGCAAACAAAATATACTTTCATTGAATGGGATATATTTTCTCATCAATTCTCAACCTGAACCCATCCTCTATAAATTCAGAGGGTTTCTAAACCCTAAAAAAGAATTTTTGGCAGCTTGAAGAACCCTAACCAACCTCAAGAAAATCGTGATTTGCAAGCAACTAGCAGCCGTAGTTTTGGATCAATTCAAGCCGTTCCAAGCATTCCAGCACGTTCCTGGAGGTTCTTTGATTCATTCCAGATCATTACCAAGAAACCAAACGCCTAGAATCGTAAGAACACGATTACGGTTTGCTCTTCAAAACTCAAAATCGATTTCATTGATTCATGCATTTTTAATACAATTTGACTGCTTATTTGTGTTTAGACTGATGTTTGTAAACTTTCTGGATGGTTTGATTTGAGGTTTAACATAGGAACAAGAATCTGTCATGGCTAGGGTTCATAAGTTCGAATTAGGGTTTTTTGAAATAGGATAAATTGGACGAAACCAATGACCCTATCACATTCAGGGGATCAAACCGAGTTGATCCATGTTCTCATAACTAATATACGTTGCGTATTTCTTAGTTTTGATTACTTGTAGGGGTATAGTGACGGATGAAACTGTGGCTATAGGTTGTAGTAACGAACCATGTCCGTGGGTAAAAGTCAGAAAATTCAAACGAAGAAGACGACACCTTGGCGCATTTCTGTTTCAGAACCCCTAGAAGTGCCATCTCCAGAAGCTCCAACTTTTGGACCCTCAGAAGCGTCTTCTCTAGAAGTTCCAATTCTGGACCCCCAGAAGCGTACATCTCCAGAAATTCCAACTTCTGGACCCCCTAGAAGTTACATCCCCAAAAGTTCCAACTTATGGGTCCTCATAAGTGTTGTCTCCAAAAGTTCCAACTTCGGGATTCCTAGAAAAAACGCCAACAGAAGGTCCAGAAGGAAACAACTTCCGTGCTAGAAAGAGGCAACTTTCGTGCCAGAAGGAAGTAGCTTCCGTGCCAAAAAGAGGCAGCTTTCGTGCTAGAAAGAGGCAGCTTCTGTGCTAGAAAGAAGCAGCTTTCGTGCCAGCCTCCAGAAACTCTAGAAAATAGGTTTCCAGAGGTTCTGGAGGGAACTTCTATTTGAAGCTCTGACGGAAACCCTTATTTTTTATTTATTTTCTTGCTGACTAATTTTCTTTGCATTTTCCTTTAAAACTTTTTTTTCTAAAAAAAAAACCTAAAAAATGTTTAACTTTAGGATTTAAGTTCAGAACATCCTTATTTAAAATTTCACAAAAAAAAGCATTTTCTTTTAAAATCAATCACAAAAATAATATTTTTATTATTAATTAGGGTTGCTAACTAAATTTTTTTTTACTAACTTCCATAATATCTTTGCACTAACATTTTCTCATTTTTTCTACTATTTATTATTCCGCATTTAAATTCTAGAAAGGTTGTATAGGTTGCATCTTTTTTATCATGTAATAGCGTAGGACCTTTACATTTCTGCCTTTACTTTCTACACTCTCATATTATGTATCTACCCCAAAGCCATGTAATAGCGTAGGACCTTCACATTTCCACAATTTATTTTCTGCACATATTAACTGCTAGTAACTATGCGTGTGTGGTAAGATTAATTCAATCAAACGTAGCTAACCCTAGTCACAAGATAAATATCTGAATACAACACACTTTTCACACATGCACCTCCTTAGGGTATCCTCTCTCGTTGCATTACGAATAATGGTCATGTCCCTCGAATGTAGGGATATCTTAGCTAAGACGCTTACAAATATATCATCATCGTCCCTTCGATATAAAGTCATAGTCCCTCGATGACCCTCGATGTTGCCTACGAATACATGATCTCGTCCCCCAATTGTTGCCTACGAAAAGTGATTATCGTCCCTTTGAATATGCTAAGATATCCTTACAAGTTGCATTCTATGACCATGCGATGTCCCTTCAAATGTCCCTTTTACATCCAACGAATAAGGTTACCTATCAACCAATGGTATGGATAGCCTTATTCTAAAGAAAGCAAAATAACACGAAAATAACCGTTCTGAGTGGGTAAATAAGTCTCTTTTGCTTGCTCCAATCAATTCAAAACACTTTTTACACCTCACACTATTTTCAAAATCTTTTCAACACTTTGTATACATTCCAGCGTGAATCATTACAAAGTCTTTTAAAAAAAACAAAACATTTCCGAACACTTCGTATACATTCCAGCGAGAATCATTACCAAGTCAAAGCGAAATGACTTTTCAAAACATTTTCAAACACACACACAAAAAGTAAGTCATAAAGTGAGCTAAATCAATTAAGATCCCGTAGATAACTACGGATGGAAAAGGTGCCAATACGTTCCCTTTTCATAACTGCCTCTCTTACTCAGAATCTAACGAAGATCTTTTCCTGTTCTTTTCGCCTTCCCTTTATTGGATAAAAGAAAAGTCAGTGGAGACTCTTGCTATCTGCAACATTTGCGATCAAACACAAAACAAACAAGTCAGTTCTCCCACCGTGTTACAGAACTGGCGACTCTACTGGGGAAAATCCCAAAGAGAGGCTACCATAGGGTCTAGATCACTTTAATTGTTTGACTTGTATGCTTTACTTTTAAGGGTTGCTTGGGTATTATATTTGTGGGGTATCCTACACTCGGATCCAGGTTTCCTTAGGTAAGTAGCAGTAAATCGTCGCGTCGTTAGGCGTATACCGAAACGGTCAACATGATGGCTACGTTAGTGCGACACTTTGGATGTCCCGATGCTCCTCATGTTTAGTTGAGAAAATTATTTGGCGTCTGGGTGGTGTCATAAGCACTAACTTAACTTTTAGAACCCTAATTGACCCATCTTGGCCATTAGAAGGTAGTGAGATGGCTGGCTTCGGTGTAGACCGAGGTTGGTTGATACTCGATGCTACGCTCATTAAGATTCAACTTTCGGGATGTTTCGGTCGGCCACTTGGTACTCGTATTGAAATAAAGCCTACGAGAAAGATCAATGATATGCGATTCCTAGAACCCGGTTACTATTATAGGATAGGTTGAACCCACTCAAACTTTGATAAGGTAAACACCTATACCTCATGCAAGCCTTAAACCTAGGGCTTTTGTGTGAATTTCTTGTGCTTGCTACTTGTCTTAAACATGACATCATGTCATCATAACATCATAACATCGTATCATTTCTAACTATTTCAAGGACCTAGGAATTTATCTTTGCTCTATTTTGTAGGATTTATGGCTTCCAGGAAGACCATCCGAATCAACTTCATGGGTATACCTTCTCAACTCAAAGAGTTAGTTTTAGAAGTTCCTGATTATGCTCAATTTATCAAAAGACATGGTTATTAGCTTGACTTGGTTACCTCCGGTTTTGAGGAAGATATGATGCACGTCTTATTCCAGTTCATCGATCCGAAACATCACAGCTTTACATTCCTAGATTATCAGTTGGTGCCCACATTGGAAGAGTTCTCTAAGCTACTTGGGATACCTATCCTTGATCAGATGCCATTTACCAGTTCAGAAAAATCTCCGAAGTACAAAGACATCGCATCAGCGTTACATCTAAAGCGAGCGGACATTGAAGCTAATTGGGAAACAAGAAGCGGAGTTAAGGGTTTACTTGCTAAATTTCTGATAAAGAAAGCTCGAGAGTTCCTAAAGGCTATGAGTTTCGATGCATTCGAAGGCATTTTGGCCTTGCTAATCTATGGCTTGCTGTTATTTCATAATCCGGATCAGTTCATAGATGTGAACGCCATCAAGATATTCCTCACTCGTAATCCAGTGCCTACCTTAGTTGGATACAACCTTCATTCTCTCCACACTCGTACTATCAAAAGACAAGGAACTCTCATGTGTTGCATGCCGTTACTTTCCAGGTGGTTTATTTCGCACCTTCCTCAACCAGTAATGAAGAACGAGCAAATATTGAAGTGGTCTCAAAGGCTGATGTCACTCTCTCATTCAAATATCCGTTGGTGTCTTTTTTCTCAAAAGGACTTCACCTTCATTGAGCGTTATAGGGAATTCCCTAATGTACCACTTCTTGGCATAAGGGGAGGTATTACTTATAACCCTTCTCTAGCTCTACGTCATTTTGGTTACGCTCGAAGAGATGGTCCTCATGATATGCTTCTTTAAGACATTGTGTTTGACTACAACAACGATCTTCAGCACTACCGTCGAAGATTTGTGCATGATTGGGGCATGGTAAAGAAGACTGTTACCATGAATTTGGGACACAAAAATTCAATTCCTTGGGAACCTTATCCCAAATGGGTTCGAGCTCGAGCTCAAAACCTCATGATGCCGTTTAAGCTATTCTACCAGTGCTTATGAAACCTGTTGTTATAGGTGATGAACCCTATACCGTTCTCCATCCAGACATGTCAACTAATTTTGAAGACTTGAAGAGATCTTGGATTCAGATAAAAGAAGAAAGGGATATATTCGAAGCTCAGCGCTATGCAAGCGAGAAGAAGGTATTAGAGTTGACAAAGCAACTTAACGAGGAGCGAAGCATCAATACCTACTTCAACACAAAGAGGAAGCGCCCATAGGAGACCTTAACTCTATGAATTTCTTTTTATTTGTTTAAACTTTCTTTTGTACTTGCTAAAAGTAAACTAATAAAAAAAGTTTGTTCGTGCTTGTTTAGTAAAATTAAATTCCTAAGGTCCTTGAAAACATTGCATTGCATAGCATCGCATATCATGGAATAACATTACATAACAGGTACATTGAAGACCGATTTTCTTATTCTCTCGCTGTTTATTTCAGCGGAAATGGCTCTTGAACAGACTGTCAAAGATCTCTAGGCTCATAATTCTCAATTCCAGGAGATGTTCACCAACTTGGTCCAAGGCCAGAAAGATCTGAAGAAGCTCATTACTAGAAAGAAGAAGACCATTGGTATTCTCAACATGGGAAGACATCACAAGGGTCCAGTCCAGGTGGTCAGACAGCTCGAATTCTCAGACAAGAGCGGTGAAACTGAAGGAAGTATCAAGAACAATGAAGGAAGCCATCATGAGTCTGAAAACGAAGATGAAGACTATGTGAGTGAACAGTATCCTCCTGACAATGAAAGGTACAAATAACTTGAAGACCGTCTGAATGCTGTGGAAAATCTGAAAATGTCTGGGCTAAACTTTGATGATCTGAGTCTTGTCCCTGGTGTGGTAATTCCCCGCAAGTTCAAGGTCCCCCTACCTTTGCCAAATATGATGGCATCTCTTGTCCGAAGCTAAATCTAAAGTCCTATGTTCAGAAGATCCACCCTCATACTAAAGCAGGAAATTATGGATCCATTTCTTTCAAGAGAGTTTATCTGGAACTTAGTTGGAGTGGTATTATCAGCTAGAGAGTACCCACATTCATACCTGGAATGACTTAGCAGATGCTTTCTACCAGCAATACCAATATAATGCTGCATTGGAACCTACCCGCATGCAACTAAAGAGCATGTCTATGGGTCATGACGAGAAGTTCAAGGAGTATGCCCAGAAATGGAGAGATCTAGCAGGCAGAGTTCAACCACCTTTGTCCAATAGGGAGTTGGTTGATATGTTCATGGGAACACTGACAAGCCCATTCTTCAACCATCTGATTGGAAACTCTTTAGTCGGATTCACTGAGCTGATATTGGCCGGCAAACGTATTGAAGATGGAAACAAGAGCAGAAAGATTCAAGTAGAGTCATCTTCAAATGTTGCGAAGAGATCTTTTGGTGGTAAGAAAGAAGCCAATTTGTGTATGGTCAGAAGAGCTGTGACAAAATTGATCGCACTCAATTTGTAAGGGCAGTCGTGATCTCCAATCCTACACCAACACAACCTCAACGAGACAACGCGTGTAGCTAGAATGCGCCACGAAGACAGTTTACGAAACGAAAATCAACATGCCGTTGTCTCAAGCACTACAACACATGTTGAAAGCAGAGCTCATTACTTTGAGGGATCCTCCTCAACACGTCAATACTTCCTCTCCAAAGTATAATCCTAATGCAAGGTGTGCATACCACTCCGACAGCCCAGGGCATGACACCAACAACTGTTGGGCCCTGAAGAACAAGATTCAAGACATGATTGAAGCAAGGGAGATTGAATTCGACCCTCCTTTCGAAACTCTAAATGTGATCAACGTGCCAATGCATGACCATGGTAAAAGTGCCAATGCTGTTGACAATGAGTCCTATGTTTATGATGTGAACAAGCTGACTATTCCTCTGATGACTGTCAAGAAAGATTTTTTGCAAGTCGGTGTATTTCCAGGATGCCCTGATAATTGTCGTTGGTGTGCATCTGAATCTGACGGATGTGCTTGGTTGAAAAGGCGTATTCAACCCAGGATGGACAACCGAGAAGTGTTATTTCTGAAACCTCCCTCTATGGAGAATCTGTGTGAAGATGTTGCTAAAAATCTGAAGATCAAAGACATAAGCGAAGCCGTACCAGAAGTTTGGGATACCTTGGGGAAGCCAAGTGGAAAGTTTGATTTCATGGTTAAGTATACCCCTCCTGAAAGTTACAAAATTCCAATTGAAGACATCAAGGAAACCGGATGGAAAGACGATTACCCAGAAGACTGTGCTGATGTGAACACAATAAGGATCACCTCTGTAGATCCCGCGCCTAGAGTGGCACCTCTCATTATTACCTCGCCCAGACCAATTCCATATTCCTCTAACAAAGCTATACCTTGGAATTATGGAGCCGAAGTTTACTATCATGGCGTCAAGCAAGAACCTTTGACCATTGAAGACATTGCAGCTGAAGCTACCAATCCTGACATCGGCAACATCACCAGATTAAATAAAGTAACCAGAACCGGAAGAGTATTTTCTCCAGAGAGCTCTCCTCCGCGAAAGGCATTACTACAACAATTCGCATTCCTGCTATCGAACCAGTTCCTGAAGCGAGAGGGAAAGAACCAGTAACTCATCCTGCTCAGACAGAAGTACCAAAGGAAGTTGCTGAAGATACCTACAAGCAAGAAATGGAGGAAATTCTGAAGATCATCAAGAAGAGAGACTACAATGTTGTGGAACAATTGGGACAAACTCCGTCCAAGATATCCATGCTAGCTCTACTTTTGTGCTTTGACGCTCATGCTAAAGCCTTAGTAAAGTTTCTCAAGAATTATCACATATCGCAAGACACTAATGGTGACCAATTTGAAGGTTGTATTGCTAGCCTGACCGTCAATAATGGTTTAGGTTTCTCTGATGCTGATTTAACTCCTACCGGAAGGAATCACAACAAAGCCTTGCACATCTCCGTTGAATGCAAGGGCACTACATTGCCTCACGTATTGGCGGATACTGGTTCGCTCTGAATGTTCTGTCGAAGAGCGCTCTCGACCGACTTAATGCTGAAGAATTGGTCATAAAGCCCAGTCACATAATTGTAAGATCTTTTGATGGTTCGAAAAGAACCGTACTTGGAGAGCTCATCCTGCCAGTTAAAGTCGGCTCCCAGACTTTTGACTCTAATTTCTTTGTCATGGACATTCGTTCAGCTTATTCTTTCCTACTCGGATGCCTTTGGATACATGGGGCAGGTGATGTTACCTCTACCCTGCATCAAATGCTGAATTACCCAGTTAAAGGGAAGATTGTTACAGTATGCGATGAAGAAGAATATATGGTAAGCCATCTGTAGTCATTCCGGTACATTGAAATGGAAGGTGAATTTGTCGAAACTCCCTGTCAAGATTTCGAAGAAATTCCAAGAGTCATTCCTGTTGACTCTCCTATCACTCCTGAAGTTACTAGAGTTCCACCGAAGATAGCTTCACTGAAAGACGCCAAAGCTGCGGTTGAAGAAGGAGGTCGTTCTATTTGGGGTCAGCTCCCTGATTTTCCATTCAAATCTGACAAGACTGGTTTAGGTTTCACTATCAAAGGTCAGAAGATGATACGCCGCGAACGTGTTGGCAAACTTCCTTTCCACATCAAGAAAAGCGGAGTCCATGCTATAGAAGACGACGACGACGACTTCGACATCAATAATTGGATCTTCCTAACTCCAGACGACGGACTCAGCAATTGGAAGACTGAAGATGTCATACCAATCTCCTTTAGACAGGAGTAATTACTTTGTTCTGTTATGCTTTTCGCTTTTTACGTTTCGAACAATAAACTTTAAGCCTAGTGCCTTGCCTGGGGAACCACTTTTCATTTGTGAGGGTTATTATTTGTCATTTGCATATTCTCATTCAATAAAATCATTGGAATTTTGCATTCAAATATTGTGCTCTTTTCTTTCTTTTACTTTATCATCCTTTCAAAAGCTATGTGTTCTTACATACACCCACATGATACACTGCAGATTCACTCTGTACCTCGTCGATAACGACTCTGCTATTGCTAAATATGACTTAGATAATTCGATCTACCAAGTCGAAGACGAAGGAGAGGAAGATTTTGAAGTGCCAGGAGAACTTGTCAGACTACTACAATAGGAAGAACAGGTTATACAGCCACACGAGGAGCATGTCGAGGTTGTGAATCTAGGTACTGACAAAGACAGAAAGGAAATCAAGATAGGAGTAGGTCTTTAGAATAATCTCAAAGAGAGATTGGTCTAGATGCTACGAGACTATATCGAGATTTTTTCTTGGTCCTACGAAGACATGCCAGGTTTAGACATTGACATTGTGGTACACCGACTACCAACGAAAGAATGTTTTCTCCCTGTGAACCAGAAGGTTCATCGTATGCGTCCTGAGATGTCTGAGAAAATCAAAGCCGAAGTTATGAAACAGTTCAATGTCGGTTTCCTAGCCGTTACTTCTTATCCACAGTGGGTCGCGAACGTGGTGCACGTACCTAAGAAGGATAGTAAAGTGCGCATGTGTGTAGATCACCGAGATCTGAACAGAGCAAGTCCAAAAGACGATTTTCCACTTCCTCATATTGATGTCCTGGTCAATAACACCGCTCAACACAAGGTTTACTCCTTCATGGATGGTTTCTCCGGTTACAATCAGATGAAAATGGCTCCCGAAGACATGGAAAAGACCACTTTCGTTACATAGTGGGGCACACTCTGCTATAAGGTCATGCCGTTCGGATTGAAGAACGCTGGCGCCACATATCAATGTGCCATGGTAGCTTTGTTTCATGACATGATCCATCACGAGATAGAGGTCTACATCAACGACATGATATCTCGATAACAAACTGAAGAAGAACATCTCGATCATTTGTGAAAGCTGTTTGATAGAATGAAGAAATACAGACTAAGACTTAATCCTAACAAGCGCACCTTTGGAGTCAGATCCGGTAAGCTCCTGGGATTTGTGGTCAGTGGTAAAGGTATTGAAGTTGACCCTACCAAGGTTAAAGATATCAAAGAAATGCCAACTCCCCGTACTGAGAAGGAAGTCAGAGGTTTCTTGGGACGACTGAACTACATTGCCATATTCATTGCACATCTAACTGCTACTTGTGAGCCAATCTTCAAGTTACTGAAGAAAGATCAAGTAGTGAAATGGAACGACGATTTCCAGACAGCTTTTGACAAAATCAAGGAGTACCTACAAAATCCTCCCATTCTAATACCACCTGCCAAAGGAAGACCTCTAATCATGTACTTGACAGTATTAGAGAACTCAATGGGGTGTGTGTTGGGGCAACATGAGGAGTCTGGTCGAAAAGAGTATGCAATATACTACCTTAGCAAAAAGTTTACCGACTATGAAAAAAGATCCTCACAGCTCGAGAAAACTTGTAGCGCTTTGGCTTGGGCTACTCGCCGACTAAGACAATATATGTTGACTCACACTACCTTGTTGATCTCCAAGATGGATCCGATAAAATACATATTTGAGAAACCTACTCTCTCCAGAACAATAGCAAGATGGAAAATGATCTTGACCGAATACGACATCCTGTATACTACTCAGAAGGCGATCAAAGGAAGTGTAGTAGCCAATCATTTGGCTCATCAAGCCATAGATGGCTATCAGTCTATACATTTCGAGTTTCCAGACGAAGATATTATGCTAGTCACTGATTACAAAGAACCTGGACCACACGAAGGACCTGAACCAGGATCCCGATGGACCATGGTCTTTGATGGAGCCTCAAACGCACTTGGCAATGGTATTGGCGCCATCATTACATCTCCTAAAGGCGGAGACACGCCTTTCACCTCCAGACTTTGTTTCAATTGCACCAACAACATGGCCGAATATGAAGCGTGCATCATGGGTATCAAAGCTGCTATTGACTTAAGAATCAAATTCTTACAAGTATATGGAGACTCAGCTTTGGTGATCAGTCATATTAAAGGCGATTAGGATACGGAGCATCCAAACCTCATTCCATATCGGGAACATGTTTTAAGTCTGATCCCTTACTTCGAAGAAATCACTTTTGATCACATTCCACGAGAAGAGAATCAGTTGGCAGACGCATTAGCTTCCATGTCATCTATGTTCAAGGTCATATGGGACAATGAAGCTCCCCAAATCATCCTCGAAAGACTAGACGAACCTGCATATTGCTATGAACTTGATACATAAGAGAAACCTTGGTTCTACGAAGTGAAGAGGTATCTCGAGGCTCAGGAATATCCCGCAGGGGCATCTGTCAACGATAAGAAGTTCTTGAGAAGATTCGCTTCCAAATTCTTTCTCAGCAACGGCATCTTATACAAGCGCAATCACGACTTGTGCTTACTCCGATGTGTAGACCAGAAAACAGTAGAGAGAATCATGGAAGAGTTACATGAAGGCGCATTTGGTACCCACTCCAGTGGACATACAATGGCTAAGAAGATTCTAAGAGTAAGTTACTATTGGTCCGCCATGGAAGCTGATTGTTACCGCCATGTTCGATCTTGTCACAAATGCCAGATATACGTAGACAAAGTGCATGTACCTCCATTCCCATTGAATGTTCTGACAGCTTCATGGCCTTTCGCAATGTGGGGCATTGACATGATTGAAGAAATCAAATCCACCGCTTCCAATGGACATCGTTTCATCCTTGTTGCTATTGATTACTTTACCAAATGGGTAGAAACATCCTCGTTCGCATCTGTTACCAAGAATGTTGTGGCTCGATTCATCAAGCATAATCTTATTTGTCGGTATGGCGTCCCCGAAAGGATCATCACGGAAAATGGTACCAATCTCAAAAACAAAATGATCACCAAACTCTACACGCAGTTCAAGATTAAGCATCATAACTCCTCTCCATATCGGCCAAAAATGAACGGTGCAGTGGAAGCCGACAACAAAAATCTCAAGAAGTTCATACAGAAGATGATAGCGACCTATAAGGATTGGCATGAGATGTTGCCATTTTCCCTCCGTGGTTATCGCACCACAGTACGAACATCTATAGGGGCAACCCCCTTTTCTCTCGTATATGGTATGGAAGTAGTCCTACCTATCGAAGTTCAAATACCCTCAACCAGAGTACTCCAGGACGCAGAGTTAGGAAAAGACGAATGGGTCCAGACTCGCCTTGACCAGATCAACCTGATAGATGAAAACGGCTCGTAGCCATCTGCCATGGACAAATATACCAGAAGCGAATGATCAGAGCTTCAACAAAAAGGTTAAGCATTGATTCTACTAAGTCGGTGATCTAGTAATCAAGCGCATCATTCTTCCACAAGGTGATCCCAGGGGAAAATGGACTCCCACCTATGAGGGACCATTTTTAGTCTAAGCGTATTTTCCGGTGGAGCTATGATACTAAGCACTATGGATGAAGAAGACTTCCCACACCCTGTGAACGCATTGGCCTAGGCAATAATAAGGGCATCTTGGCGAACCAAAAGGTTCGGGAAAAAGTTAAGGATATACAAAAAAAATGTGCACACCCGGAAAGTCGAAAACCTGCAAAGGCGGCTTGGGAAAAAATGGGTATCCCAGTAGACCGAAAACCCGAAAGGGCTGTCTAGGCAAAATTTAGGGATTTAAGCGTACGACTATGTCTTGTCCAGATCGCCTACTTACAGACTACACTACTATCAGCTTCAAGATTCGAATGGCGCAAATCAATCCAATCACTTTTCTGACAGCAAGGAGATGAGATAGTCGAAAATATATGAGCAATAGCATAGTTGAAACTCGACAAGATTGTTTCCACATAGATTTTACGGTTATGACAATTTCCTCTTACTAGGATATTCGTCTCTTGTATACAAACTTCCTGAATATAGGCCACTTGTCAAATTCAATACAAATTACTCTTTTCCAATTCTAATTTTATTATCTTGTTTGCATAAAATCCAATGATTGCTTTGAATGATTATATGCATCTGACAATAAGCATTTGTTCACAAACTTATGAAAAGCGAACAGAAATAGTAATTACTATAGGCTCTAGGAATTGAGATGGCGACTAAAGTCACCAATGCAATCCCCAGATTCATTTTCATAGGAGATACCTCCACAAGATCATCTCTCAGCCCCCAGGCCATTGTTCTCCTACGACAAATCTTCTCCAATTAAGTACTAATCTCCTCCAGCAGTGTTCCAACTCTTCCAACTTCATCATGTTGGTCCCGAGCGGTGATCCTATCGGCTTCATCAAGCTTGAACTTCATCACGTTAGTCCTCAAGTGATCCTATCGGCTTCATCAAGCTTCAAACTTCATCACATTGGTCGGCGGTGATCTATCGACTCATCGACTTTAAACCCCATCATGTTGGTCCCGGCGGTGATCTATCGGCTTCATCAAGCTTCCAACTTCATCACATTAGTCCCGGTAGTGATCCTATCGGCTTCACCACATTCGTTAGTCTCAGCGATAAGGATATGCCATATCACATTGTCCCCTAGCAGGGCCTATGGACGATGTAATCATCCCCAACAGGATCTATAAATAGGATATTCATCCTCAGCTGAGTATCTCTCAATGTTTATCGTTCCCCAATGACACAATATCTAGACTCGAAACTTGGTCAGATAGTGCATCGGAGGGGTCCACATCTCTTTTATTCCCCGGCCAGGGTTTTCAACAACACCATCCCCAAGCAGAAATCAAGAAATCTCCAGTAGAACGTTCCTATCTTCTTCAAGATGGATATGCTTTGAAATACCACAATATCTACATTTCATACATTACCCATTAAAGTCATAACATGTGCATATATCATAATAACTTTGTCATATACTCTCATGCATCATAATCTGCATAGGACTAACCATATCTTGTCAAGATTCATTTCACCAACAGGTAAAAGTTATTCGCCAAACGGAAGGTCAAAGATTAATACCCGAAACAAGATGGGAGAACTATCTAAACGACCATGCAAATTATTTCCAGGCAACAGGTAAAAGATTAATACCCGAAAAAAGACGGGAAAACTATCTACATTATTACAACTATTCATCTCAGAAATAACTGATATAAAGGTTTATTCTGACTCTCTCTTATTATCAACCTCCCTAGATGGTATCTTTAAGCCCATCTCCGACTACACATCTCCATCTCTCCGGATGGCATCTTTAAGCCCATCTCCGATATTTCTCTCATCCAAAAGACGAATACAGAGTCTAGCATATGACTCACTCTCCAGTATCAGCTTCTCCAAATGGAATCTATAAGCCCATTCCGACGTATCGTCAACCGACGATCCCACTCCATACAACAACGAGTGCAAATTTTCAGGTGTACTCGAGTGTTCAATAATCTTCTACCTTCAGGTCACGAAAGGCAAGCATACCAATATAATCCTTCCGGTACAAGAAGATTGAACAGGGGCAACTGTTATACCCCAAAATTTTCCCTCCCACTTCTCAACACAATTCACAACTCCATACTCAAGGATTTCATAAGGATTGACCAGACAAACCCTCTCCTAAGCAATCAATCCAAACTAGGATTTTGCAAATATCAAGTCAAGATGGATTTCCAGTGCTCTAAGTGGTCATCATACCTCACCATATATCTTAGGGGATCATGATGTCAAGTTTAAAGCCTTACAAGT
This sequence comes from Vicia sativa, assembly GCA_021764765.1. Taxonomy (NCBI): domain Eukaryota; kingdom Viridiplantae; phylum Streptophyta; class Magnoliopsida; order Fabales; family Fabaceae; genus Vicia; species Vicia sativa. The sequence continues at coordinate 65,848,834 of CM038794.1, forward strand.
CAAATTTGCTCATCCAATTGCTCAGATGGTTGAACATCAACTATATTGGACAGAAAGTCCACTGTGGTCAACATACAGTCAAACTTCATAATTTTTGGTCAACATCAATATTTTAAAGTAATATTCATAATTTGATCAAGTGTTGATCATGATTCCTCAAGGAAAGTCAAGATTTGATCAAAAGTCAAAGTTTCTAAATTAGGATTTTTTAGACAAAAGTCAACAGAACTTTGACTAGGCATAACTTTCACATACTTTATCAGAATTTTTTCTACCAAAGGTCATTTTAAAGGGAATTCAATTCTCTCTAACTTCATGTCTCACAAGCTTTGGCTAGAAATGCTTCATTTGGAAGTTATGGATCAAAACATTATAGGTCCTTTTAAAAGTCAACAAAAGTCATCTTTTTGCAATGATGTGTTCATGAACATGGAAACTTTAATAAAGATGAAACCAAAAAGGATGTTTATAGGACATCTTGAGCTTTCTAAAAAGTCAAAGAACACTCAAAAATGTTAAAAATTGAGCAAGATACAAGTTGTGCAAGTTGAGCATTTTTGAGGAGGTGCATAAAGAGAAATACTTGAGAAAATCAAAAAATTTCTAAATGGGCCAAAAGTTTCTTGATTCAAACTTATTTCTAATCCCAATTAGAACCTCAAAGCCCAATGCCACGCCCTTGAGCCTTTTATTTTATTTATTTTGATTTTTTATTCATTAAAGTCAAGTTAATTAAAATAAAATAGCAAAAAATAAATCAATCAATGCAAGGATGAATATTTGACATTCTTGAGGTCCAAGATACCTATTAAATGACCAAAATTTCGAAATTGAGTGATTGGCAAGAGATTTGTACAAGATTGGCAATATCTGATCAAGATTGAAAAGATTGGCAAATAAAATATACTCTCATTGAATGGGATATATTTTCTCATCAATTCTCAACCAGAATCCATCCTCTAAATTCAGAGGGTTTCTAAACCTTAGAAAAGAATTTTTGGCAGCTTGAAGAACCCTAACCAACCTCAAGAAAACTGTGACTTGCAAGCAACTAGCATCCCTAGTTTTGGATCAATTCAAGCCGTTCCAAGCATTCCAGCACGTTCCTGGAGGTTCTCTAATTCATTCCAGATCATTACCAATCATCCAGACTCCCAGAATCGCAAGAACACGATTACGGTTAGCTCTTCAAAACTCAAAATCGATTTCATTGATTCATGCATTTTTAATACAATTTGACTGCTTATTTGTGTTTAGACTGATGTTTGTAAACTTTCTGGATGGTTTGATTTGAGGTTTAACATAGGAACAAGAATCTGTCATGGCTAGGGTTCATAAGTTCGAATTAGGGTTTTTTGAAATAGGATAAATTGGACGAAACCAATGACCCTATCACATTCAGGGGATCAAACCGAGTTGATCCATGTTCTCATAACTAATATACGTTGCGTATTTCTTAGTTTTGATTACTTGTAGGGGTATAGTGACGGATGAAACTGTGGCTATAGGTTGTAGTAACGAACCATGTCCGTGGGTAAAAGTCAGAAAATTCAAACGAAGAAGACGACACCTTGGCGCATTTCTGTTTCAGAACCCCTAGAAGTGCCATCTCCAGAAGCTCCAACTTTTGGACCCTCAGAAGCGTCTTCTCTAGAAGTTCCAATTCTGGACCCCCAGAAGAAGCGTACATCTCCAGAAATTCCAACTTCTGGACCCCCTAGAAGTTACATCCCCAAAAGTTCCAACTTATGGGTCCTCATAAGTGTTGTCTCCAAAAGTTCCAACTTCGGGATTCCTAGAAAAAACGCCAACAGAAGGTCCAGAAGGAAACAACTTCCGTGCTAGAAAGAGGCAACTTTCGTGCCAGAAGGAAGTAGCTTCCGTGCCAAAAAGAGGCAGCTTTCGTGCTAGAAAGAGGCAGCTTCTGTGCTAGAAAGAAGCAGCTTTCGTGCCAGCCTCCAGAAACTCTAGAAAATAGGTTTCCAGAGGTTCTGGAGGGGAACTTCTATTTGAAGCTCTGACGGAAACCCTTATTTTTTATTTATTTTCTTGCTGACTAATTTTCTTTGCATTTTCCTTTAAAACTTTTTTTTCTAAAAAAAAAACCTAAAAAATGTTTAACTTTAGGATTTAAGTTCAGAACATCCTTATTTAAAATTTCACAAAAAAAAGCATTTTCTTTTAAAATCAATCACAAAAATAATATTTTTATTATTAATTAGGGTTGCTAACTAAATTTTTTTTTACTAACTTCCATAATATCTTTGCACTAACATTTTCTCATTTTTTCTACTATTTATTATTCCGCATTTAAATTCTAGAAATGTTGTGTAGGTTGCATTTTTTTGTCATGTAATAGCGTAGGACCTTTACATTTCTGCCTTTACTTTTTGCACTCCCATATTATGTATCTGCCCCAAAGCCATGTAATAACGTAGGACCTTTACATTTTCGCAATTTATTTTTCGCACATATTAACTGTAAGTAACTAGGCGTGTATGGAAAGATTAAATCAATCAAACGTAGCTAACCCTAATCACAAGATAAATATCTGAATACAACACACTTTTCACACATGCACCTCCTTAGGGTATCCTCTCTCGTTGCCTTATGAGTAATGGTCATGTCCCTCAAACGCAGGGATATCTTAGCTAAGACGCTTACAAATATATCATCATAGTCCCTTCGATATAAAGGTCATAGTCCCTCGATGACCCTCGATGTTGCCTACGAATACATAATCTCGTCCCTCGATTGTTGCCTGTGAAAAGTGATGATCGTCCCTACGAATATGCTAAGATATCCTTACAAGTTGCCTTCTATGACCATCCGATGTCCCTTCAAATGTCCCTTTTACATCCAACGAATAAGGTTACCTATCAACCAATGGTATGGATAGCCTTATTCTAAAGGAAAGCAAAATAACACAGAAATGACTGTTCTGAGTGGGTAAATAAGTCTCTTTTACTTGCTCCAATCAATTCAAAACACTTTTTACACCTCACACTATTTTCAAAATCTTTTCAACACTTTGTATACATTCTAGCGTGAATCATTACAAAGACTTTTCCAAAAAAACAAAACATTTCTGAACACTTCGTATACATTCCAGCAATAATCATTACGAATTCAAAGCGAAATGACTTTTCAAAACATTTTCAAACACACACACAAAAATCAAGTCATAAAGTGAGTTAAAGCAATTAAGAGCCCGTAGATAACTATGGATGGAAATGGTGCTAATACCTTCCCTTTTCATAATCGCCTCCCTTACTCAGAATCTAACGAAGGTCTTTTCCTGTTCTTTTCGCCTTCCCTTAATTGGATAAAAGAAAAGTCGGTGGCGACTCTTGCTATCCACAACATTTGCGATGAAACCTAAAACAAACAAGTCAGTTCTCCCACCGTGTTACAACTGCGAGCTAAGAAATACTCCGTAAAACTTCAAGTACTGCAGCCATGCAATAAAGAAAACTGGAGAGTAATTCTTGGAGGCATCAAAAGCATGAGCGGAATGTGCGTTTGCACACATCCGAATCAAGAAACCCGCAAAAGATAATGATCCAGACAAAGCAGACAAAGTATTGCGTATTCGTAGGAAAAACAAGTATCAAATTGTGCATTCGTACACAATTGGTACACATACACCTGTAAGAAAGGAGTAAAACCAAACAAGTAGACAATAGGATGCGTGTTCATACGCAAACAAGGATTAGAATGTGCGTTCATACACATTCCATTCAAAAGCACCTGCAAGAATGGAGTAAAACCATACAAGCAGACAATAGGATGCGAGTTCGTACGCAAACAAGAATTAAAATGTAGGTTTGTACACATTCCAATCAAAAGCACCTGCAAGAATGGAGTAAAACCAAACAAGCAGACAATAGGATGAGCGTTTGTACGCAAACAAGGATTAGAATGTGCATTTGTACACATTTCAATCAAAAGTACCTGTAAGAATGGAGTAAAACCAAACAAGCAGAAAATAGGATTCACATTCTTACGTAAAAAAAAATATTAGAATGTGCGTTCGTACACATTCAAAACAATTGGATAACTTGCAAGAAAGGATTAAATCCAAACTAATAGACAATAGAATGTACACATACGTGTGAGAAATCAAGATACATGTATACATATCCAAATCTCAAGTATAATGTTCAATGTACCTCGCATAATCAATAAACATGTCAAAAAAATAACAAGGAAAACATAGGTAAGCAAGAGGGGAAGAAAACTCAGATTATACATGGCATTTGAGCAAATAAATGTCAAAAAATGAGGAAATTTGGCAGTTTGCGTCGGCTCAACTGGGTCACGCGTTGACTCAAAAAATATGTGCGTTGACTCAAGGGTCGACACGTAACTTCCAGGCAAGTGGCCAAAACAGTAAACTGGGAGTTTGTGTCGACCCAACTGGGTCTTGCGTCGACTCAACAGATTTGTGCGTCGACTCAACTGATATGTGCGTTGACTCAAGGGTTGACACGTAACTTCCAGCACTCAGCAAACATGCAGATTTTTTAGAAATTTTGAAACAACGTAACTTTTGCATCGTGCATTCGTTTCACGTATCGTTCGAACTGTTGTAAAGCTTGAAAATAGTAGAATGCTCATTGAACGATACGAGAAACAAATCTACGAGCGATCATGTGACAAATTCTCCTCGAAAGTGATGTATCAATGCGTGAGTTTTGCCATACATTTTTAAAGCCTCGACACGTTTTGTAAGCAACGTTTTTTTGTCGAATAAAAGGCGAAATTCAAGTCAATTTCACAATCGTCCTAACAAGGAGAGTTTCTACATCCAATTCCTCAATCAAAACCTTGATTAAATTTCAATTCTAGAAAAGTCCTTATTTCAAGAATCAATTATGCAAAAGTGCTTAAAGCAAGAGATCTTACCGTCGAAACAAAGAGGAGAACGAGGAGAAGAGGCCGCCGGTGTCGAATCAAAGATCAGAGAGGAGATAACAAGGAGAGGGAGGTGCGAGTTTGAGAGAGGAAGAGGAAAAATTCTTCACTTCGACACCTTGAACGTTCTTCAATGTTCTTCAATGTTCTTGAGAAAACTTGAAGAAAAGCTTGATTTAATCCTTGAGAATTGAGAGAGAATAGAAGAGTGTGTTTGTGGTAAATTTTGCAAATGATTGATTCTATTCTCCTGAATTGTGAAGGAAAAAAATTTATTTATAGTGTGAAAGTTTGGGCCTTACAGTGCCTTAGATCGACAATTTAGCCCAAATCGCGATTATCCGAATAATTTTCGTATTTAATTCAAAACAGCAAAGTCCGTGCAAAATTTGAAGTCGGAATGTAAATGAAAAAGGTCCTGAACGCGATTTTAGTTGTGTGAGTCAAACTTTCGACTCAATCGGGAAAACAGTACAGGCGATATGAATTTTTGAAGTTTCAGCACAATTTTCAGGCGCCTAACACATGCATATTTTTCGTTGTGTTCTTTGGAGAAATTTCCTCGAACAAGGGTCTTCTAATGAAAATTCGAACTTGAGTATCTCAAAGACAATCGAATCCCACAAAATTTGTGAACTTTTGGCACAGATCTCACCTCGTTTTGATAAAAATAGAGCGAGATACGATTTTTCGAACATCGCGTGTCAGATGAAAAATGCTCGGTTCGTCTCAAAATCATCTTCGAAGAATAAAAAACTGCTCTTAGATGGTAAAGAATTATCTCTGGAGTTGCAAATGAAAATCGGAGAGGACTTCTATACAAAATTTTAGACAATGGCCTCGCTCAGTTTCAATTTTCCAGCTAGGAATTACGAAGGTTGTAGTGCACTAAGCGCACGGTACAACACTAAAATTCAGTTTACTCCACTTGAGAAAACAATTTCTTTGGGAACCTTCTTCACATAATTTGCGTCTGTCTCATGTATGAAAAGTGTAAATAATAATGAGAGGGACTTTCTCATCAAAAAACATCAGAAAATACCCAACGAGCTGAGATATACGCCTTCCGGAGTGCCCAAAACTAGAGCTGTCAAAATGGGCTACCTGGCCCTAAACGGGCTGGCCCATGCGGGCCTTGGGCTTTTCAGGACCGGGCTAAAAAAGCCCATATTTAAACGGGCTAAAAAAGGCCCTAACTTTTTTCGGGCCTGATGGGCTTCAGCCCATTTTGACAGCTATACCAAATAAGCAAATAAAGTCTTTTCTTGACGAAACGGCCTCCGATCTGAACAGGTAAACTGGAGAATAAATTGAAATGATGTCAACGCTCATGGAATCAAACCAAAATAGCTTTCTGACTAGAAAATCTTGCATCAAGCATATGAACAGAAAAATATCGATTTTTGTACATGCATGAATGTTTATGATAATGCAATTATAAGCCATAAACTTCAAAATGAAGAGGGTAAATTTTGGGTACAACACTACCCAACTTAGCGGGTTGGTTGCCTTTTACCGCCTTTTCATCATTTGGTGCCATTTTATTTGCTTATCAACCAATCATACTTGCATGTGAATCTGAATTATGCCAGCCTGTATAGATAAACTACTCAAGGAGTACTTTGCAAATTCCAAGCGCTATGGTACAAATCTACATGTTGGACTCATATCACTGTCACATTATTTTGAACTTCTTGCCCTTAAACAATGATCACTATATTTCTCAATACTATTCCTGATTTCATTGAAAGATAAGCTCTTGAGCAAAATAAAAATTTCGGTCAAAATTTGAAATATTCGGGAGAAATTCTACTTGTGGACTTACACAACAATTAACATCCACCTAAAAAGTAAATAAACACAGACAATGCAATAAACCCCCCCCCCCCAAACTTGAACTAAACATTGACCTCAATGTTTCATACCAAACTCGAGAGAAGCATAGAGGGTAATATTGCACACTCTGCTGATGCCTCCTCACTTTCACCAGTAGGCTCCCTCTTTATTACTTGCACACACAACAAAAAGAAAAATTAAGTTATGAAAAGCGTGGGTTGCCTCCCACAAAGCGCTTCGTTTAACATCGCATGGCTTGACGGTTCTTCCCTTATGGGGATACTTTCTCTTCCATACCTTGTTGCTTTTACCGTCCGCAACCCAAAACTTATCAAGATCAAAAGCATTAACCAATGCATGGTCCCCGTTGTTTCCAACTTCCATCTTCTCACCTTTGTATTCCTTATTCTCTTTCTTCTTGACTTCTTGACTGAACTTTGGAATTTTAATTGATGCCACCTGAGAGATTCTGCCTAAGACTTCTTTGGGGATTGATTTTGAAATTTCGCTCTCCCCCTCTTCTTTGACCATACCGAATGAAGATTTATTCTTTTCACCTACACCTTGCTTCTTGACTTCAAACACCTTCATGGTTATCTCCTCATCAAAATATTTTAATGTCAAATGACCTGTCTCGATATCAAAATTGCACCTGCTAGTCAACAGAAAAGGTCGACCAAGAATGATTGGAGTCTCTTCATCTTCAAGTATGTCCATGATCTGGAAATCAAATGGAAAAGCAAAATTTTCAATTTCTACCAACACATGTTCAACTATCCCATATGACTTCTTGATGGTGTGATCAACAAATTTAATTTTTGTCCCACTCTCGCTTATCTTTTCAATACCGAGCTTCTTGAAGATCGATAATGGAATTAAACTCAAATTCGAGCCAGAATCAATTAGAACCCTTTTGAAAGTTCTCTCTTTTATGGTGCACGAGATTGCCACCGATCTAGGATCCTCCTGATTGACATGTTTTTTTTTCTCGGGTTTGATTGCACACAACTTCTCATCAACGAGTACATGTTCATCATATGTTGGCCTCTTTTTGGACAGAACCTCCTTCATGAATTTTTGGTACAAAGGCATTTTCTATATGGCAACTGAATCACATGTTTCATAGTTGGCTTCACAGGTAACACCACTTCATCCTGCTTTTTCTTACTCTCTCTCTCTCTCTCACTCACTCACTTTTAACTCCACTTCAATAATGTTATCATCAAATTTTACCCCTTCACCTATTTCTTTAGCAACTTTCTCACTCCTTGTTGTGACAACATTCACATTTTCATGACTCTTCAGATTGCCTCGTGCTTGCTGAGAAAATTGTTGTGCAGTCTTCCCCATCTAAACTTCCAAATTATTTATTGCAGTTGTGGTATTCCTGTGATTTCTTCTTCTCTCTATTTGAAATTGAGAGGCATGGGCAACGATCTTTTCAATGGCTACCCCTCACTCTGCCTTTTGAGGAGCTTGTTGCTGCTGATCTTTCCAGGAAAAATTCAGATGATTCTTCCACCCAGAATTGTATGTGTTAGAATATGGATTATTCTTCTTCAAGAACTTTATCTCCTTAATTTGTCGTGGAGTTGCAAGACATTGCACAATATTGTGTGGTCCACTACACATATCACAAACAAAATTTTTAACCCGAGCTACCTGTTGAGTACCCATGTTCATAGCTTTGAGCTTTTAGTTGCCAGTTCACTTCAAACTTCAAATCAATAACTCCCTCTAGTTTGCTTGTGACTCTGTCTTACAATTATAGATGTTCATTTGTAGCAATGGCTTCAATGATCTTCTTAATACCAGTGGCTATTGTAAAGTTGGATGAGCCACCGACAGCTGTGTCAATAAGCTGCTTTGTCTTCATTATGAGGCCATTAACAAACAATTGCATTTTCTTAGTTTGGTCCATGTTGTGAGTGAGACAATCTACCAACAACATCTTGTATCTCTTATAGGCATCACCAAGTGACTCTCCTTATGTCTACTTAAAATTCACAATGTCATATCTTTTGCGAATGTAAACAGACGCAGGAATGTATTCGTTAAGAACAGTCTTCTCCATCTCTTCCCAAGTAGAAATACTACCAGTAGATAGCGAGTAAAACTACTATTCAGCATCTTCAGATAGGGTAAATGGAAACATTCTTAGTTTTTTTGCTTCATCTGTATGCCCATCAAGTCTTTGCAAGTGTTTGTAGGCATCTTCATCGACCTTTCTAGTGAAAGATCTTCTCTCAAGTTGAGTAATTATGCTCGGATGCAGTTGAAAATTTAGCACATTCACTAGATGGTTTACAATTGTCAACCTGCCACCCGGTGCATTTGCCCGACCGTAATCACCAAAAAGTCTCTCTAGTGGATCTTCAGCCATGATCTCTTCCTCTTCTGACTCTAACTTTGTATGAATTGAATGTTCTTCTTTAGTAGGAAGTCTGGCTAATCAAGCTTGCATACGCCTTGCGTGAAAACTCCTTTTGATTTCGGTGTCAAAAATAAATTTAGTTGAGGGCTTTCCTCGCATAGAAAGATTAGACACAAATCAGCAAGAATAAACAAAAAGAAATAACATAAAAGAAAAATTTTAGTTGCAGAGCAACAAAATTTAATTGAACAAAAATTAAACTCTATACGTTTGCAGACCCCGCCAACGACACCAAAAACTTGATCGGAAAAATAGAAAGTGTACTATTTTTGCCAATATAGTAATAGTAGGGAATTTCCCAAGTATCGATCTCGAGGACTGCGATTAACTATGGAGTTCGTTTGTCAGTTCAATTAAACAAAAACTGTGGTTTCAGGATTTTGATACGTATGAAGTAAATTGCGAACAAAATTACTAAAGCGTACGGTTGGATAAGACATATATGAGTAATATGCCAGGGATAGTGAGTGATTCGATCATGCAACGGATCTGATCATACCTTACAAATAACTAGTTTGAAATATTGACTATCGGTTCTCAAGAGTTATTATTCCTAAGTCCTCAGGTAATAATTCATTAATCCTTCAACCTAGTTACTACGTCCATAGAAAATTATGGTTGACATTAAGCTTTTCAATATCAAGAATGTTCCGATTATCAAAGGATATCCCTAGTGCTAGGTAATATCTACTTGAATATGTTCTCAAACAAATCATGAACAATAGCTTGTCCAGCTTAATTGTGTCACATAAAATCAATTGGCGTTTGTCCGACAAAAAGAGCAATCAAACAGTAAGTGAATAAATCAACATGAAGCAAACCAAATCGTCATTGCAAAAGTATAATCTTATTAATTACAGATCAGGATCAGGGTCACCCCTAGCATTGGGGGTTTATCTACTCATAGAAATAAAGAAAATCATAGTATTCAGTGTAGACATTACAAATAGTGGATGGAAAATAAGTCTTCAATTGCAAAAGCTCATGAAAATCATGATTCCAAGCATAGATCTGAGTTCTTCAGCCTTCTACCTTATTTTTTGCTGTCAAATTTTGTCTCCAAAATTCAACAACCCTTCCAAAATATCATTCTCTACCTTTTATACACATTTTTGGGCTTTCAGACCAAAAATCAACAAAATTCACGTCAAGACGCGTCTGGGACTGTGACACGCATCTGGGGACGTGTATCAGACTCTAGCACGCATCTGGGAACGTATCTGGGACTCTAACACGCGTCTGGGGACGCGTCTGGGCAACAGGATGTATTTCATGTGTATTTTTTTAACTTGACACGTGTTTAGGGACATGTCTGGCCTACTGGAACGCGTCTCGGGACGCGTCTGGGCAGACTTGTGTATTTTTTTATGTTTCACACGCGTCTTGCCACGCGTTTGGGCAGATCTATGTTTCTTTGCCAGTTTACACACATTTGGGCATCCTTATGACCAGTGCTCCACAACTCTTGTTCTATTCTCACCATTTTTGTCCTGTAAAATACACAATACCTTTCCCAACAAGATCAAAAAGCATCTGAACCTGAAAACACTAAAGAGACACAACCAAAGTATAAAATGTAGTAAAATGAAATAAAACACTTGACACTAGCAAGAAAGTCTAAGTAAAATAACTGAGAAATAATTGTGTAAAAACCACTGATCAGATGCATATTGTTCTTTTATTTATTGTGTTTATGTGTTAATTTCCCATAAAGAAGTAGGAAATTAATTTTTATTGTACAAGAGAATTTAAATTTTATTAATTTGTTTCTTTTTCTAATAATGTATTTTATTTATTAGATAATAATTTATATGCGATGGCGGTATAATTTATTTTTTACATGTTTATTCCGTTAAATTATAACAAATAAATGTTAAGATATTTTAAAAATTAATTAATAAAATGACATAAATTATAAATTGTAAATAGGTCGATGGATGTATATTGTAACACCCCAAATCTACCCGGAAATTATAACAAAAATCATAGTATTTAAAAATCTTCAACATATTCGAGGTATCACATTTCAACATAAAAAAATCAACCTGTATTGCATTTAACATAGATACATAGCATTCGAATGAACAATTTACAACATACTTTATTCATATGAAAATATAACAACCTTTTTATTAAATACGCAGCAGAATGACAACTTTCAACTTAGAAGTCATTTACACTTTATTCAACTAAAACATATTTCAACTTATAATTATCCAACGATTAGAGTGGAAACTACAACATAGAAAACAAATAACATTCACTCTCCCCGAGTGCTACGTATCAGAGGAACTAAACCGACATGCACTAACAGCAACTAATTCTTCATCCTTCGTTACTTGCATGTTACCCACGTAGAGGTAATATCACAACAGAAGAGGTGAGATATCAACAAATATAAACAAGTGTATGATAAACAATATATTAGATTAGATCATACAAATATCACCACTGCATGACAACAATTATGCAACAACCAACAAACAACTTAATAACAACAGCAAGACAACTTTAATCAATCCATATAACAACTTAAATCAACACAACTTAATAACAACAATTACTTTATCACACAACTCAAGATGCGACTCAACTATGCACATCCATGTCGTACCATTGGAGCAGAACTCCCAATTTAAAAAAGGAGCAGAATTCTCAACTTAGAAATTGTCAATTTATCGAGGCATCAAGGCATAAGCCTTCGTCGCTAATTTTCCAATCCAGGCCAACGTGGTGTCAATCCAGGCTAACTTAATAATACAAATGTATGTGACTTAATGAATGCAACAATCACATACAACAACAACAACAATCATCGTCGCCAAGGCATAAGCCCATATCAATGTTTTACCAATAAACAGAGGTACTCAACGTCGCTTCAACACCGGCCACATACCTACAACTTAATCAACGCATCAACAACAACTTATAACAACAGCAGCTCAACAACAACAACATATTCGATAACAACTTATTTCATAGCAATAAACAACAATGCAGTTCTGTAAATCAGACAATCCAACTTCACCTGCAAATCAACCTATTCGACATAATTCCAACAAAACAACCCAACCAAAAATACCTACCCATACATACGAACAACTCCGACAAATTTCAACTAATTCCAGACGATTAATCATATCGCTTAATTTACAAATTTGACTAATCCGGTATTGTTTTGTGCGCTATAATTGCTACCAAATAATTTATTGCTCCTATCTAATTATATTATTGATACAACTAATTTCCTACATCCAGAATTATATTGTCATTAACGTTATCATCTGCTACTCTTTCATCTTCTGCTAAAACTGTTGTTATCCTTCATGCTGATAAATTATTAAAGTATATTAAGTCTACTGTTATTAAATATTCTACATGGTTATTATTGTTACTTGTTACTGACTGATAATTCTAATATTAAATTCCTGTTACTAAACTACCAAAGCCTGCTATATTAAGTTTCAAAAATTATATGGTTTCTGAGTTAATTTTTTGTCGTTCTATTGACACTTCAACCACCTACTGCTACTAACATATATTCTCCTCCATACTAATATTTTAATTCCATGAAATTTTATCTAACGAATGGTTACTGCCTGCACCTAATCAATTAAATATCATACTAGCTATAACTAATGGAAAAGACATGAGAGAACAGACAAGGAATGTGAATAAATAAGGTGTGGTTCTGTGCACTAACGTGTGGGGCACACATCCTAGGTGTGGGGAGACCGCCCTTAGCCTATAAGGCCCACCCTTGCTTCATTCAAACATGGGGCATCCGCCTCCCCTAACATATATATACTTTTATTTTCTTTTTCACACAGGGAACCCGTCCCTTATTTTAATGTGGCTCTTTCCACTTCTTTTATTACTATGGGGCGCCCACCTTTCAAGTGTGGCCCCCTCCCCCAACCTTTCATGGCCACTTAGGGGTGGCCCACTCCACGTTACTCATACTTTGTTTTCCTTCTTTGTGTTTCCAGAATACTGCAATTCTTCTTCTTCTTCTTCTTCTTTGTTATTTCCCAATACCGACTCAATGATTTTCTTCTGCAATTTCTTTCTTCAATCGACCACAACAAAACCACACAATAATATTCCCAGCAATAATTTATCGACCAATTATTCATCTAACAACAGCAATTTCTCAACATAGTAAAACAACAACGTAGATAGTAAATTATTCAGTATCAACAACACAAACAAAAATTGTCCAATTCAACCAATTCGTGGGATCAACTATCATACAACAACAACAAGAACATATCCATGGCATCAATTTATACAACCCAACCCACATACGGTCTAACATATACCCGATTATAGATATTGAACCCCACCCGTATCTTGGAATAACGGTCACTCTATAATTATCCGGCCGAATCCAAGTTTTTCCGCAACTTCCAACTTTTTCCTTGCAACTCTACATCAACAACTTGTATCCGGCAGCTTTTTCTCCAAACCCTTGTTCCTCTCTTCAATTTTCTCACGAAAAACAACTCCTTTTTCTTTTGTTTCAAAACCTAATATATTATTATACTTTGCTATGTGGTCTTAATGGGCCTACTAATCAACACCTCCAAATTACTATTTATCACACACCAACTAAATCCAATTTAATTAAATAATAATCCAATCTAATAATATTATTTCTCCGATTAAACCGACTAATTACTCGACAATCCAGTGAACAACTCAAACACCATAATAATTCAATAATGGCTCTTATGATAATTCTCTTAATTCACGTCTTCGACTAATTCCAACAAATAAATCCTTAATAATTCATTTAAATAATTAAAAGAGTTTTCGGGCGTTACAACTCTCCTCCACTTAGGATATTTTCTTCCTCGAAAATTTATCCAACACAACCATCTTCAACTTCACTTTCAACTCCCTGATCCGCAATTGCGTTTGACAATACTCTGACTACTACTTTTCCGATACTACAACAACTCAACATGGTTTGAACCCACAATTTACATGTTAATCTTCAATACTCTTGCAACATAATCATCACATTAATCACCATCAAGATAGAAAGATAAGTCTATACCATCCAACACGATTTCGTACACTATCAACAAGAGATTAAGGGTGGTCAGTTGCTCAATTTGTCAATAGATATCCGAGAACCATAATGGAGTATAAACCATCGTTACTAACTACAATAGTGTTCCTATAGAACTTGTACTCACCTCACTGTTGCACCCCAAATTTTACCCTGCTATTTTTCTACTTGCGTTATATTTAAAATTAAAAAAAAAAACAGTCATTCACACATTGCATTTGCATCATTTCGTCGTATTTAAATTGACCAAAAGTTAGTTTAAATTGATGTTTGCATCGTTTTTTAGTTGTAAAATACCTGTTATGTTACTTCATGCATTTTTACCTCTCTCTCTGTTTATTGCATTGTTTTAAAATTATTTATATGTCGATGATATCGATATTTCGGTTTTACAAACAGACTGTTAAAAGTGATTCGACAGTGTGCGAAGATTAGCGGAGAAAATATTTCAAGTTTTCATTTTTTACTCACTGCTTTATGAATCTACGTGTCGCGTAGATCATGAAAATGTGTTCTCCCTAATTTTTCGGTACATTTCGAAATCTCGTTTTAATTGTAAATGTTTTAAAGTCGGGTATTCTTTATTATCATTTTTATTTCGATTTTAATTATTTTTGATAATTTTTCTTCAATCTTTGATACCTGTACTTTATTTTAATGTAATCATTTTATTTTTCGGATAATTTATTTTTCAAACTTTTACCATTTTTAACAATTTTAGGTGTCTATTTTTTATCTCAAAAAAATCAAACAAAATACTATTGGGCTTGTTAATTTTTAACAGATCCATTTTTGTGGCCCATTTAATTATAAAGGGCATTTTAGGCATTTTTGAAAATTATGTAAAACCTAATTTTATACTATATATATGTATGTTATATTACTGTTGCAAAGGGGGAGGCCAAAATTTGAAAAAGGCGGAACACAGAGGCAAAATTATAAAAAACAACTACATTATTTCTTCAGTGCTAGCAAACCATCTTCATCTTGCCTTTAGCCTACCCTCCACGCCGTAACACCTGTTTCCTTCTCATCTTCTTCCAAAAGCTTCCTTCGTCATCCTCTCATCCCAGCCTACTGTCTCAATCTCACAGCCACCGCACACAGTCACCTCACCTTCATCACTGTTCCAACACATACCCCTGTTCACACCATCCACGGTCTTCCCTTTCACCTTGTAATAACTCAATCCCGTAGCAAATCGCAGCTTCCGGTACCCTCGCCGTAAACCCCATACTCCATCGTCTTCTTCACTGCTTCCCTCTCACATTCATCACCGCTCTCACAGAACAACTCACCTCGCTGGAAACAGTTCCAAACTCTCTCACTCCCTCGTTTCTCAATGCAATCTCCCTCTGTTACCGAAACCCCCTTCATTCCGACACCCTTCACCAAACAGAACCGCCGTAACCCTCTCTTCCTCGCCGTTTCACCTCCAGCCATCAATCCCGCACTGCTTCCCCTGTTCCTTCCATTCACTCACCCAGACGCCGTGTTTCCTCAATCTTTGGCAGTTCTCACCTCGACTCCCTCCGTCGATTTCCTCACCTGGCATCAACAACAAGCTCACGGTGAACAACAGCAACACACCGCGGCAGCTTCAGTTTCGATATTCGGTAGCTTTCCATTCCTTAGCTTATTTGAACTTTGATGCAATCTCTGTCAAATTGTTATGCTGCTGAATCTGTCTTGAAACTCAGGAAATAAAAAAAGGCAGGATATGATTTGGATACAGTTTAATGTGCTGAATGTTATGCTGCTGAATCTGTTATGTTGTTGTTTTTTTTTAAATGTACAAGATGATTGTTATAGTTGTTATGGATATGTTTATGTTGAACTGTCAGTGTTTAAATTGGGCATTTTGAATCTGATATCTGTCATTACTATAGTTGTGTTTGGTTGTGTTAGAAGCTGTGACGAAAGATATAAATACATGCTGTTTAGTTTCAATGACGGTCTGATGTATACATCGCGATTACGCACAAGATCTAGCCGAGAAACATGTTGAAACACCGTGTATTTAGTTATTCTCTTTTTAATTTCGAGTAGAGATTATGTTTGAATGATATTTAGAAGTGGCTTCCATGATTAATTTCGATGAGGGTTCAACATTAACACATTTATTCGTGGGTGATGTGAACGAGAAATTATTGGGGCCAGCACCGTGTTATTGCGTTATTCTCATTTTTTATTGAAGTTTATGAAGGTTGTATAGTTTCGATGAAGGCAATTCTGTTTCCGCATTTTTTGTATGCGTAGAAATTGGCCAAGAAACTGTCGCGGGCAGCTATTTTATTTTGTTTCTTTACTGAATATTGTGACACTTTTGTTTCGATGATGGCTTGATATTGATGTCGCGTCTATTCGCTTAAGATTTAGCCGAGAAACCATTAAGATATCATATTATGGTGTTATTCTCATTTTAAATTTCGATTGAAGTTTTAGGATTGATGGATATTTGAAGTTTGATTTGGTTTCGATGAAGGTGATGTTATTTCTGCGATTATTCGCGTAGAAACTAACCGAGAAACCATTTGGCATTTATTTGTTTTGTTTCGATGATGGTTTATGTTGTTTCTGCGTCTACTCGCGTGTAAATCTAACCGAGAAACATGTTAGAACACCATATTTTGTGTTATTATTTTAATTTTTGATTGAAGATTATAGTCGATTGACATTCAAATTTAGCTTCGATGATGGTTTGACAATGATACCGCATTTTCTTGCGTGTGAATTTAACCGAGAAGCTCATGGGACAGCATGTTTTTCTTAAATGACCGATAGCATAGTGGTTGCCTGGTGTTGTCTTGCTTAATGTTAGTTTGCTTTGTAATTAATTCTCAATGTTTCGATTTTATTATAACTTGAACTTTCTTCGATTTTTATTCATTTATGTATTGAAATTTTCGAATGACCGTTTGTTTAATTCTTCATTTCATTCATGTACATTATACTAACTTTGTCCGATTCTATTACTAATCATATTCTAA
Organism: Vicia sativa; assembly: GCA_021764765.1. Taxonomy (NCBI): domain Eukaryota; kingdom Viridiplantae; phylum Streptophyta; class Magnoliopsida; order Fabales; family Fabaceae; genus Vicia; species Vicia sativa. The sequence goes on from CM038794.1 coordinate 65,866,088, forward strand.
TTTATGTTGTAATAGTATTTCATTTCGATTTTTATTCCACTCATACTACTAATATGTTTGCTATTTGTGTAGACATTCGAGGATTGTTCAAAAAAAAACATTCATTTTCTTTTAATGTTGACATTGTTGTTTTTTATCTAACATTTAATATTTAGTAATGTATGTATAGATATACTTAGTATTTTTATGCTTTATATTTTATACTGTAAATATAATTATACATATTATATTTATTTCTTATATTTAGTATTATATATACTATATACATATTATTTTTATGCTTTATTTATTCATCGGTAAATAAATTCAAATTATACTGTAATATAGTGGGTGCATTTCTTAGAATTAGTTCATATAATCTATTCTAATTAATAAAATAAAATACACTAATCGATATTTAAATTTTTCCGCATTTAGTTTTTGTTTGTATTTACTGTTTTTCTCTCTAATTCTAATTTATCCCCATTCGAAATAATGCACCCCAATCCCCTTGATGCATTGTAAATAATTTATCGCTTTCCATTTTATTTTACAGTTTAATCCCCATTTATAATTCATGTATCCCTCTCCCTAAAACAATTCTTGTAATAATTATCTAGTGCACATTTATTTTATTTAATTTAACTGTCACTTACACAAAATCAAAAAATCTTTTTTAAACTAATAATTGTAAATCATTTTTAACCCGTAAGTCGACAAAGCTTCGAAGCGTCGCGATAACCACACATGCACACATGTACGCTTGATCCTGGGCCTTCTTACAGTGAGTCTATTTCGATTAATTGTTCCAATTAGTCGTTATAGTAGACTAGCCCACTTCGCTAGTACACATGTAATTTAATTGTTTTATACTTAGGTTGGCCACCTTGTATGGGCTTTGTCGATTTTACTTATGATTTACAATTATCTCGATCCTATTCTTTCTCCATTCACCAAGCATTTAAAACACTTTCAATAAAATTCGACCCAACGTCGAGTCTTCTTCTCAAACCTCGATCCAACGTCGAGTTATTTTCAAAAATGAATTTCTACAAAAAAAGAGAACATTTGGATAAGATTTGTTTTAATAGTTAGATGTTAGCCTAACGATTAAAACGAATCGAAGTTTCTAATTGATTAGATGATAGCCTAATAAATTGAGAAACTTCAAATCCATGTTCTAAAACAAAAAAAACATAGTGCTATGGTATTTAATTAAATTATTGGATGATAGCCCGACGATTTAATTAAAATGTAAAGTATTTGGGCCATTAGAGGATAGCCCAATGACTTAAATACTTTATTCCATATACTTAATAAAAGTGAACTTTGTTTCACCTCACCCTTTTCATAATAAAAGATTTTGGATGAGAGATGATCGGTCGACCTCAATCACCAATCTCGAGTATTCGAATCGTTAGATGATAGCCTAACGTTTTGGTACTTATCATCCACAATTTAAAATCAATTCTAACACATTCAATATCTTTTGTGCGCTCTAAGCACCATTTACCTTTAAACCCTTTTCAAGATTAGACATGATTCATTTATAATCGAGATGTTTCTTCCTCTATTCCCAAGGTTTTCGACTTCTCCACTTGAGTACTAGAGGTGTTCTCAAACCCTCCCTCATTTCGGTGCGTAGTCCTTCATTCTTTATCACACCTTGTGGACGTTAGACGAGTCCTCTCCTTTAAAAATGACGACTTCTCTTTTCATTTAAAATCAATCAACAAACAAATATTTTCTAGCCGAACTACGGCGCTCTGACTTTCCCATTGCACGAGGGAATACGTAGGCACTAAGTCTTACGACCAAAGGCGAGCTCAAAATAATAATAAACAAACGCCTTTTCTTATTCATGACTTAGAAATTAGCGATTACACAAACAAACACATTTCGAACTAAATGGGTCCCATCGAGTACGATGGACGTAAGAGGTGCTAATACCTTCCTCTTGCATAACCGACTCCCGAATCCATGCTTTTTGGTCTTGTAGACCGCCTTATCCGATGTCGTGGGTTTTATCTATATTTTCTCGTTCTTTTTAGAACAAATAAAATTAGGTGGCGATTTCATTGTTTTGAAAATTCATTTAAATGATTTTTGAAAAACGAGTTGCTTCACTCACCAAAATCATCATAATTCAATAACTTCCAAAACCATCCGAACATGCCAACATTGATGTCTTACAACTACATACTAATACACCTTTGATGATAACATCAGACAAAATTCCTAAGAATCCAACTATGACTCGCGGGTCAAAAGATTCCAACAACTCCAACAACTTCTACAACATTTTCAATCACTTACCATAATCCCACAGCCAGATCTACAGCAATCAGTTACTTAATCACAGTTCCTGCTTCAATATCTTACGCAAGGCTACTCAACCAACAACTTCACAGTCCACCAACAACACTGAATATAGAAACTTGCTAAACTCTATCTTATAACAATTATCCTTTTTCCAAGACACTCTAACTTGTTAAACAACCAGAATCTTAAATCCGTGTTACCTTCGAATTTGGGAAATAACAAAGCTTCAATAACACTCGCACTGTAGCCAACAGCAGCATACCGAAGCAACATCTTACAACTAAAACATGTCGAAGAAGCATAGCTTATCCCCCACTTAGCTTCAAACCAACTCCTACAAACAATGGACTAAAAAGTAAACAATTACCGACAGTGTTTCACACACTTATCGCGTACAGAGGAATAAACAACATTAAACGACATTGGCCGGACATACCGACCTGCTCTAATACCACTAATGTAACACCCCAATTCTACCCGGAAATTATAACAAAAATCAGAGTATTTGAAAACCTTTAACATATTTGAGGTATCACATTTTAACATAAAACAATCAACCTGTATTACATTTAACATAGATACATAGCCTTCAGATGAACAATTTACAACATACTTTATTCATATGAAAACATAACAACCTTTTTATTAAATACGCAACGGAATCACAAGTTTCAACTTAGAAGTCATTTACACTTTATTCAACTAAACAAAATTTCAATTTATAATTATCCAACGATTAGAGTGGTAACCACAACAGAGAAAACAAATAACATTCATCCCCCGAGTGCTACGTATCAGAGAAACTAAATTGACTTGGACTAACAACAACTAATTCTTCATCCTTTGTCACCTACACGTTACCCACGTAGAGGCAACATTACAACAGAAAGGGTGAGATATTAACCAATATAAACAAGTGTATGAAAAACAATATATTATATTAGATCATACAACTATCACCACTTCATGACAATAATTATGCAACAACCAACAAACAACATAATAACAACAAGATAACTTTAATTAATCCACATAACAACTTAAATCAACACAATTTAATAACAACAACTTTATCACATAACTCAAGATGCGACTCAACTATGCACATGCATTTGGTACCATTGGAGAAGAACTCCCAACTTAAAAACGGAGCAGAAATCCCAACTTAGAAATTTCCAGTTTATCGAGGCATGAAGGCATAAGCCATCGTTGCTAATTTTCCAATCCATACCAACTTAATAATGCAAATGTATGTGACTCAATGAATGCAACAATTACATACAACAACAACAATCATCATCACCAAGGCATAAGCCCGTATCAACGATGTACCAATAAATAGAGGTACCTGTCATACCCCAATTTTTGACCTAATATACCACCTCACATTTGCATCATTGCACCACTAACAGTTCAGAACAGAATTAATCGGGTTGGTTTCTCCAGATCAAAATTAGGGTTTCACAAAATTTTCATTTGATTCAAGAGGTAATCAATTAGGGTTTGAGTTTTACTCACCTCATTTGATCTATCTTGATCAAATCATCAACCTCTGATCTTCAGATATCCAACTTTTCTCATTGATCTATCAAGGATCGACCAATTAGGGTTTTCATCGAGGATGAGTAATCTCTGATTTTCTGATCAATGAATGACTTTTTTGATTGGAGATTGATCTTCATATCTTAGATACAACATGTTGACCTAATTTCTGGATTCAAAACATCACAGGAGTTCACAGATTTCATCAGTCAATTTCTGAATCATCTGATGAAATTTCATCTGCATTGAAAAGTCAAACTTTGACTTTTGGTCAACTTTTTCAAGAAAAAACTTTTTCAATCATCAAAATACTTCAAATGATCCAACATGATCATAAAAAATCAAGAAATTTGGAAAAGTCAACAAAAAGTCAAAATTTTCAACACTTGGAAAAATTTTCAAGTGTTAAAATTTCACCTTTTTTCCAAACTTCATGGCATTTTTTCACATAGTTCCACTTTGAATTGGAAGAAACTCAAAACATGAAAGTTGTAGCCCTTGAAACAAGCTTTCTAAAATATCCAAGAACTCTCAAATCCATGGAGTCTAGCCATACTTTTGATTTTGAAACATAGAGCTCCAAAATCCTTGATTTTCAAGTACAAAGTTCAAGATTATAGGTCATTTTTGAGTTTCTTCTTCTAGAAGCCATGCCACCTTGCAAGGAGAGTTAGAGCTGATAAAAAATCAGATGGAGAGTAATTATGATGGGATAAGATCAAGTTGAAAAATTAACCATGGTTAAAAGGAAGCTTCCTTTTGCATTTAATGCAAAAATGACTTCCTTGCCCTCTAAGGCAACTTGTAAATACCAAAGCCATTTTCCTTCCCTTATCTTTCAGAACTTGTGACCTATAAATAGAGGTCATGTTGGCCAATTCAAACCACAATAAAGCTATGCAAGAACATGCTTTCTCTCTTCTTTCTTAAAAATCAAGAAACATGGTGTAATTTGAGAAATCTTGCATTTTTGAAAACTTGTGAAGAAACATAAGATGTTTGGTGTCTAACATGTTGTATATATCATATGTAATTGGTTTGTAACTTAAAAGCAACGTAGGTAAAGCTAAAAAATAGATTTTGCACTCCATGTTCACAAACTTGCCAAAACTGCCTTAAACTTCAAATTTATAGTTTGGCTCGAGCTAGTTATGTTTTGATCATCCAAACATCATCAGCATACTCCATATGAATGATCCAAACCATCATCTTTGATCTGTAACTCCATTAACCACGAATTCAAGTTTCACTTTGATCAAACTGCAGGTCGACTTGGTCAAGATGATCCAGGCAAATTCGTGATGTGCAGACCATTCACACATGATCCTTGAAGGCCGTTGGTGCTCTAAGAATCATAAAATCACAACTGGAAACACTCCTTCATTGATTTCGATCTGAGCTTGAACAGGTAAGAACACGAACTTTAAACTCTATGATTCTTTGATTGCAGTCCAAAAAACTCTTGGCCGTTTTGTTTCTGCACTATCAACGATCGATAACCCTCAATCAATTGATAAAATCATTCTCCATACACGATTTCAATTAAGATTTTCAGTTTTAGGGTTCTTCGTGTTCTTGAGAAATTCAATCATGTTAGGCTTAAAATAAATGAAATTAAAGGACATCATCATGTTCCTGGGCTTGAAACGATCAAGTTTGATGTTTACATCATTCAATTTCATCAAGAAATGAAGATTTTAGGATTGATTGAAGATTGGAGGAGGAATAAGAAGCTGCACGCGTTTTTTTAAATTCAAATATCCGTTTTAAAATATAATTTCATTGTTTGATTTCAATACACGGATGTATTGCCGCCCCAGCGGTTGCCAGCTCACTCTTAAGTCATTTATACCTTGCCTTGCCTTGAGGTCCTGGGTTCAAGTAGCCTTGGGACCATTTTTTACCAAACTTTGTAATTTTTTTCATATTTTTTGCAAACTTTGACTTTTTCAAAACCCAATCAAAACTCTTCATTTTGAGGTGATTTTTTTAAAACTTGTCAATTAATGTATCTATTTTGAGATAGTGTAAAAAATTTTCAGAAAAACTTTCATCCGATTATATTTTTATCAAGCCGAAAATGGTACTTTTGAGTACTTTTCAAAGCACCTTTAAAGGTGATTTTTTTTAAACTTTCGAAGCCCGATTCTTTTCAAAACTTCTCATAAGTATATTTCACTTTTCCCAAACACTTTCAAGATCATTCTTCAAAACTTTTCATCAAAACTTACATCTTTTTTCCATGATCGATCCGATTTAAACGATAAAACCGAATTCGTTTTTCTTCGAATTTCTTAACCGATCATGGGCCTCCCTTACGGTGGAAGTCCCAACATTCTTTATGTACATACATATTTTCTTGTACATCTCCAATTCTTTTACATACATACCAACTTTACCTGTACATAATACAGATACTTTTGTAAATACTCAAGTACAGACAAACTTCGTCCGTTTGTTTTCGTTTCGCTTGTATATACACTGAATACCATTGGTATTAGAAAGGAGCATTATTCCCGGTGAAATTGCTTTTAAACCAATGGGCCACCCTTAAGGTGTAAGTCCCAACCCTCCTATGTACATCCACATTCTCCTCGTACATAAATACTCGTTCATGTACACATTTACTTCTTTGTACACCTTCAAACTTGTAAATAATCAAGTTACGCTCGTTTTAAACGTTCGTTTCACAGACACTTGTTTATATTTACTTCATAAACTCTTGTAAATAAACATCATGCATTGTTTATATTTCCTTCATAAACTCCTGTGAATACATACCACGCACACACTTGTTTATATAACTGTCTAGTTATAACATAACAACTAGTCTGACCAGTAGGTTCCCCACTATAGCCTCCTCTTGGGCTTTGTACAAGGTAACTCATTTCAACTGAGTTCAGCCTCCTCTTAGGCTTCATATAAGAAAACTCATTCATCTGAGTTTAGCCTCCGCTTAGGCTTCATATAAGACAACACTCCCCTGTTGAGTCAGCCTCCTCTTGGGCTTCGTTCAAAAGAACTCCTTATTGAGTTTAGCCTTCTCTTGGGCATCATACAATGAAAGAGACAAGAAATCTCTTAACAGCCTCCTATTGGGCTTCCAATACAAAGAATCACCCGCGTTAGGATAGAACCATGAGAGTATAATTTCTCGGTGAAATTGCTCTTAATTCCAAAAGGATGGTTTCCCGGTGAAATCCCTTTTACAGCCAAAGCCAGCCATACCCTATAGCTTCCTCTTGAGCTTCATACAAGGACCCTCGATGACCCTCGGAATGCCTCCTCTTGGGCTTACAATACAAGGACCCATGGGCTTCTTAAAAGCATCCCTTAATCCAATCAATTTCTCCTCTAGATTTAGACATTTATCATCTATATGGAAGAAGTATCTCATCTATCACATCACATACAATCAAAAACTTTTTCAAACTCTGTTCAAACAAAAACATCTCTTAATCGTAAGTGGTAACTCTTGTACACTCAAGCAAAACACCCAATGCTTACAATTAAAAGATTCAATCATATTTTTCAAAACATCTTTCTTAAACATGTAAGTGGTAACGCTTGTATACTCAAGCAAAACACCTATAACTTACGATGAATGGTTTTAATCAGTCAAACTTTTCAAAATGTATGTGATGAAATAGATTAGATACATTTTTCGTTAAGATGACATCCGTCTCTGTCTCTTAATAACATCTCGTTGCTTTCCACTAGCATAAGTGGGAACTACGATTGCTCTGACTTTCTCAACATCCCTTTGAGAATACGTAGGCACAAGGTCTCATCCTTGCCGAGCAAATTTCTTTCTCCCTCAGACCAAACAAACCATAGATCCCTTTAGATCCGAGCTACAAATGCTCTGATTCCCATTAAGGGATATGTATGCAGAAGATCCCAATGATCTTGCGAGCACAATAATAACAAACACTAGGATCCCACATAATCTATCTTTCTTAAAATCCCAAATGAGAAACTTTCCCAATCATAGAAATAGCAATTAAAACACACAAACATATCAAACATATTCATATATAAAGCTATAAATAACTATATATATTTAGGGTGCTCCATCTATTCCCTTTATATAACAAACCCCCTTACCCGAAATCTCCCCAATACGTTACGTCTAGTTTGCGCTAGTCGTAATGCATATCATAATCAATTGAGGGTATTAACAGCTTTCCCCTTTTTCATAATCATTAAATCATCTTTTCTTGTGTTGAAAATAATAAAGCTTGATGCATGGCATCTTTATAAACAAATCAAAAGTAAATCGTTTGAGCGGAGGATCCGAATTCGATTCGATTCCTAAGCGTCACTTTTAACGCGAGCGGTACCCAGCGTCGCCAACGGCCATAGGCCTACAACTTAATCAACACATCAACAACAACTTATAACGATAACAACTCAACAACAACAACAAATTCGACAATAACTTATTTCACAGCAATAAACAACAATGCAATTCCGTAAATCGGACGACCCAACTTCACATGCAAATCAACCTATTCGACATAATTCCAACCAAAAATACCTACTCATACATACGAACTACGCCGACAAATTTCAACTAATTTCGGACGATTAATTATACCGCTAAATTCTACAAGTTCGACTAATCCAGTACTGTTTGTTGTGCTATAATTACTACCAAATAATTTATTATTCCTGTCTAATTATATTACTGATACAACTAATTTCCTGCATCCAAAACTATACTATTATTGTACCCCAATTTTTGCCGCTAAAATTCTCTTATACTTCATACAATTGCATTGCACAAAGGTCACAAACTGGTTCTCTCTCTCCCTCTCTCTTATCTCTAGGGTGTGCCCTTTGGGAGATCACCAAACACCTTGTGGAAGTGATTATTGCTTATGTGTGATGATTGATATTTGACTAACCATGATGTGTATACTTTTCTCTCTAAATGTGTAGGTGAATGGTGCACAAGTTCCTCAAAGAGCTAGTAGGTTCATGAGTTTATTTCCATGCCTTCTCTCATCAATTCTCAAGATTTTAAGTGTTTGTCTCCCATTGAAGATTTCTATTGTCATCACCTATAGTCTCTCATCTTTAGTACATGCTTCATGCTTGAAAGAGATCAACAATTTGGAAAGATTCATCATTCATGGCCATCTCTTGAAATTATGGGTTTGGGATTAGAGGACCATGTCTTGATGTTTGAATAAAGTTTATATATTATTTCAAGTTCATTTGATTCTTAAGAGGACTTCTAATATGAATATGTTTTGATCCAAGAGTTTGATTGATGAAAAGATTGTTTTAGAAGTCTATGATTGCTACTCTCTAGATTGCACTCTTGATAAATCATTATTGGGAAGTGGATATGCACATTCACATTGGCCACATCTGTTTCAATTACCTTTCGGTGAGGGATATATTTCACCTTATAGTTGTTTAATTGGATGACCTTAGATTCATGAGGCTGGTGATGTGACTTCTACTCTACATCAGAAGTTAAAGTTTTTCCGTGAAGGTGTTGTGATTATTGTGGAAGGAGAATAAGCTATACTGGTTTCTCATTTATCCTTATTTTCCATAGTAGAAGCTGACAAAGCTGCTGTTGGAACGCAGTTCCAATATTTTTCTATTGATAGTGTTCAAAGGACTGAAGATTCTATTGATTCATTGAAGGATGCTCGTAATGTGGTTCAGAAAGGTCCTAGAAATGTTTGGGGACAAGTTATTGAGCCAAAGGTGAATCAGAATGGTTTTGGTTTAGGCTTTTCCACGAAGATCAGAAGAGAAATGTTAAAATCAGGACCTGTTGTTGCCAAATATCCAGATTTTTTCCGAAGTGTTGGTTATCTTGATCATATTGTTCCAGGAGTCAATGCCATTGTTGAAGATGGACCAGAGCAAGAAATGCCCAACTTTGTGACACATGGAACCAGAGTTTTTAATTGGACTACTATTGACATCCCCACTTGCATTCACGTGTCTAAGTAATTCACTTTTTCTTGTTTAAAATTTCAAATAATGATCATTTCACTCTGCCCAAGGTGAAAGTGATGTTGTATAGGAAAAATCTGTTTGTTTTGAAATTTAAGATCATTAATAAAAGTTTGTTTTTGATTCCAAATTGTGTCTTTTATTGTATGATTTTTCTTGAAAAAATAGTAATAAAAAAACCTTTCACAAAATAATAATAATTGAATTGAATCTGCATAATCACTTATCACATGTGTCAGTTTCTAAAATCAATCATAATCACATGTGCAGATTAATTCATAAAACCGTTGAAAACAATGACCCTGTTGTCATACCCCAAAATTTTCCCTCCATCTTCTCAAGATATTTCATACATCCATACTCAAGGATTCCTCAAGAGTTGATCAGACAAACTCCCTCCTAGACAATCAACCCAAACTAGGGTTTGGCAATTCTCAGATCAAGATGAGCTTCCCAACATCTCCAATGGCCTTCATGCCTCCTCATATGCTTCAAAGATTCTCCATGTCAAGTTTCAAGCTTTACAAGTCAAGTTTCCTCAGACAATTGCTCAGATAGTTGAAAATCAGTTGTATTGGACAAAAAGTCAACTGTGGTCAACATACATTCAAACTTCATAATTTTTGGTCAACATCCTCATTTTGAAGTTACATTCATCATTTGATCAAGGGTTGATCATGATTCATCAAGAAAACTCAAGATTTGCTCAAAAGTCAAACTTTCTAAATTAGGGTTTCTAGGTGAAAAGTCAATGAACTTTGGTGATCATAACTTTTTCATACTTTCTCAGAAATTTCTCCACCACCTCTTTTTGTGAAGTAAATTCAATTCTCTACAACTTCATGTCTCACAAGAATGTCCAAAAAATGCTTCATTTGAGAGGTATGGCTCAAAACATTACAGGTCATTTTCAAAGTCAACAAAAAGTCAACATTTTGTTTTGAAGATATATTGAGCATGGAAACTCCAATTGAGATGAGACCAAAAAGGTTAGTTAGAGGACTCTTAGAGATTTTCAAAAAGTCCAAGAACACTCAAAAATGTGGAAAATTGAGCAAGATACACTATTCAGAAGTTGGGCAATTTTGGACAATTGCACAAAAGGACATTTTGGTCAAAATGCAAAATTTTCCAAATGGGCCTAAAATCTTTTGATCCAAACTTGTTCATGACATTATTCTTGAACCATAAATGCTTGGCCATGGTGATTTTCTATTTTTATGATTTATCTTTGAATTTTAGAACATTTAATTCAAAAATAAATTATATAAAATATGAAAATAATATATTTTTTCAAATGGGTTGGATTTATATCATGCTTGGAGTCCAAGATAGCCCATAGCAATTACCAAATTCGTGCTAGCCTCTTACATGGAAGGAAAATCAAATTTTTTCCAAAAATTTGATTTGTTTTAAAGAGAAAATATTGCACATTGATTGATCAATCTTTTTTCACTCTTTTTCCTCTCTCAAATGCCTCTATAAATACTCAGCAATATGCCAAGCCAAAAACACGAAACCCTAGCTCAAGCCAAACCCTTATTCTTGCAAAATTTTCAAGAAACTTGAGAAATTCGAATTTCAATTGCCAGCCACTTTCAGCCATCCAAAATCATTCCTTTGTGTTCCTAGGGTAAGTATGAGTAAGTACACATCATTGTTATAGATCAAAACAGCCTGGATCGATGCATACATGTTCATACATATTCAAATATTTCTTGAATTCGTATTTTTATTACCTGCTTGTTTCAATTGATTCTAATGATTTGGTTGTGTTCCTGAGACTCCACATGGTCGATCTGGGTCATCGTTCCACAGCATGAATGTTGAAATTGCATATTGCCATGGCTAGGGTTTAGAAACGGAGAAGCTTCGAACTGGCTGATGTAGTCGTTTTTAACTGAAACGGATGTCACCATTGGATTCAGGAGGTCCGATTTAGGGGAAATAGGTTTTCCTTTTGCTTTGATTCTACGTGTTTTGCAGGATTCGGGCTTGGCATGGTGGAAGGCGCGGAGCTAGTGCTCGGCGTCGTGACAATTGACTCGGCGATGCATGGTTGCGCGATCGTGCGTTCGATTCGCTCATTCAAAACAAGCGGGGCCCGGCGGCTCGGTTTGAATTCAAATATCCCTGACGCGTCATCACTCTTATTGAATTGGTTTCAAATTCTCCAACACCAAATGACACTTGGCCTAGTGGTAAGGACATGCTGTTCAAGATCCTCTCAAGGTCCCATTCGATCCACTCCGGTGGTTTGTTTTCCTTTTACAAACTCTAACTATTTTCCATTATTTTCTATTTTTTTCATATTTCCATTCAATTTTAATTCTTTTAATAATTTTATTCATGCATTAAAAAATTACTAAAATATTTTTTCCTTTTGCATTTATTTTCATAAAATGTTTATTTAATTTATAAAATTAAAGAATACAATTTTGCATGCATATTTATTTTTATTCATAATTTTGCATTTAAATCACTTTTAATTCATTTTAATTATTAAAATACATCCAAAAAATCCCAAAAAATTATTTTAGCATGTTTATATTATTTCCAACATGTCATATTTTTCTTATTTAAAAACTTGCATTTTTCTAACATTTTTTCCCTTGTTCGATTCATCTCGTATTTTCCGATTTCTCATTCTTTTACAGGTTGATCCGATTCAGACGATTCTTCTTTATCATTTTATTTTTTCCAATAATGTAACTGTTTATGGGATGTAATAGTTTAAATTAGGCTTTTATTTTCTGCAAAGTTTAAATTATGTATCTGCCCCAAAGCCATGTAATAGCGTAGGACATTTACCTTTCCGCACTTTACATTCCGCATTTTAATTTCCGCACCCTATAAACTGCTAGTAACTAGGCGTGTATGGCAAGACTAAAATCAACATAGCTCACTAATTTTCAAGATAAACATATACCTGAAATCGATACACTCTTTTCACACACGCACCCCTTAGGGTAATTCTCTCGTTGCCTTACAATTCAAATATGGTCAGTCCCTCGAGCGTAGGTATTCTAGCACCGTTGCCTTCAAACAAATCATCATAGTCCCTTGATACAAAGATCATAAGACCCACGATGTAGCCTCCGAATACATGATCTTGACCCTCGATTGTCGCCTACGAAAATGATGATAGTCCCTTGAATGTGCTAGGATACTTCCTCAAGTTGCCTTCTATGACCATCCGATGTCCCTTGAATGTCCCGCTTACATCCAGCGAATGAAGTTACCTACCAACTAATGGTATGGATAGCGCTATTCTAAAAGCGTAAAATAACACGAAAGCGACCAATTACGAGTAGGTAATAAGACTTTTAGTTGCTTGCTCTATCAAAATACTTTTCACACCTCACACTTTTGTCAAAGTTCAAACTCTTTTCAAAGCGAAACATTTCCGAACACTTTGTATACATTCCTACATGAATCATTACAAAGTCAAAGCGAAATGCCTTTTCAAAACATTTTTGTCAAACACACAGAAAGCAATTTTAAAGTGATCTAAGAGCAACTAAGAGCCCGTAGATAACTACGGATGAAAGGGTGCTAATACCTTCCCTTTTCATAACCTTCTCCTTACTCGAGAATCTAACGAAGGTCTTTTACGTACTTTTACCTTCCCTTAATTGGATAAAAATAAAAGTCGGTGGCGACTCTTGCTATCCGCACATTTGCGATACAAAACACTAAAAAGTCGGTTCACCGTATCAGGCTGGCGACTCTGTGGGGAACACCCTAAAGAGAATGCCTTAAGGTTTCTAGATCACCTTTATTGCTTTTGTTTGACTTGCTTGCTTTATCTTTAAGGGTTGCTTGGGTATTATAATTGTGGGGGATCCTACACCGGATCCGGGTTTCCTTTTAGGTAAGTAGCAATAAATCGTCATGACCGTTAGGCGTATATCAAAGCGGTCAACATGATGGCTCGTTAGCGTGACACTTTGGTTGTCCGATACTCTTCATTCCCAAGTTGAGGATAGTATTTGGCTTCTGCGTGGTGTCATCAGCTAACTAAACTTTTAGAACCTTAATTGACCCATCTTGGCCATTAGAAGGTAGTGAGATGGCGGCTTTGAGTGTAGACCAAGGTTGGTTGATACTCGATGCTACGCTCATTGAGATCGGACTTTTGGGATATTTTCGATCGACCACTTTGTAGTCGTATTGAAATAAGCGCCTACGAGAAAGATCAATGATGTGAGATTCCTAGAACCGGTTACTATTATAGGACAGGATGAACCAACTCAAACTTTTGGTGGGTAATCACCTATACCTCTTGCAAGCCTTAAACCTAGGCTCATTGTGTGAATTGCTTGTGTGTGCTAAACATGTCATCATGACATCATTTGCATTGCATATCATTTCTAACTATTTCAAGGACCTAGGGATTTATCTTTGCTCTGTTTTGTAGGAATTATGGCTTCTAGAAAGACTATCCGAATCAACTTCATGGGTATACCTTCTCAGCTCAAAGAATTGGTTTCTGAAATTCCCGACCATGCTCAGTTCATCAAAAGACATGGTTATCTGCTTGATTTGGTTATCTCCGGTTTTGAAGAAGATATGATGCATGTCCTATTCCGGTTCTTGATCCGAAACACCATTGCTTTACATTCCAGTTATCGGTTGGTTCCTACCTTGGAAGAGTTCTCTAAGCTACTTGGGATACCTATTCTTGACCAAATGCCATTCACGGTTTGGAAAAGGTTCCTAAGTGCGAAGACATCGCATCCGCCTTACATCTTAAGCTCGGACATTGAAGCCAATTGGGAAACAGAAGTGGAGTTAAGGGTTTACTTTCAAGTTCCTAATTAAGAAAGCCGAGAATTCCTCAAAGTTATGAGTTTCCATGCATTCGAACATTGTGGCCTTGCTAATCTATGGTTTGGTTCTATTCCTAACTCGGATCAATTCATAGATGTCAACGCCATCAAGTTGTTTCTTACCCGCAATCACATGCCTACTTTACTTGGAGATATCCTACATTCTCTCCACACTCGTACTACTAAGAGACAAGGAACTCTCATGTGTTGCATACCGTTACTTTCGGTGGTTTATTTGCACCTTCCTCCATCGTTTTGAAGAATGAACAAAGGATGAGGTGGTCTCAAAGGTTAATGTCACTCTCTCATTCCGATATCCGTTGGAGTCTTTTCTCTCAAAGGACTTCACATTCATTGGCGTTGTGGAGAATTCCCTAATGTACCACTCCTTGGTATAAGGGAGGTATTACCAACCCTTCTTTAGCTCACGTCGGTTTGGTTTTGCTCGAAGATGGTCCACATGATATGCTTCTCCAAGATATTGTGTTCGACTACAATCGATCTCGAGTGCAAGCGAAGGTTTATACACGCTTGGGGCATGGTAAAAGGCGATACCAAGACTTTGGGGCACAAAACTCCATTCCTTGGAACCTTACCTCAAATGGGTGAGCTCGAGCTCAAAACCTCATGATGCCATTCACGCTGTTTACCGGTAATTATGGAACTGTTGCTATAGGTGGCGTACCTATCGTTTCATCCGACATGCCTCACGATTTTGAAGACTTGAAGAGATCTGGATTCAACTCAAGGAAGAGAGGATACCTTTGAAGCTCGGTGTTATGCAAGCGAAGAAAGTGCTAGAGTTGACCAAGCTACTTCACGAGGGCGAAACATCACCTACATCGGCACCAAGAGGCGCCATGGGAGACTTAGAGATTTATATGTTTTCTTTTATTGTTTTGAACTATCTCTTGTACTTAAAAAAGAAAAGAATAATGAAAAGTACTAATAAATGTTTGTTCATTGCTTGTTTAACAAATTTAAATCTCTAAGGTCCTTGAAAACATTGCATTGCATTACATAAACATTGCATAGCATAACATTGCATCACGGTACATTGAAGATTGGTTTTCTCATTTGCTCGCTATTTATTTTAGCGAAATGGCTCTTGAGCATCATCAAAGATCTTGAGCTCGAGAATGCTCGGTTTCGAGATGTTCACGGCTTGGTCCAAGGCCAAGAAGATCTGAAGAAGCTCATCAACAGAAAAAAGAAGGTTGTTGGTCTCCTCGACATGGGCAGACGCTACAAAGGAGGTCCTAGAGTGGTTAGCCGAATTGAGCTCTCAGAAGGAAGTTTCAAGAAAGAGGATGAGAAAAGTAACAAGGGTGATGGTGAAGGCAGTCAGCCTGAGCTTGAGAAGAACTATCATGATGGACAATACTCTGATGAAGATGACAAGTACAAACAGCTTGAAGACCGTTTGAATCTTGTGGAAAACACGAAGATGTCCGGCTGAATTTTGATGATCGAGTCTTGTTCTGGTGTTGTGATTCCTCCCAAGTTCAAAGTTCCTACTTTTGCTAAGTATGATGGCATGTCTTGCCAAATGCATTTGAAGTCCTATGTTGAAGATCAATCCCCACGATGATGAAAATTGTGGATGCACTATTTTCAAGAGTTTGTCCGGAACCAATTGGAGTGGTATTATCGACTAGAGAATGGCCGTATCCGTTACTTGGGTGACTTAGTGATGCTTTCTGGACAATATGAGTACAATCTTTGAATTGACACCCACTCGCATGCAACTACAAAGCATGTCTATGGGTCGTGATGAGAAGTTCAAGGGTATGCTCGAAGTGGAGAGATCTAGCGGTGGTTCAACCACCCTTGTCAATAGGGAGTTGGTTGATATGTTTATGGGAACACGCAGGCCCATTCTTCAATCATCGATTGGAAACTCTTGATAGGATTCACCGGTGATATTAATGACGGCGTATTTGGTATCAAGAGTGGGAAAATTCAAGTAGAGACATCTTGAATCTTTGAAGAGATCTTTTGGTGGTAAGAAAGAAGCTAATCGTGTATGGTCGAGAAAAGCCGAGCCAAGACCGATCGTGCTCAATCGTGGGGCGGTTGTGATCTCGATCCTACATCGGCACAACCTCGGCGAGACAGTAGCGTAGCGAGCGCCACGAAGGCGGTTTACAAGATCAACATGCCATTGTGCATGCCTTGCAACACATGTTGAAAGCGGTGATTACCTTGAGGATCCTCCTCGAAATGTCAACACTTCCTCTCGAGATACAATCCTAATGCTAAGTGTGCTTACCTCTAATAGCCACGGACATAACTGATGATTGTTGGGCTCAAGAACAAGATTCAAGATATGATTGAAGCTAAGCGATTGAGTTTGATCCTCTGTTGAGACTCGAGATGTGATCAGCGCCTATGCCTAACCATGACAAGAGTTCCAATGTTGTTGGTGAAGATACTTATGTTTTCAACATAGATGACTTGACCATTCCTCGATGGTATTAAGAAGAATCTTTGCAAGCGGTGTCGACCGGGATGCCCGGAGGATTGTCGTTGGTGCCCATCGCACGATGGTTGTGCTTGGTTGAGAAGGCGTGTTCGGTGCATGATGGATAACCGTGAGATACTATTTACGAAACCACATGCGGCTGTGTGAAGAAATGTCTAAGTTGAAGATTGACAATGCGAATGAAGTGTACCATCTGTGGGATACCTTGGGCAGCCAAGTGGAAAGTATGATTACATGGTGAAGTACTTTGTTCAGCTACAAAATTCCTATTGAAGATGTTAAAGCGACCGGATGGGGTGACGATTTCCCGAAGACTATCTTGATGTTAACACAATAAGAATTTCCTCTGCGATTACGTGCCTAAGTGGCACCCCTCATCATTACTTCTCAAGACCGGTTCCATATTCCTCGACAAGGCTATCCCTTGGAATTATGGGTGATGTTTACTATCATGGCGTCAAGCAAGACCCTCGACCATTGAAGATCTTCGATTGAAGCTACCATTCGACATTGACAACATCACGGATCAAGTAAGGTGACGGAGCGGAAGGTATTCTCTCGGATATCTCTCCTCCAAAAGACACGCGACTCCATTTCGCATTCCGACTATTCAATCCATTCCCCAAGCTAGAGGAAAGAACCGATTCATCACTTCGCCGGAAGTACCAAAGGAAGTTCTTGAAGACACCTCAAACAAGAAATGGAGAAATTACGAAGATTATCAAGAAGAGTGACTACAATGTTGTGGAGCAGTTGGGACAAACTCCGTCCAAGATCTCCATGCTTGCTCTTTTATGCTCAGGGCTCGTACTAATGCCTTGGTGTTTACGAAGAATGCTCACGTCTTGCAAGACACTACCACCGACCCGGTTTGAAGTTTGTATTGCTAGCTGGCTGCCAACAACGGCCTAGGCTTCTCGATCTTGATTTGACTCTGGGAAAGAAACACAACAAAGCCTTGCACATCTACATTGAATGCAAAGGCACTACCTTATCTCATGTTTTGGTTGATACGGTTACGCTCGAATATCCTACGAAGGCGCTTTTGATCGACTTGATGTCGAAGGGTTGGTTACGAGACCCGGTGACATTATTGTGAGAGCTTTTGATGGTTCTAGCGAGCGTGCTTGGAGAGCTCATTCTGTCAAAGTCGGTTCCGGACTTTTGATTCCTTTCTTTGTCATGGACATCCGTCCGACTTATTCTTGCCTACTTGGGCCCTTGGATACATGGGGAGGCCTTGTTACCTCACCTTGCATCGAGGTGAAATACCGGTGAAAGGAAGGTTGTTCACGGTATGGTGAAGAAGAATACATGGTCGGTCATCTACGATCGTTAGATACCTCGAGATGGAGGTGAATTCTTGAGACTCCTGTCAAGCTTTTGAAACAATTCCAGTCATGCTGTTGACTCTCCTATCCTCTGAGGTTGTTAAGACTCCGCCTAGGATGGCCTCTTGAAAGATGCTCAGCTGCTTTGTTGAAGAAGGTAGTACTATTTGGGTCGACTCACAGATCTCCTTTCAAATCCAACAAGGCGGTTTAGGCTTCACCATCAGTCGAGAAGATGATCGTCATGACGTGCGGCCAACTTCCTTTCCGCATCGGCAAAGTGGAATCCATGCTATAGAAGGCGACAACGACCGACATCAACAAGTGGATCTTCCAACTCCGGACAAAGGGCTCGGCAATTGGAAGGTGAAGGCGTCATACCAATCTCCTTTGTCGGAGTAATTGCTCTTGTTTTGTTTTGCTTTTCGTATTTCTTTATGTTTGAACAATAAACTTTGAAAGCCTAGTGCCTTGCCGGGCATCATGGCTCGTTTTGAGGGTTATTATACATTGTTTGCGTTTTCATTCAATAAATTCGTTGGACTTTTGCATTCAATTGTTTGTTTTCTTTCTTTTACTTTATCACCCCTCAAAAGCTATGTGTTTCTTACACACCCACGTGATACACTGCGAGAATCACTCGAATCTCGTTAATAATGACTATGCTATTGCTAAATATGACTTGATAATCCGATCTACCAAGCCGAAGCGAAAGTGAGGAAGATTGTGAAGTGCCGGGAGAACTTGTTGCTACAGCAAGAAGAGCGAGTTATCTGACCACCGAAGAGCAAGTTGAGGTTGTGAATTTGGAGTGCTTGCGAAGGCGAAAAGAGATCAAGATAGGGCGGGTCTTGAGAGCAGTGTTAAAGAAAGGTTGGTTCGGATGCTACGAGACTATATTGAGGTTTTGCTTGGTCATACGAAGACATGCGGGTTTCGACATTGATATTGTGGTACCGATTGGACAAAGAGGTTTTCTCGGTGAAACAGAAGGTTAAATCGCACGTCTGAGATGTCGAGAGAAAATCAAAGCCGAAGTTATGAAGCAGTTCAATGCGGTTTTAGTACTTCCTATCCACGATGGGTTGCTAATGTGGTGCCCGTACCTAAGAAGGATGGCAAGGTGCGAATGTGTGTGGACTAGATCTGAACAAAGCGAGTCAGAAAGATGATTTCCCACTTCCTCATATTGATGTTACGGTTGACAACACCGCTCGGCATAAAGTTTTCTCCTTCATGGATGGTTTCTCCGGTTACAATCGGATCAAAATGGCTCCACGAAGACATGGAAGACTACTTTTGTTACGGTGGGGCACTTTACAAGGTTATGCCGGTGAAGAATCTTGGCGCCACGTATCGCGTGCTATGGTGACATTATTTCATGACATGATTCATCACGAGATAGGGTCGTCGGCGACATGATAGCTCGATCACGGTGAAGAAGAACATCTTGATCATTTCGGCTGTTTGATAGGTTGAAGAAGTGTTGGACTTAATCTAACAAGTGCACTTTTGGAGTCGGTCGGAAAACTCCTAGGGTTTGTTGTCGATGGTAAAGGTATTGAAGTTGACCCGCCAAGGTTAAAGCTATTCAAGAAATGCCGACTCCCTTGAGAAGGAAGTCGGAGGTTTCTTGGGCGATTGAACTACATTGCGATTCATTGCACATAAGCGCTACTTGTGAGCCAATCTTCAAGTTACTAAAGAAAGATCAAGTAGTGGAATGGAATAGCGATTGCGGATCGCTTTTGACAAAATCAAGGTACCTAGAATCCTCCTATCACGATGCCCTTGCGAAGGAAGACCTCTTATCATGTACTTGGCGTGTTAGAGAACTCAATGGGGTGTGTGTTGGGGCAACATGGCGAGTGCAGTCGAAAAGAGCATGCAATATACTACCTTAGCAAAAGTTACCGGTGTGAAACAAGATACTCACGGCTCGAAAAAACCAGCGCTTTGGCTTGGGCTGCTCGCCGACTAAGATAGTATATGTTGACTCACACTACCTTGTTGATTTCCAAGATGGATCCGATAAAATACATATTTGAGAAACCAGCTCTCTCAGGAAGAATAGCAAGATGGCAAATGATCTTGACCGAATATGACATCCAATACACTTCTCAGAAAGCGATCAAAGGAAGTGTAGTAGCCGATCATTTGGCTCATCAAGCCGTAGATGACTATCGATCTATGCGGTTCAATTTCAGACGAAGATGTTTTACTAATTCTGATTGCGAAGAACCGGGGCGAGACGAAGGACACGAACAAGGATCGATGGACCATGGTCTTTGATGGAGCCTCAACGCACTTAGCAATGGCATTGGCGCCATCATTACATCCCTGAGGCGGACATCGCCTTTCACGCGGATTTGTTTGATTGCACTAACAACATGGCGAATATGAAGCGTGCATCATGGGTATCAAAGTGCTATTGACTTAAGAATCAAGTTCTTACAAGTGTGGAGACTCGGCTTTGGTGATCGGTCGTTAAGGGTGAGTGGGATCGAGCATCGAACCTCATTCGTATCGAGAACATGTTACGAGTTTGATTCCTACTTGAAGAGATTACTTTTGATCATATTCCACGAGAAGAATCGGTTGGCGGGGCGTTGGCTACTATGTCGTCTATGTTCAAGGTCGGATGGGACAACGAGGCTCCCGGATCATCATTGAGAAGTTTGATGAACCAACGTATTGTTATGAGCTTGACACATAAGAGAAACCTTGGTACTATGGCGTGAAGAGGTATCTTGAGACTCGGGAATATCCAGGGAGCATCATCAATGATAAGAAGTTCATGAGAAGATTTGCATCAAATTCTTCCTCGGACATCTTATACAAACTGACCACGACTTGTGCTTACTCCTGTGTAGACGGAAAACAACAATACGTATCATGGAAGAGTTACGAAGGCGCATTTGGTACCCACTCCGATTGGACATACAATGGCTAAAAAGATTTTGAAACGAGTTACTATTGGTCCACCATGGAGTTGTGTCCGCTTCGCTCGATCTTGTCACAAATGCGGTTATGCGAGACAAAGTACCGTACCTCGGTACCTCTGAATGTTTTAACCTCCTTGGCCTTTTTGCAATGTGGGGCATTGACATGATTGGAGAAATCAAGCCCGACTTCCAATGGACATCGTTTCATCCTTGTGGCAATTGATTATTTTACCAAGTGGGTAGAGCGACCTCGTTTGCATCATTACCAAGAATGTTGTGGCTTGTTTCATCAAGCATAATCTTATCTGTCGGTATGGCACTCCAGAAAGGATTATCACGGATAACGGTTCCAATCTCAACAATAAGATGATCACAGAACTCGCACGGTTCAGATCAAACATCACAATTCTTCTCGTATCGGCCTAAGATGAATGGCACGGATGGAAGCCGCCAATAAGAATATTAAGAAGATTAAGATAGCGGTGACTTACAAAGATTGGCATGAGATGTTACCATTTTCTCTTCATGGTTATCTTTTCTGATACGGACATCAGGGGCCCCCTTCTCTTGTATGCGGTATGGGCGGTCTTACCTATCGAGGTTGAGATACCTCGACGAGTCCTCCGGGCGTAGAGTTAAGCGAAGCGATTGGGTTCGAGACCGCCTCGTCGATTAATTTGATTGATGAAGCGACTCGCGTCCATACGCCATGGACGGTTATCGAAGCGAATGATCGGAGCATTTAACAAGAAAGTCAAGCCTTGGAGTCTACCAAGGCGATCTAGTAGTCAGCGCATCATTCTTCCACAAGGTGATCCCGAGGGCAAATGGACTCCCACCTCGAGGACCGTTTGTAGTCAAGCAGTATTTTTGGGAACTATGATACTTAGCACCATGGATGGTGAAGACTTCCCACACATGAGCGAGACATAGTCAAAAATACTACGCATAAAAGAGACCGGAGTCGGTGACCTAGGCAAAAATAAGGGCATCTGGCGAACCAAAGGGTTGGGCAAAGTTAAGGATATATATTAAAATGTGTGTACACCAAGTCGAAAACTTGAAAAGGCGGCTTGGGCAAAAGGTATCGATGGTGAAAATCGAAAGGAGGTCTAGGCAAAAGTTAGGGATTTAAGCGTCGACTATGTCTCTCCGGATCACCTACTTCGGACTACTATCGATTCAAGATTCAAATGGCGGTCGGTCTACTTTCTCTTGTGACAAGGAGATGAGATATTTGAAATATATAGTACTAGCATAGTTGGAACTTACGAGATTGTTCCGCATAGCTTTTACCTTTCTTTTGTACAAACTACTTGGCCATACATACATTTCAAATGAATACAAATTCTTTCTCTTTACAATTCTTGTTGTTGTCGTTTGCAATAAGTCCACATTTGCTTTGAATGATTATACGCGTTTGATAATAAAATCTCTTTGCAAACATACTGACGGACATACAAAGTAATTACTACGAGCTCTAGGAATTGAGATGGCGCCGAAAGTCACCGTGCATTTCCCAGAGCATTGATCCCATGAGATGTTGCTCACCACGAACCTTCCCAGTAGAGTAGAGGAAAATCGGCGGTGATTCCCTCAGCGAGCAATGTTACATCGATAACACTTCATCTCCGACTAAGATGTTTATCCCGGCGGATATCTTTCAACAATTCTCCTTTTCTTGATGATATCCGGACTCGAGACTTGGTCGAGATAGTGCAGGAGAAAATCTACATCTTCTATTCCCGGTCGGAGATTCCAGCGGGCTGACCCGGTCTCCAGTGACCATCAAATGCTCTCGGTGAGATCTACACTCAAAATCCTCGATGGCGCCTCCTAATTCTTCCAGGATCTACATACAAGACCCCAGCGGACTTCCTCCCGGACTCTCCCGGCGGGGTCTATATATGAGATCTCCAACAACGAGCTTCTCGAATCTCTATATTCCTCAACATCTAGGCACAGGCTTGGTGGATAGTGCCAAAGGAATCAAAGCTATCTTTCTTCTCGGGATCTTCATCCTCAGCGAATCGGAAATCCTCAGCAGAACATCGCATCTTCTTCAAGATGGATATGTTTTGAAATACCTGACATCTATCATCCATACATTACTCATGAAGTCGTAATTCATGCATATGTCATTCATATACATTGTCATGCATCATACTTTGCATAAGACTAACAAATATTCTATCAAAGTTTCTCTTGTTTTTCTAAAGCAGTGAAAGTCACCGACTAACAGGTCGGGATTAAGCCCGAATCGGCGGAAAACTATCGAAAGCCCCCTGGTTGTCCTCCGACCGGTCGAGTTAAGCCGAATCGGCGGAAAACTATCGAAAGACCACCTGGTTGTCCTCCGACTGGTCCAAGATTAAGCCCGAGGCAAGCGGAAAACTATCGAAAGACCGCCTGGTTATCCTCAGATAGACGATGGATCAACACGATGCCTGACAGGGGAAGATATCACGTCTTGCCATACTACCTCTCTCGGAGTAATCGACACGAAGATTTATTCGACTCCTTATTATCAACGAAACTACAAAGTCTGGCGTACGACTCAGTTGCCCTGGATGGCATCTTAAGCCCATCTCAGACTACTTATCGGTGTTTCTCCACTTTTGGAATCTGCATATTTGGTTAAAACCAATACAAACCAATAACTTCATTCAAAGGTGAGCCGAAGTCTAACATCGACTCCTCGGATGGCATCTTAAGCCCGTCGCGCTCCTTCCACTATCGAGAACATCTCGAGTCCAGCGTCGGCTCGACTCCCGCATCGATCTTTCCAGATGGCATCTTAAGCCCATCCCCGTCAATTCTCCTATCGATATTCTCGAGTCTAGCGTATGACTCATCCCCCAACAAAGCCTCCACTTTCTCCAAATGGCATCTATAAGCCCATTCGCATCATCCACGAGTGCAAATTTTCGGGTGTACTTAGGTGTTCGATCATCTTACACCTCCAGTCACGAAGGCAGTGTCAATCTAACCTTCGGTACAAGAAGATTGAGCAGGGCATTTGTCATACCCAAAATTTGCCCTCCATCTTCAAGATATTTCATACATCCATACTCGAGTTCCTCGAGTTGATCGAACAAACTCTCTCTAGACAATCGACCCAAACTAGGGTTTGGCAATTCTCGAGATCAAGATGAGCTTCCAACATCTCAATGGCCTTCATGCCTCCTCATATGCTAAAGATTCTCCATGTCAAGTTTCAAGCCTTAGTCAAGTTTCCTCGAAGCAATTGCTCGGATGGTTGAAAATCGATTGTATTGGACAAAAGTCAAGCGTGGTCAACATACTGATCAAACTTCATAATTTTTGGTCAACATCCTCATTTTAAGTTACATTCATCATTTGATCAGGGTTGATCATGATTCATCAAGAAAACTCAAGATTTGCTCAAAAGTCGAACTTTCTAAATTAGGGTTTCAGGTGAAAAGTCAATGAACTTTGTTGATCATAACTTTTTCATACTTTCTCGAAAATTTTCCACCACCTCTTGTTTTGAAGGAAATTCAATTCTATACAACTTCATGTCTCACAAGAATGTCAAAAATGCTTCATTTGAGAGGTATGGCTCGAAACATTCTGGTCATTTTCAAAGTCAACAAAAGTCAACTTTTGTTTTGAAGATATATTGAGCATGGAAACTCAATTGAGATGAGACCAAAAGGTTGGTTAGAGGACTCTTAGAGCTTTTCAAAAGTCCAAGAACACTCAAAAATGTGGAAAATTGAGCAAGATACACTATTAGAAGTTGGGCGATTTTGAACGATTACCAAAGGACATTTTGGTCAAAATGCAAAATTTTCCAAATGGGCCTAAAATCTTTTGATCCAAATTGTTCATGACATTATTCTTGACCCATAAATGCTTGGCCATGGTGATTTTCTATTTTTAAGATTTATCTTTGAATTTTAGAACATTTAATTCAAAAATAAATTATATAAAATATGAAAATAATATATTTTCAAATGGGTTGGATTTATATCATGCTTGGAGTCCAAGATAGCCCATAGCAATTACCAAATTCGTGCTAGCCTCTTACATGGAAGGAAAATCAAATTTTTCCAAAAATTTGATTTGTTTTAAAGAAAATATTGCACATTGATTGATCGATCTTTTTTCTCTTTCCTCTCTCAAATGCCTCTATAAATACTAATATGCAAGCCAAAACACAAAACCTAGCTCAAGCCAACCCTTATTCTTGCAAAAATTTCAAGAAACTTGAAATTCAATTTCAATTACCGACCACTTTCGACCATCAAAATCATTCCTTTGTGTTCTAGGGTAAGTATGAGTAAGTACACATCATTGTTATAGATCAAAGCGACTGGATCGATGCCATGTTCATACATATTCAAATATTTCTTGAATTCGTATTTTTATTACACCTTGTTTCAATTGATTCTAATGATTTGGTTGTGTTCTGAGACTCCACATGGTCGTCTGGTCATCGTTCCAGGCGTGAGCGTTGAAATTGCATATTGCCATGGCTAGGGTTTAAAGCGGGAAGCTTGAGCTGGTGATGTAGTCGTTTTAGTGCGGATGTCACCATTGGATTCGAGGAGGTCGATTTAGGGAAATAGGTTTCCTTTTGCTTTGATTCTCGTGTTTTGCGGATTCGGGCTTGGCATGGTCGGGAAGGCGGCCAGACTAGAACTCCGTCGTGACAAATTGACTCGTGATGCATGGTTGCGATCGTGCGTTACGATTCGCTCATTCAAAACAAGCTGGCCCATGTGACTCGGTTTGAATTCAAATATCCGGCGTCATCACTCATATTGAATTGTTTTCAAATTCTCGACACCAAATGACACTTGGCCTAGTGGTAAGGCGTTTGTTCAAAGATCCTCTCAAGGTCCCTATTCGATCCCTCGGGGCTGGTTTTGTTTTCCTTTTACAAACTCAACTTTTTTCCATTATTTTCTATTTTTCATATTTCCATTCAATTTTAATTCTTTTCATAATTTTATTCATGCATTAAAAATTACTAAAATATTTTTCCTTTTGCATTTATTTTCATAAAATCTTTATTTAATTTATAAAATTAAAGAATACAATTTTGCATGCATATTTATTTTTATTCATAATTTTGCATTTAAATCACTTTTAATTCATTTTAATTATTAAATACATCAAAAATCACAAAAATTATTTTAGCATATTTATATTATTTCCAACATGTCATATTTTCTTATTTAAAACTTGCATTTTCTAACATTTTTTCTTATTCGATTCATCGTATTTTAGATTTCTCATTCTTTTCTGAGGTTGATCCGATTAGACGATTCTTCTTTATCATTTATTTTTCCAATAATGTAGCTGTTTATGGGATGTAATAGTTTAAATTAGGCTTTTATTTTCCATAAGTTTAAATTATGTATACGCCCCAAAGCCATGTAATAGCGTAGGACATTTACCTTTCCGCACTTTACATTCGCATTTTAATTTCCGCACCTATAAGCTAGTAACTAGGCGTGTATGGCAAGACTAAAATCAACATAGCTCACTAATTTTCAAGATAAACATATACCTGAAATCGATACACTCTTTTCACACGCACCCTTAGGGTAATTCTCTCTCGTTGCCTTACAATTCAAATGGTCGAGTCCCTCGAGCGTAGAGGTATTCTAGCACGTTGCCTTCAAACAAATCATCATAGTCCCTTCGATACAAGATCATAAGACCCGATGTCGCCTCCGAATACATGATCTTGACCCTCGATTGTAAGCCTCGAAAATGATGATAGTCCCTTGAATGTGCTAGGATACTTCTGCAAGTTGCCTCCGATGTCCCTTGAATGTCCGCTTACATCCAGAATGGAGTTACCTACCAACTAATGGTATGGATAGCGCTATTCTAAAGGCGTAAAATAACAACGACTAATTACGAGTAGGTAATAAGACTTTTAGTTGCTTGCTCTATCAAAATACTTTTCACACCTCACTTTTGTCAAAGTTCAAACTCTTTTCAAAGCGAAACATTTCAGAACACTTTGTATACATTCCTACGAATCATTACAAAGTCAAAATGCCTTTTCAAAACATTTTTGTCAAACACACAGAAAGCAATTTTTAAAGTGATCTAAGAGCAACTAAGAGCCGTAGATAACTACGGATGAAAAGGGTGCTAATACCTTCCCTTTCATAACCTTCTCCTTTCGAGAATCTAACGAAGGTCTTTTATGTACTTTTACCTTCCCTTAATTGGATAAAAATAAAAGTCGGTGGCGACTCTTGCTATCCGCACATTGCGATACAAAACACTAAAAATCGGTTCAAGTATCACACATGCCCTTTCAACTTTAAACATACTTTATATATAGCGAAGAGAGGAATTTGAGGAGATCCGAAGAGGTTTCTCCAAGTGCTAGTAGCGAGGAAAACACCATTCAAGTACAAAGTCGTTGGAAGTCATTAACTTGGGTTCTAAGGAAGATGTGAAAGAAGTCAAGATTGGGGAATTGCTACATCCTAAGGTGAAGATTCGTTTGATTGAGATGTTGAAAGAATATGCGGATATATTTTCTTGGTCGTATCAAGATATGTCAGGGTTTGATACTGATATTGTGGAGCATCGTTTATCGTTAAAGCATGAGTGCCTTGATGCGAAGTTAAGAAGAACTTA
The DNA here is from genome assembly GCA_021764765.1 of Vicia sativa. NCBI lineage: Eukaryota > Viridiplantae > Streptophyta > Magnoliopsida > Fabales > Fabaceae > Vicia > Vicia sativa. The sequence continues at coordinate 65,894,142 of CM038794.1, forward strand.
TCCTAATATGGCGATAAAGATTAAAGTGGAAGTTTTAAGATTGATGCAATTTTCCTTGTGACATTGAGTACATCCTCGATTGGATTGCCAATATTGTGCCCGTACAAAGAATGATGGAAAAGTTTACATGTGTGTTGATTACCAAGATTTGAACAATGCTAGTCCGAAAGATGATTTTCCTTTGCCACACATTGATACGTTGGTAGATAGTAGTGAAAAATGCAAAGTGTTCTCGTTCATGGACGGATATTCCAGATACAATCAAATTAAGATGGCTCCCTAGGACATGGAAAAAACAACGTTTATCGCACCCTAGGGAATATTCTGTTACAGAGTGATGCCCTTCGGGTTGAAGAACGCTGGTGCAATATACTAGAGGGCCATGATGACCCTATTCCATGATCTGATGCATAAAGAAATTGAAGTGTATGTTGATGATATGATTGCTATGTCCCAAACTAAGGAAGATCATTTGGAAGATTTGGCAGATGTTGTTATCTGAATATGATATTGAAAACTGCACCCAGAAAGTTATTAAAAGCAGTGTATTGGCAGAATACCTGGCTCATCAGCCGGTCGAGGATGATCAATCTGTTGAATTTGACTTTCTTGATAAGGATGTAATGTATTTGAAAATGAAAGATTGTGATGAACCTTTACCTGAGGAAGGTCCAAATCCAGAATCCAGATGAAGAACGGTGTTAGCCTTAAATGCTTATGAAAAAGGAATCGGTGCTGTGATCATTACCCCTCAAGGAACTCACATCCCTTTCACAGCAAGGTTGATGTTTATTGTAGCAACAATATGGCGGAATATAAATCTTGTATCATGGGTTTTGAAGAAGCCATTGATCTTAGAATCAAAGTTCTTGATGTGTACGGGGATTCGACTTAGTAATAAATTAGATTAAAGGAGATTGGGAGACTCGTTTCCCTGGCTTAATCCCATAAAATGATTATGCAAGGAGTCTGTTGAATTTATTCAACAAAGTAGAGCTTCACCATATTCCTCAGGATGAAAATCAGATGGCGGACGCCTTGGCTACTTTGGCTTTCATGTATAAGGTGAACGGATGTGATGATGTACCTCAGATCACTATTGGGTTCTTGAGAGGCTAGCTTATATATTCGCCATGGAGGTGGAAAAGGATGATAAACCTTGGTATCATGATATCAGTTTCACGATGACTCGGCGTATCGATTGATGCGACAAGAAAAGATAGAAAGACCTTGAGGAGATTGGATGGTAGTTTCTTTCTCAATGAAGATGTTTTATACAAAAGAAATCATGACATGGTCTTGCTCAGATTCGTGGATAAACACAAAGCGGATATGTTGATGCACGAGATTCATGAGGGTTATTTTGGTACCCATGCCAACAGACACTCTATGGATAAGAAGATGCTAAGGGCAGGATACTTTAGGCTGACAATGGAATCTAATTGTTACAAATTTACGAAGAGATGCCATAAGTGTCAGATATATGCTGATAAGATTCATGTGCCTCCTACTTTCCTCAATGTTATTTCTTCCCCGTGGCCTTTCTCTATGTGGGGCATTGATATAATTGGGATGATTTAACCCAAGGCTTCTAATGGACATCGTTTCATCTTGGTAGCAATTGATTACTTCACCAAATGGGTTAAAGTGGCTTCTTATACCAATGCTACCAAGCAAGTGATGGTCCAATTTATCAAGAACAATCTCATTTGTCGGTATGGTGTGCCTAGTAGGATCATCATTGACAACGGCTCAAACTTGAATAATAAAATGATGGCGGAACTTTGTGAAGAATTCAAGTTTGTTCATCACAATTGTTCTCCTTACAGACCCAAGATGAATGGGGCAGTTGAAGCTGCGAACAAGAATATCAAGAAGATCATCCAGAACATGGTGGTCACCTACATGGATTGGCATGAGATGCTTCCATTTACTTTACATGGGTATCGCACTTTAGCATGCACTTCAATAGGGGTCACCCCCTTCTCTCTTATTTATGGCATGGAAGCAGTGTTCCCCATTGAAGTTGTGATTCCATCTTTGCATGTGATAATGGAAACTGAATTATCGGATGTTGAATGGGTTCAGAATCAGTTTGACCAGTTGAATTTGATTGAAGAAAAGAGAATGTCTGCTTTATGTCATGGTCATTTATACCAGAAAAGAATGAAAAAGGCTTTTGATAAAAAGGTCAAACCTCATGTGTTCAGAAAAGGCGACCTCGTGCTCAGAAAGATCATTTCTTTAAACTCTGATTCTAGAGGCAAGTGGACTCCCAGTTATGAAGGCCCATATGTTGTCAAGAAAGCCTTATCTGGCAGTGCATTGATTCTTGAAACTATAGATGGGAGTTCCCACGTCCTCTAAATGCTGATGTAGTCAAGAAACACTTCGCCTAAATAAATAAAAGAACAACTCGCTAAGTTGAAAACCAGAAAGGGCGACTTAGGCAAAAAGGAGCGTCTCAGTAGGCTGAAAACCCGAAAGAAAGGTCTAGGCAAAAATTAGAGACATAAATAGAATAAATCTCCCGGTAGGTTGAAAACCCACAAGGGTAGTCTAGGCAAAAATTAGGGACTTATATGGCAAGTAACTACATCAGACAAGACATGATCGTAGAAGCAACAATTTACATGGATCATCTTCATACCTCAACTGAAGACTACAATACAGGAGTTCAAAGTTGTTAGGGAGAATAGGGCTCATTGTCTTTCGATGTACCTTTTCCATGTATTTACCATTTTTCAAAACTTTTTAATCATCTATGGAGTCATATTATTGGCAGGCTACCATTCTATCAATAAAATTTGAGCTTTTATCCAATTCCATTGCAATCTTATTTTATTCAATTCATAAAAATATCCTTTTATTATTGAAAATATACTTCAAAACAAACAGATTCCTTGAACATACTTGTGAAATTTTTTACAATTTTAGAGTGTATTTACATCGGATGTGATGCAAGAGGACAAAATGGCACTATCCCAAACATTGATCAGTAATGTTGAGGTTGGTCCCAATAGGACCTCTATAGAATTCCTTTTTTCTGAGAAAAGCAGATTGCTCCCATGGAATATCTCATTTCTCCCCATAAGAGTTTGCGCAAATGATGCCCTGATGGGACATAATGACGTCTCCACAAGATGTGTTCGTTAAATAAAGCCTAGGAATGTTGGCAACGTGCCTGATATGAGTTTGCCTTTTCATCCCACAGTTCACGAAAATTTTATGTTGGCCGAGTGTCATCCATGCACTATTTGATATTCTTTGTCGATCCTCAATAAGATGTCCATGTGCATCTCATTCACATTAATCCATACATTATGCATAACTTTAATTCATTGCCCATTTGCATATGTTGGTAATTATAATTCGTCTTATCTCTCATAAATTGTCAGCTTTAAGCAGAAAAAGTTCATCTTTTCACTTTCCCCACAATTATCCTTCATGGAGAAATAGAGTCTCAACTAGGCTTTCGTCCGTTCAGAGCCTCTTCCCCAATGCAGTCTTGGTTTTGGATTCTAATCTTCAGGTTACATTGTTGTTTCAAATTGTAAATTCTTGATGGATATTGCATTTATTTTGCACAAAGAAGACTTTTTCTCTTCAATAGGAGTGAACTTGATTTCTCCCAAGAAGTTCGTTCTCATTATCCCACAATATTGTCACCATTTTCTCTAACAGCAAGTGACAGTCTCTCTATTTGAGGGGCTGATTTTCCACATCAAGTCTGCTAATGCCAATTTGATCTCATTTTGGTAACCCAACAAGGAATCTCTCGCTAGGTATTAACTATTTACCTCCAGCAAGTTGAAAACTTATTATGGAAGTCCTCGATGAATTGAAACCTTGCCTTTATAGAATGTAGTTTATCGAAGATTCGTTCTGATGAATGGAAACCTTGTCTTTATGGAAGGTAGTTTATTGAAGATTTGTTCTGATGAATAGAAACCTTGTCTTTATGGAAGGTAGTTTATCGAAGAAGATTTGTTCTGATGAATGGCAACCTTGTCTTTATGGAAGGTGATTTATCGAAGATTTGTTCTGATGAATGGCAACCTTGTCTTTATGGAAGGTAGTTTATCGAAGATTTGTTCCGATGAATGGCAACCTTGTCTTTATGGAAGGTAGTTTGTCAAAGATTTTTTGTTTCGATGAATGGAAACCTTGTCTTTATGGAAGCTAGTTTATCGAAGATTTGTTACGATGAATGGCAACCTTGTCTTTATGGAAAGTAGTTTGTCGAAGATTTGTTGTTCTGATGAAAGGAAACCTTGTCTTTATGGAAGGTAGTTTATCGAAGATTTGTTGTTCCGATGAATGGCAACCTTGTCTTTATGGAAGGTAGTTTGTCGAAGATTTGTTATTCCGATGAATGGCAACCTTGTCTTTATGGAAGGTAGTTTGTCGAAGATTTTTTCCGATGAAAGGTAAACCTTGTCTTTATGGAAGGTAGTTTATCGAAGATTTATTCTGATGAATGGCAACCTTGTCTTTATGGAAGGTAGTTTATCGAAGATTTGTTTTGATGAATGGCAACCTTGTCTTTATGGAAGGTAGTTCATCTAAGGTTTGTTCTGATGAATGGAGACCTTGTCTTTATGGAAGGTAGTTTATTGAAGAAGATTTTTTCCGATGAATGACAACCTTGTCTTTATGGAAGGTAGTTTATCGAAGATTTGTTCTGATGAATCACAACCTTGTCTTTATGGAAGGTAGTTTATCGAAGACTTGTTGTTCCGATGAATGACAACCTTGTCTTTATGGAAGGTAGTTTATCAAAGATTTATTTGATGAATGGCAACCTTATCTTTATGGAAGTTAGTTTATCGAAGAAGATTTGTTCTGATGGATGGCAGTCTTGTCAGTATGGGAGTTAGTTCGTCGTTGATTTATTGAATACTCCAATGGGTAGAATCTTATCTCACTAATTGCATGATTGCTTTGTTACCTTTTCCAGATGAAGTATCATGGTTAAAGAAGCAATTCCAGCCCATCTTTGGTGAAGCGCTAGAACTCATTGGAAAGTCAGACCGTTATTGATGTTGTCTTCTTACCACCTTTTGGTTAGAAACAATTTTTGGTGTTTATTCGGGGTTGATGGTTTACTATCTTTAGATAGTTGGTGTCATTATCTTGTGTTTTTTAACTCCTCTGTGAGGAGATAGTTTGCTGTCTATCTAAGGATTGTTGTTGTTATTCCCTTTCTGTTTCCTTATCCTGTATTAAGTCGATAATATTATAAAAAGTTGGGTTCCCATTCTCCAGTGGAGTCATGTTTTTGTCTCTCCCATAGAATTGAGCTTCTTCCCTCAATAGTTTATTCTTCTTAGACAACCTTATTATTTTTCTTTCCCAGCGATGTCTTGTTTCAACTATAAAGTTCAATCCTGTTGCATTAGATAACCATTAAGCATTGCATAATATCTTAGGGCCAAAAATAGGGCTCAAATTATATTCAAGTATCTTCTATCCCGTCAAGGCGAAGGTTCCCTTCTTATATTCGGATAGAAGACACTTAAATAAGGGCATCGGTTCTACCCCAAATTTTGCCCCTAAGATTATCTTATACTTCATACAATTGCATTTCACAAAGATCACAAATTGTTTGTCTCTCTCTCTCTCTCTTATATCTAGGGTTTTCCCTTTGGGAGATCACCAAACACCTTATGGAAGTGATTATTGCTTGTGTGTGATGATTGATATTTGACTAACCATGATGTGTATACTTTTCTCTCTAAATGTGTAGGTGAATGGTGCACAAGTTCCTCAAAGAGCTGGTAGGTTCATGAGTTTATTGTCATGCCTTCTCTCATCAATTCTCAAGATTTTAAGTGTTTGTCTCCCATCGAAGATTTCTCCTGTCATCACCTATAGTCTCCCATCTTGAGTACATGCTTCATGCTTGAAAGAGATCAATAATTTTTAAAGATTCATCATTCTATGGCCATCTCTCTTGAAATTAGGGTTTTGCGCTTCTGAGGACCACGTCTTGATGTTTGAATGAAGTTTATAGATTATTTCAAAGTCATTTGATTCTTAAGAGGACTTCTAATATGAATATGCTTGGATCCAAAGAGTTTGATTGATGAAAAGATTGTTTTAGAAGTCTATGATTGCCCAATCTCTAGATTGATGCTTCATCTATCTTGTATGACTTCAAAGGATCATAACTTGGTCATCCCTTGTCTCCTTGAGCTCATTTTTCTTTCACAATGAACCTAAGGATGTCTAATACAAATTAGTTCAATTGGTGATAAGAGAAAATGCTTGGAAATTTGCCTATCAATTCAAAAGATTACAAGTCCTTGATGAATTTCTCAAGTTTTGGTCAATCAACTTCAATCGGTCATATCTTGAACATCACTTATCATTTTGAGGTCATTATTTTTGCACAAAAATATTGAGGATTTGAACTTCATCTCCATATAAGTTTTGAATATTGAAAGTGTTTGGAAGTTGTTTGAAAGAATCAAAAGATTATAGGTCATTTCACAAAATTTCATCAACTTCACAAGGCCATAACTTGCTCAATTTTTGGAGTTTTTGGTTGGTTCTTTTTGAAAAATGTTCTTTGAGAGATCTACTTCATTTCATATTTGAAAATCAAGAGAAAATTTTAAGGGGAAGACCATGTTTGGATTGAAAACCTTATAGGTCATTTTTTGCCAAACTTAGAAATTTTTCTAAGTGTGATTTCAAATGATCACAACTTTCAGCTCAAGTTACCAAATACTACCTTTCCAAGTGCATTATGAAGATTGGAATCTCAGCTTTCCAAAGAGCCCAAGATTGCATCACAAAGGTCCCTGAGCAATAAGCCATACATGTTTGAAGGAGGCCCTATGTCATCCAATTTTGCTTCGAATCAAAAAAATTATAACATGTAAACTTGGATTACAAGGAAAATTACTCAAAGTTTAGATTCTAAACATGTTTTACTAATTGTCCAGATGTGTTTGGATGCAAATTGCACTTGAAATGAGGTCGTTTTGATGTCCTTCGAGTCACACGTTTGGCATGATTTCATCCAGCTCGTTTTGCACGAATTCACCAACATTCCTTCTCATTTTCATCACCACTCACTCTCCTATAAATAGAGGATCATTCCTCACTCATTTCCTCAAGCTTTGAGTCAAAAAACCTCTGCCAAACTTCCCTTATAACCAGTTTTTCTGTAACTTTGTATTCGTGTTTAGACCACTTCCAGTTTGAAATTAAGCCTTGATTCATCTTCCTTGAACCTCACTGAAGCTAACAAAACAAGAATCGTGCCTTGAAGCTTCCTAAATCGTGATATCCAAGTCCAGTTTCATAGCTCTGAAATTGATCTTCGTTCAGGTAAGAATCTCTATAAAACCTTATAAAATAAAGCATCATTGCACTCTCTCATCTCCCTGGTCCGTGTGATCTTCACCATTTGCATTTTCATCAAGTATTGACTTAGAATTTCATCAAAATCCTATTCGCTATTATTTGAGTTTTTCCAGTTTTCTCTTCATTGAGTTTAAATAAATTTTTTGCGAGCATGTGGTTGAGATCGTCTTGAAGAGATGAATCCAATGATACCACCCATTGCTATTGATTTTATAGTTTGAGAAACGACCATGGATGATGGCTGGAAGTTGAAGACGACCTACGTGTCTGTCTTCAACTAATGAGGGCTTGACATGTAATTTTTTGAATTGGATCTTGTGTTTTGGTTCTACCATACGCGCGTTATAGGATCCCTTGGATCTGATTAATTTTATTAGTCAGCATCAATCCAACGCATGACATTGTTTCTGATTTTATTTTTTTAAAATTTAATTAATTGGTGATCTAGTGTGATTTCCAAGAGGTCTATAACAAGCACAACACATCTGATCTATTGGGTTAACTTACTAATGCGTTTTGACTATGATCTAATGGCTCATATTTTTTGGCTTTTTATTTTGTTTTCTGATTTTATATTTTAAATGTTTTAAACTTCAAAAAATCATATAAAATTCATTTTTGGTCCAAAAATTATGAAAAAATTCACAAAAATATTTTGAAATATTATCTCTCTGATTTTTATTTTTTCATAATTTTATTTTTAAATTAGATATTTTTTATGATTTTTATCTTTTATTTGATGTTTTTAACTGTCTAAAAATACTTTTTGACATTTTAAAATTTTGAAAAAAATTATGGAAGGATCCAATGGTCATTTGACTAACATTGGTGACCTCATTTTATTTTTATCTCTGATTTTCCTATATTTTTGCTATTTTTGGTTTGTTATATTATTTTCTTTATATTTTTAAAAATATTTTTTAACTTTAGAAAATCCTCAAAACATTTGTCAACATTTGTTGACCTCTGTTTGACTTTGGTTAATTTTCTTGGAATTTTATTTTGATGCAAAAATACTATTTATGTATTTCGTCAATAAAGTCCAATTAAATAACTTAATTTCAACATTTTTATTTGACTTTTATTTTCATTTTATTTTGCTGACTTTTGAATTTAATTTGGAGTCACAAATTTGCTCAACATCAATGGAATTTTGGTGTTGATAGGTCTCTTGACCAAATCCACCAAGAAAGTTGATTGATTTTGACAAAGTAAGACAAAGATAACTTCATCTGATGCAAAATAAAATTGAAAACCATTTCTTCTTCTTCATCTTATTTTTCTTTTGTCCCGACTCGGAGAAAGTGATCAATTGGTGGCGTGAACTTCAATGTTCAAACATAAGCCCCAAAAGATGACTTGAGTTTTGATCTTGGTTCAACACTTGTGGCGTTTGTTGTGTGGTCGCGTTGATTTCTAATCAATCTTCTGACAATTTTCCACTAACCTTGTCCATTTGAAATTCTCAATCATCTTTGATCAAGTGATATGATAATTCCAAAACCGGTGATATACTTGACAAAAAACAATTGAAAACTTGTCGTGTGGTCATGTTGATGCTATCAAGCTTCTGGCAAGTCTTCATGTGTAAGTTTCAAGATGGTCACCTTGCTGACGACTAACAATTAACAATTCGATGATATACTTGACAAGTTTCAAGATGGTCATCTTGATAACCTTTATTAATTGCTTTTATTTTCCACTCTTTACTTTCCGCATTTATTTTTATGCTCTTTATTTTTATGCACCTTTACTTTTAGCATTTACATTTCATGTCATTTTTCCTTTGCTCATTTGAGCATTTTATTTTTTTGTTATTTTGAATTTGCTCACTTGAGCTTTATTTATTTCTTTCCCAAAACACTTAATAATTCAACTTAAACATAAAAAACTTCTAATTGGACTTGGTTACTATCCTTGTGCTTGGAGCTTGATCTTTGGACTTAGGATTAGGACCTCTACCTCAGCTTGGAGATCTTTGTGCCATTGGTGTTATTTTGTCTTATCTGGTTATTATCTTTGTATGCAGGTTATTCTGTTATACTCTATTGAGAGCGGATTTCCTCAAAATACAACCGTTACTCTGCCCGTTTTTCTTAAGACAAGAGAGTTCGTCTGAGGCATTGACTTATCTGAAGATTGGTTTTTTTTTGTCTGGTTACTTGTTGTTTATGTGGTAATCCGAAGGATGGGATATGGTATTGGCTCTTGATTTCAAGTACTATTCTTCTCACCCAGTTAGATCTTTCTTTACCCGTACCTCTTACTTTATACACTTAGGTTAGCCTCTTCATCTCCTCCCCATTCAATAATTTTCAAAATCTTCCCTCTTTTCAAAGGATTCTTGTTTTCAAAACTCGAACCGCTTTCATAAAAAACTTGGACTTAGGTCCATGAATTTTCAAACTTTATTTTCTTAATAAACTTTCAATTCATTTAATAATACTTTGACTTTTCTTCTCATAAGACTAAATAACACCTAACCTCACCCAAACTTTTTGAGCTCTTTGTAGCTTTTCTAAACTAACATTTTCTTAAAATTAACCAACACACAATTTTGGTCTTTTTTAGCCGAACTACTTGGTTTTGATTTCAACAATTCACATTGTTGGTATGTAGGCCTAGAACTCATTGGAAGTTCTATCAAACCAAAAATTGTAAAAAAATACTTCTTTTCTCCCCCCACCATCCATTTTGTACATACTTTTTTTAGCACACATATACAAATTTTCAAAAAGGTTCCTGCGGAATACCGTAGATGCTTTGGGTGCCTAACACCTTCCCTTTTCATAACTAACCCCCGGTCCCAGTTCTCTGATCTTTTTGTTAGAATTTTATTCGCTCTTTTTCCTATTCCTTTGGATAAAATAAAAGCGTGGTGGCGACTCTTTTGTTATTTGTTTGAGTTAAGTCAACTCAATGGCTTATACTCGCAGATTTTGCCACTACAAATGTCATTAACAATATCATCTGCTACTCTCTCATCTTATGCTAAAACTGTTGTTATCCTTCATGCTGCTAAATTATTAAAGTATATTAAGTCTCCTGCTATGAAATATGCTACATGGTTATTGTTGTTACTTATTACTGACTAATAACTCTAATATTAAATTCGTGTTACTAAACTACCAAATCCTGCTATATTTTGTTTCATAAATTATCTAGTTTATGAGTTAATTTGCTGTCATTCTATTGACACTTCAAGCACCTAGTGATGCTAACATATATTCTCCTCCATACTACTATTTTAATTCCATTAAATTTTATCTAACAAATGGTTACTACCTGCACCTAATCAAAGAAATATCATACTAGCTATAACTAATGGAAAAGACATGACAAAACAGACAAGGAACGAGAAATAAATAAGGTGTGGCTCTTTGCACTGAGGTGTGGGGCGACCGCCCCTAGTCTGTGGGCCCACCCTTCCTTCTTTCAAACATGGGGCATCCGCTCCCTCAATATATATATATATATATATATATATATATATATATATATATATATATATATAGTTGTTTTTCTTTTTCACACATGACACCCTTCCCTTATTTTAATGTGGCTCTTGCCACTTCTTTTACTACTATGGGGCTCCCACCGTACAAGTGTGGCCCCCGACCCTTAACCTTCCATGGCCACTTAGGTGTGGCCCTCTCCACGTTACTCGTACTTCATTTTCCTTCGTCGTCTTTTCAGATTACTGCAATTCTTCTTCTTCGTTATTTCCCAGTACCGAGTCAATGATTTTCTTCTGCAATTTCTTTCTTCAATCGACCACAACAGAACGACACAACAATATTCCCAACAATAATTTATCGATCAATTATTCATCCAACAACAACAATTTCTTAACACAGTAAAACAACAACATATATAGTAAATTATTCAGTATCAACAATACAAACAACAATTGTCCAATTCAACCAATTTGTTGGATCAACTATCACAGAACAACAACAAGAACATATCCATGGCATCAATTTATACAACCCAACCCACATACGGTCTATCATATACCCGGTTATAGAGATTGAACCTCACTCTTACCTTGGAATAACGGTCGCTCTATAATTATCCAATCGAATCCATGTTTTGCCGCAACTTCCAACTTTTTCCTTGCAACTCCACAACAACAACTTGTATCCGGCAGCTTTTTCTCCAAACCCTTGTTCCTCTCTTCAATTTTCTCACGTACAACAACTCCTTTTTCTTTTGTTTCAAAACCTAATATATTATTATACTTTGCTACGTGTTCTTAATGGGCTTATTAATCAACATATCCAAATTACTATTTATCACACACTAACTATATCCAATTTAATTAAATAATAATCCAATCTAAAAATATTATTTATCCGATTAAGCCGACTAATTACTCGACTATCCACTTAACAACTCAAACAACATAATAATTCAATAGCCTCTTATAATAATTCTGATAATTCCCGACTTCGACTAATTCCAACAGATAAATCCTTAATAATTCATTTAAATAGTTAAATTAATTTTCGGGCGTTATACATATAAACTAAATTTTTCTTTATATTTAATTAAATAAAAAATATTGTATTTGTATTTTACAAATACCATATTTGTCTTTCTGTAAATGTTTAGTTATATGGCCCTGTCAATAGTTATATACACAGTGACCTCCTTCTTCAAATTATCTTTATAACTATTTCTTTTAATAATTTATTGTTATTTTTACTATTTCTCTACATTTTTCTTCTTCCTTTTATTAACTATTTCATTTTAAAATTATTTTTTTTATTATTTTGGTCGTAATTAAATTAATTAAAATTTTAATTACATAATTAAGATATAAAATAATATATATATATATATATATATATATATATATATATATATATATATATATATATATATATATATATATATATATATATATATAGTTATATTTGTAAATAGGCCTTAAGAGGGCGGGATATGTCTTGTCCCCATGAAGAGAGACTATCTTATGTCGCTCTTAGAAATCTAACGTCGAATCTTAGATTAGTTATTTAATTAATTAATTTAATTTGATAACATGACTCAATATGAAGTAGGAGATATTTTGGTGTTTTGATGCTTATATGTGAGCCTTTGTGTGATTTGGGAATGATTTGATGATTGTGAAGTATCCTGTGATGTTAAGACGAATGTAATGTATAATGCGATATTTTATAAATATGATGCGTGAGGGGTTACTATTTGGGTTGTAGTGGAAATTAGAGTAATAGGGAGGATTATTAGTATTTAATAATAATTAGAATAATTATTTATAATTATTTTAATTAGAATAAATGGAATAATAAAAGGTGTAGAGAAAATAAGGGTAAGATGTTAATTGACAATGAATAAGTGAGGACAGGGTAGGAAATTTGGTATCAGGGGTCTAAAGGGTTATGCAAGTAATTAGGAAAAAAGGATCTTTGTGGAACGATCGTAGAATTGAAAAAAAAAGAACTAACATTGTGGAGAAAAGAGGCTAGGGCACCAAGAGGTAAGGGAATTCATAGAGAACCAAAGAGGAATTGGAATTTTCTGCTATAATCATAAGGTAAGGGGGTTTATCATTGTTACTATGTGTGATCTAAGGTTTGGATATGGTAGAATTGCTTTATTTTTTTGGTAGATGATGAATTGGTGTTGTTTCATGAAGATTTGACAAATTGATGATGATAATATGATGATTTATGGTGAGAATGGTGATTTGTGATGTTTTACTCCCCTTGATTCAAGTACCATATGATATGATATATTTTGGGGTTATTGGAGGTAAAGACTAGGGGTTGGGGTTGGTTGGAAGGCTGAAAAACAAGAAAAATCGCATAAAAATATTATTTTATGGGCTCCGTTACGGCCTACATTACGAGTGCTCGTAACAGACCACGGGATTTGGTACCAGAAACGTGCAAAAACATGAAATTATAGATTTTCTGCATTACGGGTCGTAATGTACATTACGGGTGTCCGTAACAGCTCGCGACTTTTTGTACTGCAAAGTCGTTTTGGTCATAACTTTTGCACCATAAGTACGAATTGAGTCTCGTTCGAAGCGTTGCATAGCTAACACAATAAACTTGAAGTGGGTGGAATAAAATGAAGAATAAGAAAGATAACTCTAGTACTTATGTTAAGATATAATTAGTTTCCTTTACGTTGCATTGCAATGATGCTTTGTTTATGATTATGCTTTGTTTACAATGATGCTTTGTTTATGATGATGGTTATTTATGATAATGATTATATGATGTTATGATATTGTGTTGATTACTATGATGATATGATGATGTTTGTGATGAATCATGAATGGTGATGCGTGTTGACTAGTCGTGGTCATATTAAATATGTTATTACGTATCATTGCATTCATGGTATGGTTTAGGACTTTGGTCCAGTTAGAGCTGGCAAAACGGGCCGGACTAACTGGGCTGGCCCGAAAGCCCATCAAAAAATCCGAGCTTGAACAAAAAAATTAGAGCTCGTTTATCATTCGGGCTTATAAGTTTGGCTTGAAAAAAGCCCGATGTTAACTGGGCTAGCCTGACCGGGTTACGTGTAGCCCGATTATTTAACTTTTTTCTATTTTTTATAAAAATTATAATACATTATACAATTAATGTCCATATTATTTAAAAAAAAAATACAAATATCCATTTTATAATACATTTTACTACTAATCTCCATTTAAATAAAAAAAATCTATAATACATTATACAATTAATGTTCATTTTATAATACATTATACTACTAATATCTCAACTTGAATCTTGATTATTTAATTAAAATAATTTATTTTTATGATATTTTATTTTAGATGTTATGAATGTAATTGATTTATACTTTTTAGTGATCAATATTCATAAATATTTTAGTTTTTTAGTTTATAGTCTATTAATTAATTAATTAATTTTAAAAATTATATTTTTTAATAAAAAGTTAATATTAAATATTATCCGGGCCAGCCCGAATAACCGAAGCCCGTGAAGGCTCGGGCTTGGACAACCAAATTGTAGCCCGTTTCAATTTCGGGCTTTTAGGCCAGGCAAAGGCCCGAACCCGTCACGCGCCGGCCCTAAGCGGGCCAGGTAGCCCGTTTTTCCAGCTCTAGGTCCAGTGGTGGTGATTAGGACTTCGGTCCAATGATGATGGTACGACAATTGTCCAGTGAAGGCAAAAATTCCATAGTGTGGATTGGGTGCAACAAGTGAAGTACTCTGGTTTCAAGTGAGAATCGATCCTATTGGTGGGGATCTTTGGAGATAAAGATGACTGAGTCATCAATGAAGTTTCAGTACCACATGTATGAGTCTATGATGATATGTGTTCTTGTATTGATAAAGACGTAGTGGTGTGGGTATAACATGAAGATATGGTGAAGTGTGATACCTTGCTTATGTGCATGCTTATTATTCTATTGTTTATGTCTTATATAATAATTATGATTTACTCTTCCTTTATGTTTGAATGTTGCCTCCACGTGGGTAACGCGCATGTGATCAAGATTAGTGCAGGAAGCTTAGAGTACAACTTTCAAGATGCGTTTATTTACTTTCCATAGAATAAAGGGAGTCTTGCTCGGATATGTAACATCGGGGTTGGCATCAAATGTTTTGGAACTTACGTTCT
This sequence comes from Vicia sativa, assembly GCA_021764765.1. Classification (NCBI taxonomy): domain Eukaryota; kingdom Viridiplantae; phylum Streptophyta; class Magnoliopsida; order Fabales; family Fabaceae; genus Vicia; species Vicia sativa. Next base: position 65,909,151 of record CM038794.1, read on the forward strand.
TTATTTGTTTTAAGATGTTAATTCACCCTATGTGGTACTTGAGTTTGTTTTGAGTTATGAATATAAATTATGAAGCATGACTATTTACTATGAAGTATTTAAAAAGATGTATTTTGAACTATGGATTTCGCTGCAATGATTTGAAGGACTGATATTGAATAATACCATGTGGAGTATCTTGTAACCCGTGTTACAGAGCAGGATTGTGTTACCATTTGATGTTTTTATGAAGATGTGACACCCTTTTTTGGTGATATATGTAATACGGTGAACTGACTTTGTAGGATTTTTTGTATCCAAATGTGCGGATAGCAAGAGTCGCCACCGACTTTTATTTTTATCCAATTTAGGGAAGGTAAAAGTACAGAAAAGACCTTCGTTTAGATTCTGAGTTCGGGAGAATGGTTATGAAAAGGGAAGGTATTAGCACCCCTTTCCATCCGCAGTTTATTCTACGGGCTCTTAGTTGCTCTTAGATAACTTTTAAAAAATAATTGCTTTATGTGTGTTTGACAAAATGTTTTGAAAAGGCATTTCGCTTTGACTTTGTAATGACTCATGTAGGAGTGTATACGAAGTGTTCGGAAATGTTTCGTTTTGAAAAGAGTTTGAACTTTGACAAAAGAGTGTGTGGTGTGAAAAGCATTTGGTAGAGCGAGCAACTAGGAGACTTATTACCCACTCGGAATTTGGTCGTTTTCATACTTCTACGTTCCTTTAGAATAACGCTAGCCATACCATTAGTTAGTAGGTAGCTCCATTCGTAGGATGTAAGCGGGACATTCGAAGGGACATCGGATGGTCATCGAAGGCAACTTGTAGGAAGTATCCTAGCACATTCGAAGGGACTATCATCATTTTTCGTAGGCGACAATCGAGGGTCAAGATCATGTATTCGGAGGCGACATCGTGGGTCTTATGATCTTTGTATCGAAGGGACTATGATGATTTGTTTGGAAGGCAACGGTGCTAGAATATCTCTACGTTCGAGGGACATGACCATTTTTGAATTCGTAAGGCAACGAGAGCGAATTACCCTAAGGGGTGCGTGTGTGATAGAAGTGTGTTGAATTCAGAATATATTATCTTGAAAATTAGTGGGCTAAGTTAATTTTAGTCTTGCCATACACGCCTAATTACTAGCAATTGATAGGGTGCGGAAATTAAAATGCGGAATGTAAAAGCGGAAATGTAAAGGTGCGGAAAGATAAACCTACGCTATTACAAGGCTTTGGGGCAGATACATAATTTAAAATGCGGAAAATAAAAATCCTAAATTAAACTATTACATCCCATAAGCAATTACATTATTAGAAAAAATAGAATGATAAAGTGATAAAGAGAAAATCGTCTGAATCGGATCAACCTGTACAAAAAGAAGAAATCGGAAAATGCAATATGAATCGAACAAGAGAAAAAATGTTAGAAAAATGCAAGTTTTAATATGGGAAAATTACTACATGCTGGAAATAAGATAAATAAGCTAAAATAATTTTTTGGGATTTTTTGGAAAAGATTTAATAATTAAAATGCAATTAAAAGTGAATTAAATGCAAAAATATAAATAAAAATAAATATGCATGCAAAAATATGTTTTTTAATTTTATTAATTAAATAAAGATTTTTAGAATATAAATGCAAAAAGAAAATATTTTTTGGTAATTTTTGAATGCAGAATAAAAAATATGTAAAGAAATTAAAATTGAATAGAAATATTAAAATAAATATGAAAATATGAAACAAAATGCAAACTTGTTAAAAAAAACAAATGCCATGGCCAGGGATCGAACACAGGACACCAGCTTCAAACTTTGAAAACCCACGCCTTGACCAACTGAGCTGGCATGTCTTACTGTTTGGAAACGGAGTTAATGGAATTTACACACGTCGCCTCCTGGTTTCCTCCCGCTCGCGCCATCCATCGTCTTCAACCTTTTGAAAATTTGAAAAGGCAGCGTCGGCCATGGTTCGACGCAAGGTTCCTGGCAAACATGAAAAACGCAGCACACGTAATATAAATAAAATCCAAGGCCATGGTTCGATTCAGGACATCATTCCGAATTCAATGGCATAGGTCTTATTGTCAAATTTTTCCTGTTTGAGGAAACCCTAATTCGAAACCAGAAAACCTAACAATGGCAATACGAGTTCTAAGCCATGGAAACTCAATTAAATAACCCAGATCGCTTGCAATCTTCCTACTAATCACAAAAACAACAACCAAATGTGTTAATAATGCATGAAAATTGAAAATCGATTTTGGAAAAAAGATGAACAAACCGAAATCGTATTTTCTGATTCTGGATGTTTTTTGGCAAAGTAAAGGTCTGATTCGATTCTGGAGATGTCAAGGAAGGTGTATGAGTGCTTGGAATCAGCTGAAACGATCCAAAACCACGGCTGCCAGTTGCTTCAAGTGCACGAAATTTTGACTTTAGGTTAGGGTTCTTGGAGCAATTTTTTCGTCCCCTTGCAATTGATATGCATCAAGTATATATGCTGGATGGATTTGGGATTGATTTGGGAAAGAATTGATCAATATTCAATGGAAATCAATTTTGATTTTTTTCATGAAATCAAATTTTCAAACTTTGGTCAAATTTCAATCTAATCTTCCCATATTTGATCCAATTCCAAAATTGCTGGCATTTATGGGTTAATTGGATCACAAGGAAGCAATAAAAAATCAATCTTTCAATTAATTTGGATTTTATACTTTATTTTTCAAATTAATTTGTATTTAAATGAATAAATTCCAAATTAAATAGGAAAATAAAATAGAAAATCGTGGCATTGGGCTTGGACATTCCTAATTGCATGAGGAATAAGTTTGGATGAAGAAAAAGTAGGCCCATTTGCAAAAGATTTGATTTTTTGAAGTATCTCTCTTTGTGCATCCTTTCAAAATTGCCCAACTTGTGAATGGTGCATCTTGCTCAATTTTCCACATTTTTGAGTGTTCTTGGACTTTTTGGAAAGCCCTAAGAGTCCTCTAAACAATGTCTTTGGTATCATCTCAATTGAAGTTACCATGCTCAATATATCTTCAAAACAAAAAGTTGACTTTTTGTTGACTTTGAAAATGACCTGTAATGTTTTGAGCTATACCTCTCAAATGAGCCATTTTTGGACATTCTTGTGAGACATGAAGTTGTAGAGAATTGAATTTCCTTCAAAATGAGCTTTGGTGGGAAAATTTACGAGAAAATATGAGAAAGTTATGATCGGTCAAAGTTCGATTGACTTTTCACCTAGAAACCCTAATTTAGAAAGTTTGACTTTTGAGCAAATCTTGAGTTTTCTTGATGAATCATGATCAACCCTTGATCAAATGATGAATGTAACTTCAAAATGAGGATGTTGACCAAAATTATGAAGTTTGTTGTATGTTGACCACAGTTGACTTTTGTCCAATTGATTTTCAACCATCTGAGCAATTGCCTGAGGAAACTTAACTTGTGAGGCTTGAAATTTGACATGGAGAATCTTTGAAGCATATGAGGAGGCATGAAGACCATTGGAGATGTTGGGAATCCATCTTGACTTGAGAGATACCAAACCCTAGTTTGGGTTGATTGTCTAAGAGAGTTTGTCGATCAACTCTTGAGGAATCCTTGAGTAGGGGTGTATGAAATCTCTTGAATAGATGGAGGGAAAATTTTGGGGTATGACAGTTGCCCCTGTTCAATCTTCTTGTACCGGAGGGTTAGATTGACATGCTTGTCTTTCGTGACGGAGGTGAAGATGATTGAATACTAAATACACAATTTGCACTCGCGGTTGGTGATGATGCGGAACGGGCTTACAGATGCCGTTTGGAGAAGTTGGTGAATGAGTCATATGCTAGACTCGAGATTATTGATAGGAGAACTGACGCCAGGAATGGGCTTAAGATGCCATCTGGAAAGGTCAATTCTGGGGAGTGAGCCGTACGCCAGGCTCGGGATTATTGATAGGAGGAGTCTTTGGAAAGTGAGCCGTACGCTAGGCTCTGTAGATGTTTCTGGAAAGAGTATGGAGATGGGCTTAAGATGCCATCCGAGGGGAGTCGTACGTTAGACTTCGTGTTCACTTTGAATGAAGTTATTGGTGCAGTATTGATTTTAACCATATATGCGATTCGAAGTGAAGAAATGTTGACAAGTAGTCGGAGATGGGCTTAAGATGCCATCCAAGGCAAAGTCGCGACTCTATAGTCTGTTGATAATAGGAAGGAAGAATAAATCTTCGTGCCGATTACTACGAGGGGTTGTAGTTGGCAAGAATGCGGATAGCTTCCCACATGCATCGGTGTTGATCCATTGCTATTATCGGAGGATAACGCAGGCGGTCTCTGGATAGTTTTCCGTCGACTCGGGGCTTAATCTGGACCGATCGTCGGAGGACAACCAAGGCGGTCTTCGAGATAGTTTTCCGTCAATTCGGGGCTTAATCACGGACTGTTTGCGTAGTGTTACTGTTTTGGAGAAAACAAGAGAAACTTTGATAGAATATTCGTTAGTCTTATGTGTAGTATGATGCATGACGGTGTATATGAATGACATATGCATAAATTATGACTTTATGAGTAATGTATGAATGTTGATGTTGTGATATTTCAAAACATATCCATCTTGAAGAAGATGCGGATGTTACGTTTGAAGATTTCGACTTGCTTGGGAATTGTGTAGGTGAGAACCCGCTTTTGAGAAGAAAGATATCTGGATTCCTCCGATGCACTATCGACCAAGTCTTGGGCCTAGATATTGTTGAGGAAGGTAGAGATTGAGAAACTCGTTGTTGGAGACCTCATAGACCCTGCTGAGGAGAATCTGGGAGGCGATCCGTTGGGGACCTTGCATGTAGATCCTGCTGAGGAGATTTAGAGGCGCTCTCTGGGGATTAAGTGTAGATCTCATTGAAGAACATTTGATGGTTCTTTGAGAGAGGGTTAGAAGAGTCTGGAGCCCGTTGTAATCTCTAGGCGGGAATAAAAGGTGTATGTTTCCTCCGATGCCTATCTCGACCAAGTCTTGTGTCGGATACGTTGGGGAGAAGGGGAGGATTGAAAATGTCCATTGGGGATGAATACCTTGAGGGGATGAGGTGTTTCTTGAGACGGCGTATAGTGCTGGGAAGGCGTGTTATGAGTGACACCTTTGTGGGGATCATGCTCTGTGGGGAAATGCATTGGTGACTTTCGTCGTCATCTCAATTCCTGGAACCTGTAGTAAGTACTTTTGTATGTTCACTTTTCGTATGTTTGTGATTAGATTCTTATTGTCAAATGCGTATAGTCATTCAAAGCAAACGTTGGACTTATTGCAAATAACAACAGCAGAAATTGTAAAGAGAAAGAAGTTTGCGTTTATTTGAAAGGTGGCGTATGGCCAAGTAGTTTGTACACAAGAAAGGTAAAAGCTATCGGAAACAATCTCGTTAAGTTCCAACTATGCTAGTACTCATATATTTCAACTATCTCATCTCCTTTCGTTAGAAAGTGAGTAGTGATCTTCGCCATTTGAATCTTGAATCTTGATAGTAGTGCAGGGCAGGTGATCTGGAAGAGACATAGTCGTGCGCTTGAATCCCAACTTTTGCCTAGACCGCCTTTCGGGTTTTCGTCTAGGGATACCCTTTTTGCCCAAGCCGCCTTTTCGGTTTTCGACTTGCCGGTGTACATGTTTTGTATATATCCTTAATTTTTGCCCGAACCTTTTGGTTCGGGATCCCTTATTTTTGCCTAGGCGATCGACCTAGCGGGTCTCTTTATGTAGTATTTTTGACTATGTCTGCGTTCACGGGGTGTGGGAAGTCTTCACCATCCATGGTGCTAAGTATCATAGCTCCGCCGGAAAATACCGTCTTGACTACAAACGGTCCCTCGTAGGTGGGAGTCCATTTGCCCCAGGATCACCTTGTGGAAGAATAATAAACTTGACTACTAGATCGCCAACTTGATAGACTCGGTGCTTGACCTTCTTGTTAAATGCTCGATCATTCGTTTCGATAAATCTGTCCATGGCGGATGGGCGAGTCGTTCTCATCAATCAAGTTAATCTGGTCAAGGCGAGCGGACCCAATCGTCTTCGCCTAACTCTGCGTCTTGGAGGACTCTGGTTGAGGGTATCTGAACCTCGATAGGCAAGGCGGCTTCCATACCGTATACAAGAAGAAGGGTTGCCCTGTTGATGTTCGTCTTGATAGTGTGATAACCATGAGCGAATGGTAATATCTCATGCCAATCTTTGTAAGTCACAGTCATCTTCTGTATAATCTTCTTAATGTTCTTGTTGGCGGCTTCCACTGCGCCATTCATCTTAGAAATCAACAAGGTAGTGTGAGTCAACATATACTGTCTTAGTCGGCGAGCAGCCTTGCAAGTTTTCTCATTTGTGGTATCTTGTTTCACAGTCGGTAAACTTTTTGCTAAGGTAGTATATTGCATGCTCTTTTCGACCATACTCGTCATGTTTCCCCAACACACACCCCATTGAGTTCTCTAATACTGTCAAGTACATGATGAGAGGTCTTCCTTCGGCGGGCGGCATCAGAATAGGAGGATTCTGAAGGTACTCCTTGATTTTGTCAAAAGCGATCTGGAAATCGTCGTTCCATTCTACTACTTGATCTTTCTTAAGTAACTTGAAGATTGGCTCACAAGTAGCAGTTAGGTGTGCAATGAATCTGGCAATGTAGTTTAGTCGGCCCAAGAAACCTCTGACTTCCTTCTCTGTGCGGGGCGCTGGAATCTCTTGAATGGCTCTGACCTTGGCGGGGTCAACCTCAATACCTTTATTACTGACAACAAACCCTAAGAGTTTTCCGGACCTGACTCCAAAGGTGCACTTGTTGGGATTCAGTCTCAATCTGTACTTATTCAATCTGTCAAACAGTTTTTGTAGATGATCGAGATGTTCTTCTTCAGTCTGTGATCGAGCTATCATGTCGTCAACGTAGACCTCTATCTCGTGATGGATCATGTCATGAAATAATGTCACCATAGCACGCTGATAAGTGGCGCCTACGTTCTTCAATCCGAACGGCATAACCTTGTAGCAGAAAGTGCCCCACTGTGTAACAAAAGTAGTCTTCTCCATGTCTTGAGCCATTTTGATCGATTGTAGGAGAAACCATCCATGGAGGAAAACCTTGTGTTGAGGTGTTGTCAACGAACATCAATATGAGGAAGTGGAAATCGTCTTTCGGACTCGCTTTGTTCGGATCTCTCGTAATCCACACATTACCTTGCCATCCTTCTTAGGTACGGGTACCACATTGCATCCACTAGGGATAAGAGGTGATGACTAAGAAACCGGTTGAGCCTTCATACTTGGCTTTGATTTTCTCGACATCTCGGGACGCACGACAACCTTTTTTCAGGAGAGAACCTTCTTTTGTAGGCAATCGGTGTACCACGATATCAATGTCCACAGGCATGTCTTCGTATGACCAAGCAAAAACCTCAATATAGTCTCGTAGCATCAGACCAACCTTTCTTTAACATGTTCTCAAGACCACTCCTATCTTGATCTCTTTTCATCTTCGTCAGTACCCAAATTCACAACCTCAACTTGCTCTTCGTGTGGTGTATAACTCGCTCTTCTTCTTTGTAGTCTGGCAAGTTCTCTGGCACTTCACAATCTTCCTCACTTTCGTCTTGACTTGGTAGATCGAATTATCGAAGTCATATTTAGCACTAGCATTGTTATTAACGAGATTCGAGTATCACGTGGGTGTGTGTAAGAACACATAGCTTTTGAAGGGGTGATAAAGTAAAGAAAGAAAACAAACAATTGAATGCAAAAGCCCAACGAATTTATTGAATGAAAATACGCAAACAACGAGATAATAACCCTCAACGAACCATGATGCCCGAGCAAGGCACTAGGCTTTCAAAGTTTATTGTTCAAAACATAAAGAAATACAAGCAAAACAAAACAATAGCAATTACTCGACTAAAGGAGATAGGTATGGCGTCTTGGTCTTTCAATTCTTGAGCCCATGATGCGGAGTTGGGAAGATCCACTTGCGATGTCGAAGCCGTTGTCGTCGTCTTCTATAGCATGGATTCCACTCGATCGACGGAAAGGAAGTTGGTAAACGCGTTCGCGTATCATCTTCGACCCTTGATGGTGAAGCCTAAACCAGTCTTGTCAGATTTGAAAGGAAGATCAGGGAGCTGACCCCAAACAGTACTACCTCCTTGTTCAACAGTAGCTTGAGCATCTTTCAATGAGGCCATCCTAGGCGGAACTTTAGCGTCTTCAGGAGTGACGGGAGAGTCAACAGGCACGACTCTGGGTATTGTTTCAAAAGCTTGACAGGGCGTTTCAAAGAATTCACCTTCCATCTCGAGGTATCGGAATGATGGAGATGATGACCATATCTTCTTCACCACATCTTGTGACAACCTTCCCTTTCACCGGTATTTCACCGATGTAAGGTAGAATGTATTGCCCCATGTATCCAAGGGCGTCAAGTAAGAGTAGGTGGACGGATGTCCATGACAAAGAAAGTGGAATCAAAAGTGGGAACCGACTTTAATAGGCGAGTGAGCTCTCCAAGTATGCGCTTAGAACCATCAAAAGCCCTCACAATAATGTCAGGGTCTCGAACCAACCCTTCGACATCAAGTTGATCAAAAGCGGTCTTGGTAGGATATTCGAGCAAAACGGTGTCAACAAAACATGAGACAGGTAGTACCCTTGCATTCAACAGAGATGTGCAAGGCTTTGTTATGTTTCTTTCCGTGAGTCAAATCGACATCGAGCCGTTGTTGGCCAGGCTAGCAATACAAACTTGAGCGATTAGTGGTAGTGTCTTGCGGCACATGAGCATTCTTGAAACTTCACCAAGGCATTAGCATGAGCCTCGAGCACAAGAGCAAAGCGAGCATGGAAATCTTGGACGATCTGTCTAGCTGTTCCACAACATTGTAGTCACTCTTCTTGATAATTTTAGAATTTCCTCCATTTCTCGTTTGGAGGTGTCTTAACTTCCTTTGGTACTTCGGTTGGCGGGATGAGTCAACGGTTCTTGCCTCTAGTGGGGTATTGATGGAGTAGGCGGGATGCGTTTGGAGTCATGTCTTTTGGAGGAGAGATCTGGAGAATACCCTTAGGTTCGGTCACCCTTGGATCCGGTGATGTTGTCGATGTCGGAATAGAAGCTCCAATGGTAAGATCTTCAATGGTCGGAGGATCTTGCTTGACACCATGATAGTAAACATCACTCCATAGTTCAAGGATAGCCTTGTCGAGGAATATGGGCGGTCTTGGAGAAGTGATAATGAGAGGTGCCACTCTAGGCAAAGGTTGAGGAAATCCTTGTTGTTAATATCGGCATAGTCTTACGGGAAATCGTCACCCCATCCGGTCGCCTTAACATCTTCAATAGGAATCTTGTAACTATCGGGACGATGTACTTCACCATGTAATCATACTTTCCACTTGGCTGTCCCAAGGTATCCCACACGGATGGTGCAGTTTCGTTCGCATTGTCAATCTTCAACTTAGACATTTCTTCACACAACTTACGCGGTGGTTTGAAATAGTATCTCACGGTTATCCATCATGCATGAACACGTCTTCTCGACCAAGCGCAACCATCAGGCGCAGATGAGCACCAACGACAATCTTCTGGGCATCCTGGATTGACACCGGCTTGCAACAAATTCTTCTTAACAGTCATCAGGGTGATGGTCAAGTCATCTATGTTGAAAATATAAGTATCATCACCAACAGCATTAGAACTCTTGTCATGGTTAGGCATAGGCGTTGATCACATTCGGTCTCAGCGGGAGGGTCAAACTCAATCTGTTTAGATTCAATCATATCTTGAATCTTGTTCTTCAGAGCCCAACAATTGTCAGTGTCGTGCCCTGGGCTGTTGGAATGGTAAGCACACTTAGCATTAGGATTGTACTTCGGAGAGGAAGTGTTGACATTCTGAGGAGGATCCCTCAAGGTTATCACTCGTTCAACATGTGTTGCAAGGCTTGCGACAAGGCATGTTGATCTTCAAAGTCTTCGTGGCGCGTTACGGCGCGCTTTGTCTCGTGAGCTTGTCTTGATGTAGGATTGGAGATCACAACCCCCCACAGATTGGCGTCGGTCTTGGCTCGGCTTTTCGACCATACACGCATTAGCTTCTTTCTTAGCACCAAAAGATCTCTTGGCATTGAAGATGTCTCTACATGAATCTTCCACTCTTGATACCGCCTCAATCGCTTTGTCAATATCATTTCGGTGAATCGGATGAAGAATTTCCAATCGGATGATTGAAGAATGGGCTGTCGGTGTTCCCATAAACATATCAACCAACTCCCTATTGGACAAGGGTGGTTGAACTCATCTGCTAGATCTCTCATTTACGAGCATACTCCTTGAACTTCGTCACGACCCATAGACATGCTTTGTAGTTGCATGCGAGTGGGTGTCAATTCACATTGTACTCATCATCCAGAAAGCATCACCAAATCACTCCAAGTACGGATACGGTCATTCTCTAGTTGATAATACCATTCCAATTGAGTTCCGGACAAACTCTCTTGAAAATAGTGCATCCACAACTTTCTATCATCAGTGTGGGGATTGATCTTCTGAACATAGGACTTCAAATGCAGCTTAGGGCAAGACATGCCATCATACTTGGCAAAAGTAGGAACTTTGAACTTGGGCGGAATCACAACACCAGGAACGAGACTCAGATCATCAAAATTCAGCCCGGACATCTTCAGGTTTTCCACAGCATTTAGACGATCTTCAAGTTGCTTGTACTTGTCATCTTCCTCAGAGTACTGGCCATTATCATAGTCTTTTTCAGGCTCATGCTGGCTGCCTTCGTCATCACCCTTGTTACTTTGCTCGTCTTCCTTCTTGAAACTTCCTTCTGAGAGCTCAATACGGCTGACCACCTTAGGACCACCTTTATAGCGTCTGCCCATGTTGAGGAGACCAACAACCTTCTTCTTCTGTTGATGAGCTTCTTGGATCTTCTTGGCCTTGGACCAAGTGGTGAACATCTCACCGAGCATTACGAGCTTGGAGATCTTTGATCTGTTCAAGAGCCATTTCTAATATAAATAGCGAGCAAATGAGAAAACCAATCTCAATGTACCAATGTTATGCTATGCTATCGATGTTTATCACGAATGCAATGCAATGTTTTCAAGGACCTTAGAGATTTAAATTTGTTAGACAAGCAATGAACAAACATTTATTAGTACTCTCTTTATTATTCTTTTTCTTTTTAAGTACAAGAGATAGTTCAAAGCAATAAAAGAAAACATAAACATCCTAAAGCTCTAAGTCTCCCATGGGCGCTTCCTCTTGGTGCCGATGTAAGCGTTGATGTTTCGCTCCTCGTGAAGTAGCTTGGTCAACTCTAGCACTTTCTTCTCTCGCTAACTTGAGCTTCAAAGGTATCCCTCTCTTCTTTAAGTGAATCCGGGATCTCTTCAAGTCTTCAAAATCGGTAGGCATGTCAGGATGGAGAACAGCATAGGGTACGTCACCTATAGCAATAGGTTCCATAATTACTGGCAAAACAGGCGTGAATGGAATCATGAGGTTTTGAGCTTGAGCTCTCACCCATTTGAGGTAAGGTTCCCAAGGAATGGAGTTCGGGTGCCCCAAAGTCTTGGTATCAGTCTTCTTTACCATGCCCCAAGCATGTATGAACCTTCGTCGGTAATTCTGGAGATCGTGGTTGTAATCGAACACAATATCTTGGAGAAGCATATCATGTGGACCATCTCTTCGAGCAAAACCAAACTGACGTAGAGCTAAAGAAGGGTTGTAAGTAATACCTCCCCTTATACCAAGTAGTGGTACATTAGGGAATTCTCCACAACGCTCAATGAATGTGAAGTCCTTTTGAGAGAAAAGATTCCAACGGATATCTGAATGAGAGAGTGACATCAATCTTTGAGACCATCTCAACCTTTGTTCATTCTTCAAAACTGATGGAGGAAGGTGCGAAATAAACCACCTTGAAAGTAACGGCACACAACACGTGAGAGCTCCTTGTCGCTTAGTAGTACGAGTGTGGAGAGAATGTAGAATATCTCCAAGTAAAGTAGGCACAGGATTGCGGGTAAGAAACAATTTGATGGCATTGATATCTATGAATTGATCCGAATTAGGAAATAGAACCAAACCATAAATTAGCAAGGCCACAATGTTTTCAAATGCATGGAAACTCATAACTTTGAGGAATTCTCGGGCTTTCTTAATTAGGAATTTGGAAAGTAAACCCTTAACTCCACTTCTAGTTTCCCAATTGGCTTCAATATCGGCGCTTAAGGTGTAAGGCGGATGCGATGTCTTGAACTTAGGAACCTTTTCCAAACCGGTGAATGGCATTTGGTCAAGAATAGGTATCCCAAGTAACTTAGAAATTCTTCAAGGTAGGAACCAAGCGATAATCTAGAAATGTAAAGCAATGGTGTTTCGGATCAAAGAAGCTGGAATAGGACATGCATCATATCTTCTTCAAAGCAGGAATAACCAAATCAAGTAGATAACCATGTCTTTTGATGAATTGAGCATGATCGGAATCTACGAAACCAATTCTTTGAGTGAGAAGGATACCCATGAAGTTGATTCGGATAGTCTTTCTAGAAGCCATAACACCTACAAAAGCGAGCAAAGATAAATCCCTAGGTCCTTGAAATAGTTAGAAATGATATGCAATGCGAATGATGTCATGATGTCATGTTTGGCACACAAGCAATTCACACAATGAGCCTAGGGTTAAGGCTTGCATGAGGTATAGGTGATTACCCTACCAAAAGTTTGAGTTGGTTCATCTGTCCTATAATAGTAGGGTTCTAGGAATCTCATATCACGATCTTTCGTAGGCGCTTATTTCAATCTGACGGCCAAGTGGTCAATCAAAATGTCCCAAAGTCGATCTCAATGAGCGTAGCATCGAGTATCAACCAACCTCGGTCTACACAAAGCCGCCATCTCACTACCTTCTAATGGCCAAGATGGGTCAATTAAGGTTCTAAAAGTTTAGTTAGATGACACCACGAAGCCAAATACTATCTTCAACTTGGGAATGAAGAGTATCGGGACAACCAAAGTGTCACGCTAACGTAGCCATCATGTTGACCGTTTAGTTATCGTCTAGCGGTCGCGATGATCTAATGCCACTTACCTAAAAGGAAACCGGATCGGTGTAGGATCCCCAACAATATAATACCCAAGCAACCCTTAAAGATAAAGCATACAAGTCAAACAAAAGCAATAAAAGTTATCTAGAAATCCCTAAGGCAATTCTCTCTTTTAAGGGTTCCCCAGTAGTCGCCAGTTAATACGGTGAAGCGACTTTGTAGGATTTTTGTATCCAAATGTGCGGATAGCAAGAGTCGCCACCGACTTTTATTTTTATCAATTTAGGAAGGTAAAAGTACGAAAGAGACCTTCGTTTAGATTACGAGTTCGGAGAATGGTTATGAAAAGGGAAGGTATTAGCACCCCTTCCATCCATGATTTATTCTACGGGCTCTTAGTTGCTCTTAGATAACTTTTAAAAAATAATTGCTTTATGTGTGTTTGACAAAATGTTTTGAAAAGGCATTTCGCTTTGACTTTGTAATGACTCATGTAGGAGTGTATACGAAGTGTTCGGAAATGTTTCGTTTTGAAAAGAGTTTGAACTTTGACAAAAGTGTGTGGTGAAAAGCATTTGGTAGAGCGAGCAACTAGGAGACTTATTACCCACTCGGAATTTGGTCGTTTTCATACTTCTACGTTCCTTTAGAATAACGCTAGCCATACCATTAGTTAGTAGGTAGCTCCATTCGTAGGATGTAAGCGGGACATTCGAAGGGACATCGGATGGTCATCGAAGGCAACTCAGGAAGTATCCTAGCACATTGAAGGGACTATCATCATTTTTCGTGGCGACAATCGAGGTCAAGATCATGTATTCGAGGCGACATCGTGGGTCTTATGATCTTTGTATCGAAGGACTATGATGATTTGTTTGGAAGGCAGCGGTGCTAGAATATCTCTACGTTCGAGGACATGACCATTTTGAATTCGTAAGGCACGAGGCGAATTACCCTAATGCGTGTGTGATAGTGTGTTGAATTGAATATATTATCTTGAAAATTAGTGGGCTAAGTTAATTTTAGTCTTGCCATACACGCCTAATTACTAGCAATTGATAGGGTGCGGAAATTAAAATGCGGAATGTAAAAGCGGAAATGTAAAGGTGCGGAAAGATAAACCTACGCTATTACAAGGCTTTGGGGCAGATACATAATTTAAAATGCGGAAAATAAAAATCCTAAATTAAACTATTACATCCCATGAGCAATTACATTATTGGAAAAAATAGAATGATAAAGTGATAAAGAGAAAATCGTCTGAATCGGATCAACCTGTACAAAAAGAAGAAATCGGAAAATGCAATATGAATCGAACAAGAGAAAAAATGTTAGAAAAATGCAAGTTTTAATATGGGAAAATTACTACATGCTGGAAATAAGATAAATAAGCTAAAATAATTTTTTGGGATTTTTTGGAAAAGATTTAATAATTAAAATGCAATTAAAAGTGAATTAAATGCAAAAATATAAATAAAAATAAATATGCATGCAAAAATATGTTTTTTAATTTTATTAATTAAATAAAGATTTTTAGAATATAAATGCAAAAAGAAAATATTTTTTGGTAATTTTTTAATGCAGAATAAAAAATATGTAAAGAAATTAAAATTGAATAGAAATATTAAAATAAATATGAAAATATGAAACAAAATGCAAACTTGTTAAAAAAAACAAATGCCATGGCCAGGGATCGAACACAGGACACCAGCTTCAAACTTTGAAAACCCACGCCTTGACCAACTGAGCTGGCATGTCTTACTGTTTGGAAACGGAGTTAATGGAATTTACACACGTCGCCTCCTGGTTTCCTCCCGCTCGCGCCATCCATCGTCTTCAACCTTTTGAAAATTTGAAAAGGCAGCGTCGGCCATGGTTCGACGCAAGGTTCCTGGCAAACATGAAAAACGCAGCACACGTAATATAAATAAAATCCAAGGCCATGGTTCGATTCAGGACATCATTCCGAATTCAATGGCATAGGTCTTATTGTCCAATTTTTCCTGTTTGAGGAAACCCTAATTCGAAACCAGAAATCCTAACAATGGCAATACGAGTTCTAAGCCATGGAAACTCAATTAAATAACCCAGATCGCTTGCAATCTTCCTACTAATCACAAAAACAACAACCAAATGTGTTAATAATGCATGAAAATTGAAAATCGATTTTGGAAAAAAGATGAACAAACCGAAATCGTATTTTCTGATTCTGGATGTTTTTTGGCAAAGTAAAGGTCTGATTCGATTCTGGAGATGTCAAGGAAGGTGTATGAGTGCTTGGAATCAGCTGAAACGATCCAAAACCACGGCTGCCAGTTGCTTCAAGTGCACGAAATTTTGACTTTAGGTTAGGGTTCTTGGAGCAATTTTTTCGTCCCCTTGCAATTGATATGCATCAAGTATATATGCTGGATGGATTTGGGATTGATTTGGGAAAGAATTGATCAATATTCAATGGAAATCAATTTTGATTTTTTTCATGAAATCAAATTTTCAAACTTTGGTCAAATTTCAATCTAATCTTCCCATATTTGATCCAATTCCAAAATTGCTGGCATTTATGGGTTAATTGGATCACAAGGAAGCAATAAAAATCAATCTTTCAATTAATTTGGATTTTATACTTTATTTTTCAAATTAATTTGTATTTAAATGAATAAATTCCAAATTAAATAGGAAAATAAAATAGAAAATCGTGGCATTGGGCTTGGACATTCCTAATTGCATGAGGAATAAGTTTGGATGAAGAAAAAGTAGGCCCATTTGCAAAAGATTTGATTTTTTGAAGTATCTCTCTTTGTGCATCCTTTCAAAATTGCCCAACTTGTGAATGGTGCATCTTGCTCAATTTTCCACATTTTTGAGTGTTCTTGGACTTTTTGGAAAGCCCTAAGAGTCCTCTAAACAATGTCTTTGGTATCATCTCAATTGAAGTTACCATGCTCAATATATCTTCAAAACAAAAAGTTGACTTTTTGTTGACTTTGAAAATGACCTGTAATGTTTTGAGCTATACCTCTCAAATGAAGCATTTTTTGGACATTCTTGTGAGACATGAAGTTGTAGAGAATTGAATTTCCTTCAAAATGAGCTTTGGTGGGAAAATTTCTGAGAAAATATGAGAAAGTTATGATCAGTCAAAGTTCAGTTGACTTTTCACCTAGAAACCCTAATTTAGAAAGTTTGACTTTTGAGCAAATCTTGAGTTTTCTTGATGAATCATGATCAACCCTTGATAAAATGATGAATGTAACTTCAAAATGAGGATGTTGACCAAAAAATTATGAAGTTTGACTGTATGTTGACCACAGTTGACTTTTTGTCCAATACAACTGATTTTCAACCATCTGAGCAATTGCCTGAGGAAACTTGACTTGTGAGGCTTGAAATTTGACATGGAGAATCTTTGAAGCATATGAGGAGGCATGAAGACCATTGGATATGTTGGGAATCCATCTTGACTTGAGAGATACCAAACCCTAGTTTGGGTTGATTGCCTAAGAGAGAGTTTGTCTGATCAACTCTTGAGGAATCCTTGAGTAGGGGTGTATGAAATCTCTTGAATAGATGGAGGGCAAATTTTGGGGTATGACAATATACTCTGATTTATTTATTAAAATAATTGCGAAAAACTTGGGTTTTAGAAAGGTTTTACATTAGTGGTATCAGAGCAGGTCGGGCTGTCCGGCCAGGTTTTTCAGTCTTTAGTGTATGACAGTGGTATATTGTTAAAGTAGTTTCTAATCTTAGTGTTTGTTGTTGATGGGAAATAGAGTAATGGTTGGAAGGAATGATGATGCGATTGTTGTTTCTCTACAGGCTGTGCAACAACAACCTAATGCTGGTGTGAATGATGGATCTCCTGTCTTGGAGACGTTTCATAGGAATAAGTCGCATGTCTTCAAAGGTACGTTCGACCCTGATGAAGCACGAATATGGCTCAAGGAAGTCGAAAGGATCTTTCGAGTCATGGATTATATGGAGGCGGAGAAGGTGCGGTTTGGTACCACCAACTCGCCGAGGAGGGTGATGACTGGTGTGTCGGTACTCGTTAGAGACTAACAACAATGAGTGTAGTGATTACTTGGGTTGTGTTCAAGAGGGAATTCTTGAGGAAGTACTTTCCAGAACATGTTCGCCGAAAGAAAGAGATCGATTTTCTAGAGCTGACGCAAGGGAATCTGATATGATAGAGTATGCTTCAAGGTTTATGGAATTGGCAAAGTTCTATCCACATTATAGTGAAGCAGTTACTGAGTTCTCGAGGTGTATCAAGTTAGAGAATGGTTTGCATCCTGAGATTAAGCGAGCAATAAGATATCAACAGATCCGTGTGTTTTCTGAGCTGGTGGACAACTATAGAATTTATGAAGAGGATATTAAGGCTCATTCATCTCACTATAAGAGTATGAACGAGAGGAGGGGGAAGCCACATCAATATCATAATAAGCCCTATGATTCCCTAATTGATAAAGGGAAATATAAGGCTTGTGATGGGAAAAAGACAAGTCGGGGAGGAGCTCATGCATCTGTCAAGTGTTATAAGTGTGGTGAACAAGGTCACCGAGCTAATGAATGTGAGAATAAGGTGATGAGGTGCTACAAGTATGGTAATTCGGGTCATCGTGCTCCTGAATTCCAAAATGATTGTCATACTTATTTCAATTGTGGAGTGCAGGGTTATATCAGTACCCAATGCCAGAAGCCAAAGAGGGATTCTGCTTCCCAGACCAATGGTAGAGTGTTCTCTTTGAGCGAAATTGAAGATTCTAAGAAGGACAACTTGATTCAAGGTACTTGTTTTATTTACAATGTTGAATTGATTGTATTATCAATACTGGTGCTACGCATTCATTTATTTCGCTTGAATGTGCTACTAATTAGGATTGAAATTTTCTGATATGAATGGTAGCATGGTAATAAATACTCCTGCTAGTGGTTCTGTTACTACCACTTATATTTTTTTGAAGTGTCCTTTGACTATTTATGACAAGAATTTTGTGATGGATTTGGTGTGTCCGCCCTTACATCATATCGGTGTTATTCTTGGAATGAATTGGTTAAACTTCAATTATGTTCATATCAATTGCTACAATAAGACTTTGAGGTTTCCCAAGTTTAGTGATAATGGAGAGTTGATGTTGTTGACCGCTAGGTAAGTGAATGAACTACTGGAAGATGAAGCAATGATGTTTGCAATGTTTGCATCATTGCAAGTTGAAGATAATGATACAAGTATGGAATTACTGGTTGTCTTTGATTTTCCAAAGGTGTTCCCGAATAACATCAGTGAATTACCTCTAGAGCGTGAAGTAGAACTTTCTATTGATGTGGTGTTAGATACGAGTCCAGTGTCAATGGCTCCTTATAGAATGTTAGTTTCCGAGCTGAGATAATTGAAGAAACAATTGGAAGAGATGCTTGAGAAGAAATTTATGCGGCCAAGTTTTTCGCCGTGGGGTGCTCCGGTGTGGTTAGTGAATAAGAAAGATGTAAGTATGAGGTTATGTGTAGATTACATGTAGTTAAATAAAGTGATGATAAATAATAAGTATTTGCTACCAAGAATTGACGATTTGATGGATCAATTAGTGGGGGCTTGTGTTTTCAGCAAGATTGATTTGAGGTCGGTTATCATCAAATTCGAGTTAAACTAGATGATATTCCAAAGACAGCTTTTCGGACAAGGTATCATTATTACGAGTACACTGTGATGTCGTTTGGTGTCTCTAATGCGCCAAGTGTTTTCATGGAATAGAACTTTCCATTCTTATTTGGATAAGTTTGTAGTAGTTTTCATTGATGATTTTATGCTTTATTCTAAGTCAGAGGAAGAACATGTTGAGTATTTGTGATTGGTATTGCAAGTGTTGGAGGAAAAGATATTGTATGCGAAATTATCAAAGTGTGAGTTTTGGCTGAAGTAAGTTAGTTTTCTTGGTCATGTAATATCTAGGGGTGGAATTATTGTGGATCATTCTAAAGTTGATGCAGTGTTGCAATTGGAGGCTCCGAAGTCTGCAACTGAAATTCAAAGTTTTCTTAGTTTGGCAGGTTATTATCGAAGATTCATTAAAGGGTTTTCTAAGCTAGCGTCACCGTTGACGCAGTTAACTCGAAAAGATCAAGCTTATGTGTGAGATGTTAAATATGAAGAAAGTTTTGTAAAACTAAAGAAGAGATTGTGACTGCTCCGGTATTAGTTTTGCCTAATCTGAGTGAGTCATTTTTTGTTTATTGTGATGCGTCTAAGATGTGACTTGGTGGTGTGTTGATGCAAAATGAACAAGTTATTTCTTATTCTTCTAGACAACTCAGAGTTCATGAAAATAATTATCCTACGTATGACTTAGAGTTAGAAACAGTGGTATTTATGTTGAAGATTTGGAGACATTATCTATTTGGTTCTAAACTCGAAGTATTTGTTTTATCAGAAAGAATTAAACATGAGACAGAGGATGTGGCTTGATAAGTGAGGAAAAAAAATGATGTTTGGTATTTAATAATAATTAGATGTTTAATAATAATTGAAGTATTAGGTGCTTAATAATAATTAGAATAATTATTTGGAATTATTTTAATTAGAATAAATGGAATAATAAAAGTGTAGAAAAAATAAGGGTAAGATGATAATTGGCGGGGAATAAGTGAGGACAAGATAGGAAGTTTGGTATTATATGTCTAAAGGATTATACAAGTAATTAGGGAAAGAGGATCATTGTGGAACGATCGTAGAATTGAAAAGAAAAAAAGAACAGACGTTGTGGAGAAAATAGGCTAGGGCACCAAGAGGCAAGGGAATTCGTAGAGAACCAAAGAGGATTTGGAATTTTCTGCTATAATCATAAGGTAAGTGGAGTTTATCGTTGTGATTATGTGTGATCCATGGTTTGCATATGGTCGAATTGCTTTAGGTGTTAGGTAGATGATGAACTGATGTTGTTTGATGAAGATTTGGAAAATTGATGATGATAATACGATAATTTGTGGTAAGAATGATGGTTTGTGATGTTTTATTTCCCTTGATTCAAGTACCATATGATATGATATGTTTTGGGGTTATTGTAGGTCAAAACTAAGGGTTTGGGGTTGATTGGAAGGTTGAAAAACAAGAAAAATCGCACAAAATCGCATAAAAAATATTATTTTCTAGGCTCCATTACGAGTGTCCGTAACAAACCACGGGATTTTGTACCAGAACCGTGAAAATAGATGAAATTCTAGATTTTCTGCATTGCGGGACGTAATGCACATTACAGATGCCCGTAACAACTCGCGGGTTTTTGTACTACACCCTATTGCCCTCCTATTTTTTAGGTCAAGATACATCTCCATACCCAATAATTCCTCAAGGGTTGATCAAACAAACCCTCTCCTAAACAATCAACTCATAACTAGGGTTTTGTTTCTCTCAAGTAAAAAATGGTTTCTATTGTGTCAAGTTATCACCATGCCTCCTCATAGGTATCAAAGTATCACCATGCCAAGTTTCAAGCCTCATAGCCTAAGTTTGCTCAATCAATTGCTCAGATGGTTGAAATAAGTTGTATTGGACAAAAAGTCAATTGTGGTCAACCTACAGTCAAACTTCATAATTTTTTGTTAACATCAAGATTTTGAAGTCACATTCATAATTTGATGAAGGGTTGATCATGATTCATGAAGATGATTCATGAAGAAGATTCAAAGAATGATCAAAAGTCAAAAGTTTCTAAATTAGTGTTTCTTAAAGGAAAGTCAACAAAACTTTGACCAAGCATAACTTTCACATACTTAATCAGAAATTTTTCCACCAAAGCTCATTTTAAAGGGAAATAAATTCTATACAACTTTGTCTCTCACAAGATTTACCCAAAAATTCTTCATTTCAAAGATATGGGTCAAGACATTAT
The DNA here is from genome assembly GCA_021764765.1 of Vicia sativa. Classification (NCBI taxonomy): domain Eukaryota; kingdom Viridiplantae; phylum Streptophyta; class Magnoliopsida; order Fabales; family Fabaceae; genus Vicia; species Vicia sativa. Next base: position 65,930,145 of record CM038794.1, read on the forward strand.
AGGTCCTTCTAAAAGTCAACAAAAATTCATCTTTTTCCAAAGAAGTGTACATGCGCATGGAAGCTTCAATGAAGATGAAACCAAAAGGAGCTCTTATATGAAATCTTGAGATTTATAAAAAAGTCCAAGAACACTTCCAAATGACAAAAATTGAGCAAGTTATGGCTTGAGAAAAAATTGAAATTTTGAAGAAATGCATGAAGGAAATATTGATCAAACTTGAAAATTTTTCAAATGGGCCTATATTTCTTTTGTTCAAACTCAATACAAGCTGGAAATTTCGAAATATATTTGATTGGCAAGAGATTGGCATGATTGAAGATCAAAAAATGGCAATATTTGGTATAAATTTTCAATCAGATATATTCACATCAATGAAAGATATTTCTACACTTTTGCTGACCTAAATTCTTCCTCTATAAATAGAGAACACCTTCAGATGCAAGACACACGAATTGCTGCCTCTTACAAACCCTAGAAAGTTGTCCAAAATTCAAGTTTCTAGGGAACGAGAAAACTAGGTTTCCAGCCATCCTCAAGCTATTCCAAGCACCCATTCATACTCCTTAGACTTCCAGCAATCGATCCAAGTCCTTACACAAGCCTGAAGTATCCCAGAATGTGCTAAGCAAGTTGCATCAGTTTGGTAAAAGTTTCAAAACTCAAACTCTCAATTCATGCCATTTAAATTGTTTCGATTCATATATTCATGTTCATACTGATGTTTGTGATTGTTTAGAACTATCATTTCCAAGGTTTGAGCCCAGAATCATGTTTCACCATTGTTAGGTCATACAAACTGATGAGCTTCGAAACTCTAGATATAGAATGATTCATGCCAAACTAACACCACCATTGAATTCCTGAGGTTCGATTTAGGGGGATAGGGTCCTCTTCTTTTTTTATTCATTTGATTTTGCAGGTTTTGATTCTCCAGTGGCCGGAGAAGACAAACGGAGCATGGCTCTGGCGTCTCTGACTTTGCATTGACCGATGAAGGCATGCGTGGTTGCGTGCGATTGGTCGATACGAATATCCTGGGTCCCAGTATATTTGGCTTATGTTTGTTTTGATTTTCAGGAAGAAATTTCTAATATATAAATATATATATATATATATATATATATTTTTGTGCATAAATTGATGGATGTATTACCACCCCAGCGGTCAAGAGCGCGTACTTAGTCCTTACCTCTCCTATGGCATGGGTTCGATCCCTACCTTTAGCCTAATTTTTTCATATTTTCTAATTTTTACAGGTTTGCACACATATATAATTGGAGGCGTGATTTAAACATCACATACAGGTGGCGTGATGACTACCTTTTGGCTCAATAACCATAAGGTTCTGAGTTCAAGCCTTGGCAGGACCAAACCCTATTTTTTTACCACTTGTTTCTCTAACTTTTTCTTATTTCTTTTATTTTTCTAACCTATTTTAATTTCTTTTCACAAATTAATTTTTTTACACCTAAAAATCCTAAAAAATGTTTAAATTTTAGATTTAGGTTTTAAAAACCTTTATTTAATTTTTGACACAAAAACATTTAATTTTTCTTTACTTTTAAAATATTTTTCTTAATTAAATACTAATTAATTAGAATTAGGGTTTTTCTACATTAAAATTGATTTCTAAAAAACACAAAAAATATTTTCTTATAGTAATTAGGTTTCTAACATTTTTCTAACACTTAGAATATTTTTTTCATTATCTATTTATTTATTTCGCATTTTAAATTCTAGAAATCGATGTATAGGTCGCAAGGATGTCTTTGTAATAGCGTAGATTTACTTTCCGCCTTTACTTTCTACACCTCCTATTATGTATCTTCCCCAAAGCCTTGTAATAACGTAGGGTTTACCTTTCCGCCTTTACTTTCTTCACCCTCTATAACTGTATATAACTGCTTAGATGTATGGATAATATGATTGTATGGCAAGACTAATCAATCAATCTTAGAATAACCTAAACTCAAAAATAAAATACCTGAATTGAACACACTTATCACACTTGCACCCTTAGGGTAATCTCTATTATTTCCTTATGAATAAACAATGGTCATGTCCCTCGAATGTAAGGGTACCATTAGAAAAAGACCCTCGATTGAAAAATCATCACAAAGATCATAGTCCCTCGATGACACTCGATGATGCCTACAAATATATGATCTCATCCATCTATTGTTACCTACGAATAAGTGATGATCTTCCCTTCGGTTTGCTAAGGTATCCTTACATGTTGCCTACAATGACCATTCGATGACCCTACGCCCGTCTCTTCACATCCAACGGATAGAGTTACCTACCAACTAATGGTATGGATAACGTTAAACTAAAGGAGAAGGAAAATTACAAGAACGACCTTTTGAGTAGGTAATAAGACTCTAAATTGCTTGATCCAATGAAAACAAATACTTTCCACACCTCAGACGCTATTCAAAATACTTTTCAAATGAACACTTTGTATACACTCATACGACAATCATTACAAAGTTAAATTTTCGAAATATTTTCAAACACTTCGTATACATTCTTGAGGACTGATACAAGAATCATTACAAAGTCAAATAAAAATACTTCTTTTCAAATCACACACACAGTGAGTTTTCAAAAAGTAAGCTAAAGCAATTAAGAGCCCATAGATAACTACGGATGGAAAGGGTGTTAATACCCTCTTTTTCATAATTACCTCCCGTACTCAGAATCGATAAAAGGTTTTTCCTGTTCTTTTCACATTTCCTTTATTGGATAAAAGAATAGTAAGTGGTGACTCTTGCTATCCGCAACATTTGCGATAGAGCGCAAAACAAACAAGTCAGTTCTTCCACCGTGTTACAGAACTGGCGACTTTGCTGGGGAGACAAACCAAAAAGAGGTTACCTTAGGGTTTTAGATAATTTTTTATCGCTTTCTGTTTGATTTGTATGCTTTACTTTTAAGGGTTGCTTGGGTATTATATTTGTGGGGTATCCTACACCCGGATCCAGGTTTCCTTAGGTAAGTAGAAATAGATCATCGCGATTGTCTGGCATAGACCGAAATAGTCAAAATGATGGCTATGATTAGTGTGATACTTTGGATGTCTTGATGTTCCTCATGTTCAGTTGAGGAAATATTTGGCGTCTGTGTGGTGTCATCAAGCACTAACTAAATTTTTAGAACCCTAATTAACCTATTATAGCCATTCACTACAAAAAAAAAAGATTTTTGGCAGCGCATCTACGAAAGCGCTTTTTGGAAAAAGCGCGCGTAAAAAAATCGCTTAAAAAAAGCGCTCTTATAGGGGTATTATGAGCGCTTTCAAAAGCTCTTAAAGGGGTCCCTATGAAAGCGCTCTAAAGCGCTAGGGCTGACTCACGAAGCGCTTTTGGAGGAAAAACACTCTTAAATTGCTATAAGGCGCTTTTCAAAGCGCTTTGGTAGGTTATTTTATAATTTAAATTGAAATCCCTAAATACGAATTTTGGCTTCATTCTCTTCAGTTTCTCATTTTCATGTTCTGAACTGTACCCTCTTCTCCATTTCTCCAGCAATCTCCTCTCGCCGCCGTTGTCTTCTCCTCTCTCGCCCGTCTTCTCGCAGTGCATTATTTTTTTTCTTTTCTTTGTTTTAGCCATGGCTAGGTTACAATGCATGTCTGTTTTGTACTATGAAATATTTCAATCTAGCTTTTTGTGTTGCTGTGAGGGTTCTATGTCCATATAATAGAATAACATCACCATGGCTAGGGTTATATTGAAAATTCTTTGAAACTATAGGTGTCAGTTAACTTGAAACTATAGGTGTCAGTACCACCTGCATATTGGAAATGTATCAAGAATTAGGAATGTTTTTCAAAATGGCAAAATCTGAACTACTATATATATATATATATATATATATATATATATATATATATATATATATATATATATATATATATATATATATATATATATATATATATATGAAAAGGTTAATATTCGATTTGAATGACACTTGTGAGTTCAATTAAGGATATGGTTTCTTATACATTATTGTTATTTGAATGTGGTCAACACTTTGTTTGTAGTCTTTGAATGTACTTAAGTTACAAAGTTGTTCCGTAAGTTTGAATTACATTCATTTTTAGTTTGGTCATCAAATGCCTCCGGGGATTGTCGGTTCACACAAACTAAGTACTTGAAAATGAGGATTTAGTCAAATTATAGAGATATTTTATAGGTCAATTTGGTTTATAACGTTTATTCCTTTTAAATTTTATAGGTAACATCTAATCTTAAACTCAGATAATCTAAGATTTTTCAAATTATCTATTAAAAAAACTTCTTGATTCGAAAAGGTGAAATAAGGTAAAAAAACATATGAAAATGGATAAAAAAGTCTCTTACATGGCATGTTTTCAAATATCTTTTAGTTATAATTGTTATTTCCCTTTTTTGTAATGCTTTGTATTTATAGAATTATGTATATAACCATTGTTCTCTCGCTTTTACAAATCTAACACTATCCTTTTTCTACTTATTTTTTGGTTATATGTTTCTTATTTGTGGGTTGATGTATGTTTTATTTCTCCGGGTGCATGCAACATAATTTTGGTGGTAACATTGAAATGGTTTGTGTTTTGGATTATATTTGTGGGTTTATGTTGACTTTGTGAATTCACTATTTCTAATATTTGTGTTGTATTTCAAATATCTTTTAGTTATAATTGTTATTTCCCTTTTTTGTAATGCTTTGTATTTATAGAATTATGTATATAACCACTGTTTTCTCGCTTTTACAAATCTAACACTATCCTTTTTCTACTTATTTTTTGTTTATATGTTTCTTATTTGTGGGTTGATGTATGTTTTATTTCTCCGGGTGCATGCTACATAATTTTGGTGGTAACATTGAAATGGTTTGTGTTTTGGATTATATTTGTGGGTTTATGTTGACTTTGTGAATTCACTATTTCTAATATTTGTGTTGTATTATTGTCATAGCCTTCCCAAACATTGAAAATATGTGACATTTATTGTGAACCTTTATGTTAAAATAGTATATATATTTTTTGCAATATAGCCATTTTTTCTCACGGTTACTAAAATTGGCAGCTTTTAAATTAATTAATAACAAAAATGACGGTGTACTAGGATCCGAAATATATGCCTAAGAGACGGCTTAGTTATCAATTTGCTATGTTTTTTTTGTTCTCTGTCATTCCATTTTGTAACTATGATGGTGTACTGGGATCCGAAATATTGAATAACATTCTATGAATTTGCAGCGTTTCCCGGCCTAGTTCGACGTACGACGCTCATTCTCCGCGTTTCTTAGAGTTCGAAACATCTGAGGTAACATTCTTCCTCAAATTACTGGTATATATTGTGATGAATTTTTCTTAAATTGTCTTTCGTATGTTGCGTTTTCTTGATACGGATTCATTCCGTGTATACTACGTTTGCGAAAGCAACGATATTATTTTGTCCACTAATTAGTTGATATGGATAAGACATGGATGTATTCTAATCGATTGTCGAAAGACTACGAGAATGGTGTTTCCGAGTTTGTTAAGTTTGCGTTGCTAAAGACCCAATCGAATGACATGTCCTGTATTCTTTGTTATGGGAACCGGTTGGCTTGATTCGATTGGCATCGCATTTAATTCGGTATGGAATTGATAGGAGTTATACATGTTGGAATATGCATGGTGAGAAAAGTAACGGGAATGTTGAATCGGAGGATAAGAGGAGTACCTATGTTTCAAATGATGATTGCACAGATACATACAATTATGATCGAGTCGAAGAAGTTGCAGAAGCGCTTGAAGAAGATCTTAACGATTGTCCCAAAATGTTCGAGAGGTTGGTAAGCGATGCAGAGAAACCGTTGTATAATGGTTGTACAAAATTCACAAGATTGTCTGCGGTGTTAAAGTTGTACAACTTAAAAGCCAACAATGGATGGTCGGATAAAAGTTTCACAGAGTTATTAGCCCTTATGAAAGATATGCTACCAGAGGATAATGTTCTTCCCAATCGAACGTATGAGGCCAAAAAGATGTTGTACTCTATTGGAATGAGCTATGATAAGATACATGCATGTCCAAAAGATTGAGTTTTGCTTCGAAACGAGTATGCATCGTTAAATGAGTGTCCTAAATGCGGTGCCCCTCGATATAAGAAAAAGTTGTCTCCGGCAAAAGTCTTATGGTATTTTCCTATAATCCCAAGATTTAGACGGATGTATCGTAGTGAAACCGATTCGAGACACTTGACTTGGCATTCAGATGAAAGAATTATTGATGGAAAATTTCGACATCCGGCAGATTCTCCACAGTGGATGAAAATTGATAATGATTATCCTGAATTTGGAAAAGAAGCAAGAAACCTTCGCTTGGCATTGTCTACTGATGGAATGAACCCACACGGTATTCAAAGTATCTCGCATAGCACATGGCCTGTGATTCTTATGATTTATAACCTACCTCCATGGCTATGTATGAAGCGTAAGTACATGATGCTATCTATGTTAATTTCTGGGCCTAAACAACTAGGAAATGACATAGACGTATACTTGGAACCATTAATCGAAGATTTGAAGATTTTGTGGGAGAACGATGTGGAGGTTTATGATGGTTATAGGAAAGAAAGTTTCAACTTGAGGGCGATGTTGTTTGAAACAATTAACGATTTTCCAGCATACGGAAATCTATCCGGGTATAGCATTAAAGGTGAAAAAGCGTGTCCTGTTTGTGAAGACAGAACCGATACCATGCGATTGAAACTTTGTCAGAAGAATGTCTTTCTCGGTCATCGTAGATTCTTAACTTCTAAACACCAGTATCGTGGATGGAGAAAAGCGTTCAATGGAGATACCGAACAACGTAGAGCTCCACCTGGATTGACAGGTGATCAAATTTTTGAAAAGGTGAAATTTGCCGTATAATACAGGGTTAGATTTTCATTCTAAGCTCCTTTTAATATTTGTATTTTTTACATTAAAATTCGCTTCTAAATTGTTTCTTTAATTTATAGATGTCACTGGTTGTTGCTTGCTATCAATCCCATAAAAGAAGTGGTCTATTACCTGAATTCGGTTGACGGTGATTGGACAAATTATCCGGAAATGAAGCTACTGATTGATACGTAAGTGATATTATTCTAAATATTCGTTTGTGTTTATATATTTAATTATTTCTATGTCATTGTTCTAAATAAATATTTTAATTTTGTCATCAGTTCAATACAAGTATTCCGATGTCAAAGGGAAGCACGGGTACCACGGTCTAAATCAAACAACATTAATTGGATCAAAGTACAGGTATATAAATGTCAACAATTTTGCTTATAATATTTATGCTACTTGATAAAACAATAGATGTGTATAATCTTATTTGTTTTTCTATGTAGTGCCCTCAACAACAAAACGGCATAGATTGCGGATACTTCGTTTTGAAGTTTATCAAAGAAATCATTCAAATGAATGAAATCGAGATTCCAATCACGGTATGGATTTATACTTTGTTTTATTACTTATCGGATTTTGCATATAATTTATTACATTAAACTAAATCATGCATATATTTTGTTTTGTAATGTAGTATTTTGATCAATACAATTGTCCATATTACTCACGTCAATTGGAAGAACTCAAAGAGGAGTTGTGCCAATATTTTATTGAGCTAAGAATCTTATAATAAGGTACGAATACATTGTTGTGTGAAATTGGTTAATTATGAATATATTGTTTTGTGTATACAACACTGACCGTGTTATTATGTTCATATTGCAGGATCAGGACCTTGGATATATATGTAGATTAGGATTGATTTACTTAGTGTTATATAGCTGATTTTTTAGGGTGTATTTGTTACGTTTAAAACATGTTAATATTGAATTACCATGGTGTATATATTTTGGATATGAATTGATTATAATGGTATTTGTATATATATAATATTTGGTATTTGAATTACATTTGGTATTTGGATTAAAACTAATATATATTGGTATTTCTAGATTAGATTGTAAAATACCGGTTTAGGAATTACAGGTTTGCTGCAAAAAAATGCAGGTTTAGAAATTTTTAAATTTTAGATTTTTCGATGAAAACCTATGAAAGCGCTTTAAGAAAGCGCTCTCATAAACTACGCCACGAGCGCTTTTGATTAAAAGCTTTCATAGGTAACCTGAGGCGCTTTTTCGAACAAAAGCGCTCTCATAGGCCTACTTTAGATTGCGACACGCATCGATTCACCTATGAAAGCTTTTTAAAAGCTCTTATAACCTACCTATGAAAGCGCTTTTGGTAAAACGCTTTCATAGGTAAACTGAGCGCTTTTTTACGAACAAAAGTTGCTAAAACCTTTTGCAGCGCCACCTACGAGAGCGCTTTTAAGCGCTTTTAAAGCCCAAAAAAAGCGCTTTCGTAGGTCATTTATGGCATAGTGATTAGAAGGTAGTGAGATAGCCGGCTTTGATGCAAACTGAGGTTGGTTGATACTCGATTTACCTTCCCAGACTATCAGTTGGTACCTACAATGGAAGAATTCTCTAAGCTACTTGGGAGACCCATCCTTGAACAGATACCTTTCATGGGTCTTGAACCTACAATGGAAGATTTCTCTAAGCTACTTGAGATACTTATCCCTGTACAGATACCTTTCATTGGTCTTGAAAAAGTTTTGAGGTTTGAAGACATCGCAGCAACCTTACACCTAAAGTGGTCAGATATTGAAGCTAATTGGGAAACGAGAAGTGGAGTTAAGGGATTGCTTGCTAAATTTCCGATAAAGAAGGCTCGAGAATTCTTAAAGCCTATGAGTTTCCACGCTTTCAAAGAAATTTTAGCTTTACTAATCTTTGGTTTTGTGTTATCCCCTAATCCAGATCAATTCACTGATGTAAACACCATCAAGATATTCCTCACTCATAATCTTGTGCCTACTTTGCTCGGAGATATTCTACATTCTCTTCACACTTGTACTATGAAAAGACAAGGAACTCTCATGTGTTGCATACCTTTATTATCCATGTGGTTTATTATCCATTAAATTTTTGTCTTTTATTTTCAACTCATTTAATCTCAAACTCATTAACGATAGAATTGTCGAACGAAGAATCAGTAACCAATCTTTATGGATAAAATACGATATAACCTAACCGGTATATATCACCCGGTAAAAATAATACTTTACTTTTTGCTTGCTCGCTTTACCGCTTCAACAAAATGGCGTCGTTGTCGGGGATTGGTTTTATTGTTTTGTATTGCGATAATTCCGTTGTTTTTGAATTTTATAATTAATGTATATGTTGTATAGACTTTGTATATGAACTTGTATATTGTTACTTGTACATTTTGTGTTTACTTTCCATACTTATACATATTTCTGTTTTTCCTTGTTTTCAAGTATTGTTGTAAGTTGTCTCGTATTCGTAACGTTTGTTGTGTGTTTGTTAGGACACTTTCTTTACGTTTGTGCGGTGTGACAATACCTTGGCATGATGAGAGGAGGTTACTAGCTCGCACAATAAAGGCATCGAGCTTACGACGTAAAACAATCATGTTTTGTTTATGTTTGTTTACATGTGTGGTGGCTTGTGTTTTAACAAGTTAAAATAGGACATGTTCTTTATTTCAAATCTTCACTTTTGAACTTGATAATTCATTTTCACTAAGCTTTTGTATTGTTATTTGTGTTTGTTTTGTTATGTCAATTTGTTGTTTTCCACAAGTTTGTAGTGTTTTAGGGAAGTGTGTACGTCTTGTAAATATTGATTAGATGTAAATGAGATTGTGTAGGTGTGTAATGAGCTTGATAGCTTGCACCTTGTCGCATGTTTTCGCGAATCGGTGTGGCCACGCCTGTCCTTGCTCTCTGCATAACCAGTGGACTCTTTAAATTTCACTTAGTTTTCCTTTTTCCCACTTCCACCTAGGATTTTTGTATTTAATAAAATTAGTATTATTTTCCTAACTCTTTTGTTATTGTTTGGACTCAAATTTTGGTCTGGTAGCTTGAGGTTGCATTTTGTGATTTTCCGAGTTTGATCGTTTCAACTCGCGGCTGTATGGTAATGATAGTTTCAAAGTTGGTACACGTTAGGTACTCGTTTATCACTTTCTCTAGCATAACATGTTTAGGAAATTTATCATTTGTACAATTACCATGTCATTCATTCTTTTTGCATTACTTGCTCATGAATTGAATCACTTTAGTTCCCCTTTTTACCCATAAATGTGAGAAAGCTTTCCATTGTTACATATTTTTGAGGCCACAATCCTTGTTTTAACTGGATTTTTTTATGCTTAATCTTTTGTTTTGTGTTGATTGTATGATTGCATGAAAATAATCAAGGGATTTTTGTTTGATTTTGAGCATAACTACCTTGGCCAAATATTCAATTTACCTTGCGAGCGTGTGAACCTTTGCTAACCCCTTTGAGCTTTTATCAATATCCATGTTTATTTGAACTTTATGTTTGTCTATGAGTGTCAATTCACCTTTTTTTATGGATGTTGATTTCTTTGTTTCTTGAACCCTTAACTATATGTTGTTGTATGAATTTTTACCTTGCCGTAGAAAGTATGGAGTATTCACACATTAATGTTGGTTGAATTCAAGTTGGGGAGAGAATTGTTTATGTGCTTATGTTGTGATTGATATGAGGTTGAGAAAAGAAAAAGAAAAAAATATGAGAAACATATGTGAAAAGGAAATAGATTAGAAAAAGAAAGAAAAAAAGAGAAAAGCTTTGGAAAAGAAAAAAAAAGCGTATGAATAATGTTGTGCTAATAAGTGAGGTGTTTTGGTTTTACAATTTGTGATGAAATTTTGATTGATATTTTATGCTTGAGTCTTTTCTAGTTGATCACTCTCTTAGGTTTCGGCAAGTTTTTGTCTCGATTAGCTTTAGGACTTATCACTTGTTTGTTAACCAAGCCACATTACAACCTTGAAAAGCCCTTGTGATTCTTGCATTTGTATTTTCAATACGTTTTTGGATGAATGCATAATTTAGTCTTTTGTTTGCAAGATTGTGGATGAGTGTTTTTATCCCTCACCTTTGTGTGTTCTTCATCTACCGATGAATTTTTGTAGGTGTGATTCATGATTGATCTTGTTTTGTTTTAGAATATTTTGCATTATTTTTTTACTTAGGATTTATTTTGTTTATATGTTGTTGTTGTAGGAATGTAAAGTAGGTATTTTGCGTGGTGCATGGTTTGAAGCATACATTTGTTTTCCGCTTTAAAATCTTGTTGATTTGTGATTCTTTGATTACCATCTTTTGTTTCATTAGGTTTACTTGACTTTGTTTGAGGACAAAAAATGTGTCAAATTGGAGAGAGTTGATAAGTTCCAAAATGTAGTTATTTTATATATGTGTTTTGCGGCACTTATTTGTTCTTGTTTGTTGATAATCATTGAATAACCCACTTTTTATTGTAAATGCGTTTTATTGTGTTTTGTGTATATAATGTATCGTTTGATTAGTTTTAATGTATTTTTGTAGGTATTTGTTGCATATTTAGAGCATGGAGGAATAAAGTGTCAAGACACGGCTCAAGACTAATTTTGGCCGTAAAGTCAAGAACTTCAAGGCTTAGCAAGGTTTTCGCTAGTGCGCTAAGACTGTTGTTAAAGTAGGTCACGCTAGCATGGCTAGAGCTGCTAGAGGCTTAGCGATCTCGCAGGATTTTGTTTTATAAATTCATTTCAAAATGTATTTTTAGGTCATGATTTTGGGTGGATTTAGATCCTCATTTCCATCAACCTTTATTTTTGGTAGATTAGCTTAGAAAACAACATTAAGGCTTGCTCATGGATTATTGAGCTGGATTGTTTTTCGATAGGCGTTGACAAACCTGTAAATGAGTGGTTTATCTCTTCTCCTCTTGTGTATTTCTCTATTTTGTTGGTTATGTGTGTATCTACTTACTCATGTATATTTGTCGCCCTTGGCATTGTATAAAGTTTGTTTTACAAATCTGTGTTGATGATTGTCTTTGTTTTTACTTTATGTTAGGATTGAGCTTTGCTAGATAGATCGCCAGATTCTTACCAGGATGATTATCTCGTTAGTTTCGAATGCTAGGAACGGGTTTAGAGTCGACATTCACTTAGGGTATCCGAGCTTAATGCCTCTATGTTGGTTGTTTCGAGCAGAGATAGTCGCTATAAGTGGCGCGTCGACTTATGTGTTGTCGAGGTATGCCGTATAATGGCATCGGTGATTTGGGAGGATTCTCAATTTGGGTTAGAAATAGCTTAGGTTTGTGAGAGGTATGTGATTATTACCGAGGAGTATCGTGAGGTCGCTGTGATAATAGACGGTAGATTTAAGTCCTGTGATGGGTGTGCATCTGCTCGAGAAGTTGTCTATCCTTTATAATTTTTGTTAATTTACTTTTTGTTTTTATTTTCAACTCATTTAAGCTCAAACTCATTAATGTGAGAATTTTCGAACGATGAATCAATAACCAATCTCAGGACACGACATTGATATAACCTAACCTAAGATATATCACCCTAAAAATAATACTTTACTTTTTACTTGCTCGCTTTACCGCTTCAACAGACAATTTAAGCAAGATATGGAGGAAATCCTGAAGATTATTATGAAAAGCGATTACAATGTTGTGGAGCAGTTGGGACAAACTTCGTCCAAGATTTCTCTAGAAAGGATTTTTCTAGAAAGAAGGAATTTACTTCGATGAGGTTTTTGCTCCTGTGGCTAGGATCGAAACAATCAGGTTGGTTGTTGGCTTAGCAGAAATAAATAGTTGGCACATTGTCATACCCCAATTTTTGACCTAATATACCACCTTAGATTTGCATCATTGCATCACAGCGGCCGTAATGTAATTAATCCGTGTGGCATCTACATGTCAAAATTAGGGTTTCACAAATTTTTCATCTGATTCAAGAGGTAATCAATTAGGGTTTGAATTTCACTCACCTCAATTGATCTATCTTAATCAAATCATCAACCTCTGGTCTTCAGATATCCAACTTTTCCTCATGATCTATCAAGGATCGACCCAATTAGGTTTTCATCGAGGATAAGCAATCACCGATTTTCCGATCAATGAATGACTTTTGTCCGGAGATTGATCTTTATATCTTCAATACAACATTTTGACCTAATTTCTGGACTCAAAACATCACAGAAGTTCACAAAATTCATCAATCAATTTCTGGATCATCTAATGAAATTTCATCTGCACTGAAAAGTCAAACTTTGACTTTTGGTCAACTTTTTCAAGACAAAACTTTTTCCATCATCAAAATACTTCAAATGATCCATCATGATCATAAAAAATCAAGAAATTTGGAAAAGTCAACAAAAAGTCAAAATTTTCAACAATTAGAAAAATTTTCATGTTAAATTTCACATATTTTCCAAACTTCATGGCATTTTTTCACATAGTTCCATTTGGAATTAGAAAACACTCAAAACATGAAAGTTGTAGCCCTTGAAACAAGCTTTCCAAAATGTCCAAGAACTTGAAAATCCATGGTGTCTAGCTATACTTTTGATTTTGAAACATAGAGCTCCAAAAGCCATGATTTTCAAGTACAACTTTCAAAATTACAAGTCATTTTTGATTTTATTTCCTTCTAGAAGCTTGCTCACCTAGCCAAGATAGATAGAGCTGATAAAAATCAGATGGGAAGTAATTATGATGGGATAATATGTTGAATTATTTAACCATGGTTAAAAGGAAGCTTCCTTTGCATTTATAAAATGACTTTCTTGCCCTCTAAGGCAAGTTTTCCAAATCCAACCCAATCTCTTTGCTTGCCATTGAGAAATCTTGACCTATAAATAGAGGTCATGTTTTCCATTTGAAAAACACCAAAGCTATGCCAAAACAAGCTTTCATTTCTTTCTTAAAATTCGAGTAACATAGTTCAATTTGAGAATTCTTGCATTTTTCAAAATGTGAAAAACATGAGAGATTTGGTGTCTAACATGTCATAAACATCATTTAGAACTGGTTTGAAACTTAAAATCAATCTAAAACAACTAAAACTAGATTTGTATTTCAAACTTCCAAACTGCCAAACCTTTAATTTAACTAAATTGATATTTGCCAGTAAGTTGTATTTTTTCCATTCAAACATCATCAAGATATCTATATGGATGATAGTAGACATTAACCTTGACCTCGAACACCTCTAACATCGAATTCGAGTTTCACTTTGAAGCATATGCAGGTGGACTTGGTTGGAATGATCTGTGCTATTTCGTGAGTGAGTGCACCATCCTCACACGATCCTGAAGTTCATCGGTGCTATAGCAATCATTAAAAATTCTCGAAACACTCCATTGAAGATTTCGATCTTAGCTTCAAGAGGTAAGAACTCAAACTTCGAACCTCTTGATTTCTCTACTTCAGCTCAAAAAGCTCTCGCCGCTTTTGTTTCGCACCATCATCAAGCTTAACCTCATTCAATTGCTTAATTCCATAACCATACACGATTTCAATTGATTTTAAAGAATTAGGTTCTTCGTGTTTTCGGGAATTTAATCATGTTAAACTTAAAATAAATGAAATTAACCACATCATAATGTTCCCGGTTAAATTTCGATCAAGTTTGATGTTTACATCGAGCAATTTCATTGAGAAACAAGGAAACCATGGTCGATTGAAGGATCTGGGAAAGTAAGGTGATCATACAAGATTTTTTCAAATTCAAATACAAGTTTATAATATTATAACATGGTTTGAAATCAATACACGGATGTATTTCACTCAAATGCTGCTGCCACCACCTTAAGTCTTTCCTCACACGCCTTTGCCCAATGGTCCCTGTTCGAGTAGCCTTTGACCATTTTTACCAAACTTTTTCATTTTTCCTTCATATTTTTTCAAACTTTGACTTCTTCAAAACCCCTCAAAACTCCTCATTTTGAGGTGATTTTTGCACGCTGTTATTTATCATGTATATTTTATGATAGTGTCAAAAAATTCAAAATACTTTCGTCTTATATTTTTATCGAAATAAAACGATATGTTTCGAGTACTTTTAAAGCACTTTCAAAGTTTTTTTCAAACTTTCAAAGCCCGATTTTTTTCAAACCTCTTGTAGTAAACTTCATCTTCAAAACACTTTCAAGATCATTTTTCAAAACTTTTCATCAAATTCATATTTTTCCATGATCGATCCGACTTGACGATGAAACCAACTCGCTTTTTTCCTCGAAATTTAATCGATCGTGGGCCTCCTCACGCTGTAAGTCCCAAAATTCTTTTATGTACATACATATTTCCTTGTACATGCTCAATTATTTTATGTACATACCAATTTCACTCATATATACATGTATATTTTGTAAATACTGGCATGTATAAACTTCGTCCGCTTGTTTTCGCTTTCTTGTATATAATCAATACCATTGGTATTAAAAGGAGCATTATTCCCGAGAAAGTGCTTTTAAACCAACGCCTCCCTTACGTGTAAGTCCCAACCTTCCTATGTACATCCACCTCTTTTGTACTAAATACTGCTCGTACATATTTACTTCCTTGTACACCCAAACTTGTAATAATCAAGTTACGCTGCTTTAAACGCTCGCTTTACACACACTTGTTTATATTTCCTTCATAAACTCTTGTAAATAAAACATCACATTTGTTTATACCTTCATAAACCTCGTGAATAAACTTCATACACTTGTTTATAACTCTGCTCTAGTTATAGCATAACAACTAGTCTAACTAATAGTTTCCCACAAAGATAGCCTCTGGGCTTTGTACAAGGTAACCTATTCATCCGAGTTCAAATTCTCTTAGGCTTCATATAAGAAAAGTCATCTGAGTTTAGACCCGCTTAGGCTTCATATAAGACAACACTCCCCCGCTAAGTCGCCCTCGGCTTCGCTCAAAAGAACTCCTCATTGAGTTTAGCCTCGGCATCAAACAAGAAAGAGACTAGAAATCTCTTAACAGCCTCCTATCAGCTTCCAATACAAAGAATCACCCGCTAAGATGTAACCCCGAGAGTATATTTCCTATGAAATTTCTCTGAAATCCTAAGAGGATGGTTTCCATGAAATCACTCTTAAAGCCAAAGCCGCCATACCCTATAGCTTCCTCGAGCTTTACATAAGGACCTCATGACCCCTAATGCCTCCTCTGCTAATAATACAAGGACCCATGGGCTTCTTAAAAGCATCCCCTAATCCAATCAATTTCTCCTTAAGATTTAGACGCTTATCATCTCTATGGAAGAAGTATCTCATCTATCACATCACATACAATCAAAAACTTTTCAAACTCTTTTCAAACAAAACATCTCTTAATCGTAAGTGGTAACGCTTGTACACTCAAGCAAAACACCCAATGCTTACAATTAAAAGATTCAATCATCTTTCAAACATCTTTCTAAAACTCGTATGGTAACGCTTGTACACTCAAGCAAAACACCTATAACTTACGATTTAAGGATTCAATCCATCAAAATGTATGTGATGAAATAGATAAGATACATTTTTCATTAAGATGACATTTGCTGTGGTTCTTAATAACATCCCGCTGTTTCCACTAGCCTGTGGGAACTACGACTCCGACTTTCTCAACATCCTTTGAGAATACGTAGGCACAAGGTCTCATCCTGGCAGCAAATTTCTTTTCTCTCAAACCAAACAAACCTTGTGATCCCTTTAGATCCGAGCCATGATGCTCGATTCCCATTAAGGATATGTATGCGTAAGATCCCAATGATCTTATGTAGCACAATAATAACAAAATCTAGGATCCCACATAATCTATCCTTCTTAAAAACCCAAAGGAGAAACTTTCCAATCATAGAAATAGCATTAAAACATACAAACATATCAAACATATTCATATATAAAGCTATAGATAACTATATATATTTAGGTGCTCCATCTATTCCTTTATATAACAAACCCCTTACCCGAATCTCCCAATGCTAGGCCTAGTTCGCGCTTAGTCGTAATGCATATCATATCAATCGAGGGTATTAATGCCTTCCCTTTTCATAATCATTTTTCTTGTGTTGAAAATAATAAAGCTTGACACTGCCATGGTATCTTTATAAACAAATCAAAAGAGTAAATTGTTTCTAGCCCGAGAATTCAATCAGATTCGATTCTCCTGGCCACTTTTAATTAAAAAAATGGCTTGATCACTGGGAGGTACGCTTAAATTTTGATTTTTCAAAAATGGACTTCAAGAGCACCAAGCTTTTTGTTTTCAAAAAGAAAAAAAGGGGTTAAGCTTTCATGTGCATATGTTTGTTTTTCTTTATTGTGTTTTCGCGATTT